>CM040238.1:279923598-280323598 GCA_022545495.1 Chrysanthemum lavandulifolium
TGGTTCAACAACTGAACTGTGCTCGGGGAAGAGCAAAAGGGTCGGGACTCAAAGTCATTTGGACCTAAGTTTCAACTATACTTAGTTGAAGGAACTAGGGATGAGGTCTCGGATCAATACTCCTATTGCTTCATTGTTGAGGATGACCCCAAACATTTGAAGAAGCAATGAAGTCGAGGATATTGCTTTACGGAAAGAAGCAATCAATGATGAGATGGATTCCATCGTGGGCAACAACACTTGGGTGTTGGTTGATCTACCTCACAGTTGCAAACCTCGAGGTTGCAAATGGATTTTCAAAGGAAAATGAAGGTAGATGGAACTATTGAAAAGTTCAAGGCTAGACTAGTCATTCGGGGCTTTAAACAAAAGTCGGGAATATACTATTTTGATACTTATGCCCACATGGCTCGTGATCGATACCATAAGGCTGATTGCTATGGCATCTATTCACAATCGGTTATTCATGGATGGATGTGAAAGCAGCTTTTCTTGAATGGTGAATTGGAAGAGAGGTTTATATGAACCAACCTCGGGGCTTCATCGTGCACGGCAATGAAAACAAGGTGTATGGCGATTAAGTCTCTTTATGGACTTAGCGGGCACCTAACAATGGCATCAAAATTTGATGAAGTGGTTTTGTCTAGTGGTTATGTTCTTAACCAAGGTGACAAATGTGTATATAACAAATTTGATGAATGCGGTAAAGGAGTCATCATTTGTCTATATGTTGATGACATGTTGATCTTTGGCGGTGACCAAAATCGAGTTGACCGACAAAGGAATTTTTGTCATCAAGGTTCTCCATGAAGGACATGGGGAGGCGATGTTATCCTTGGTATTAGGATTAAACATGAAAGTAAAAGAATTTCTATCTCTCGGTCTCATTATATTGAGAAGGTGCGAGGAAATTCAATTACTATGATTGTACTCCGATGAGTACTCTATGGATACTTGTGAGAAGGCGATGCCTAATCATGGCAAGGTCGTATCTCAACTTAGTATTCTAGGGTAATTGGTTGCTGATGTATGCCATGACTTGTACAAGGCACGATATTGGTTTTGCGGTGGGAAAATTGAGCGGTATACTAGTAATCCTAGTGCTCGTCAACGGCAAGCGATTCGGAGATCTTGTATTTGAAGATAACTATGGATTATAGTCTACCATATCTTGGTTACCCATAAGTGTTGGAAGGTTACAACGATGCAAGTTGGATCGATGTCTGAAGACAATTAAATCACCGATGGTACAGGTATTCTACTTGGTGGAGGTGCAATTTCTTGGGCATCCAAGAAACAAACTTACATCACCAGTTCAACAATGGAATCTAAATTTGTGGCTCTAGCAGTGCTTTGGTAAAGAAGTTGAATGGTTGAAAACTTACTTCTCGAGATTCCATTGTGGCCTAAACCTATAGCACCTATTTCTATCCGTTGTGATAGTGCGACTACATTGGCTAAGTCTTATAGCGGATGTACAATGGTAAGTCTAGACACTTGGGTGTCGGGCATAGCATGATTCGTGAGCTTATCATGAATGGGGTGGTATCTATAGAGTTTGTGAGATCTCCATGAGAACTTAGGCGATCACTTGTGAAGGGTGCGGCTAGAGACTTGGTTATAAAGTCGCTAAAGGGATGGGTTTAAGTCGACTTAGTCCTTTGAATGCTAGGACGCTGACTCCTCACGAGGAAACTTAGGAGGCGAGTTCAATGTGGAAAGTGAACATTCGATGAATGGAGCACATGTTTTATTTACATCCAAGGTTGTGCTCGAACTCTTTGAAAGGAGGATGAAGTCTTTACTTCTTAATGGTTAATTTTCTTTGAAAAAGTGCTTGGCGGGAGCATGACTAAAGAGGAACCACCTATGTAAATGTTGAAGTTTTGCCGCTTGAGCTTTAGACTTTAGCTTTTACAACATTTATGAATTTGGATATGGACACATGGCTTGTATAGTGTCGGGAGCTTTTAAGTGTTTGAAAACTTGTGTGTAGTTATCTTGATTATTCAAATGGGTTGAAGGGTTCAATTCTTAGAACACCACGATTCTCGAATATTTGAGCGATGTAATTACTAAGATGGAAATTCAATCCACGGAAATTTTCACTTATGCACATGTTTTGATTGATGTTTATTTTTCATGCAAAAAGTGAACTAAATTTGGGAGGATTGTTGGAAAATTTAGTGCACTTGTGGGATTAGTTCACACCTTGTAATGGGTTGGGAGTGCAGAGTGTACACCATAAGGTCCATGAACACCACGACTCCATGAACACCCGACTCTCATAGTGGTTTGTATTGGTAGTCTTGGTGAAATCTTGTTGGTGAAAATCTTGCTTGTGGAAAGCAATGCTTGTGGAAAATCTTGCTTGTGGTTTCCATCGATAAGCAATGCTTCCATCGATGGCGATGTTTCCAATGTGCTTGTGAAAATCTTGATGCTATGAAGTCTTGATAAGCGGTGTTTCCATCGATAGGTACATTTCCACAGTAAGTGAAAGTCTTGCTAGTGGAAAGTATCTTGCTTATGGAAATCTTGCTAAATGGCGATTACAACTTCTTTATGACCACGTTTAATTGGTCATGTAACCACTAACTTGGCTATAATGGGGATAATTATGAGGCTATTAATTGGCGATTAATACTCGTAATTCCATTGGAATAGCTCAAGAGTAACCTCCTATATATGGAGATCACGAACATGCATGAGAGACACGAGAAAAACACTAAATACTTATAAGCGAAGGGTTATAGAATTGTGCTAATTCTATAAGCGCATTTGGTCTTATCCCAGTAGATATTCGTGATACCCGGGCATTAGGGTCGAATAGTTTACTTTGGAAAGTGATCACACGATTCCAAGTGATATCCGGTAACCACCTAGTGGTATTGCTCTTGTCATTGATTGTCTTAACCACATTGCGGGAGCTAACCCCAGCAGTGGTTTCACTAAGGCTAGCGGTGGTTTCACTAAAGCTAGCGGTGGTTTCTAAACTAGCGATGATATTAAGTTTTTCTAATATCAAAGTAACTTTTAAGTAAAATTGTTAATATCGATTACTTTTACATGTTTTCTTAATATCAAAGTTAATTTTTAATATCACCGTAAGTTTTTTAATATCGTAATAAAAAGCGGTGATATTAAGTAAAATTGTTAATATCACGATGGGACTCATAATATCGTTAATATCACGATAGAACTCATAATCAAAAAACAAAAATTGCTCGGAAAAATCGAAAAAATTAAAAATGAAAGAAGATAACAATAGTAACGATCCTCAAAAGGAAAAAATTAAAAAATCGTTTACATGGTCAATTGCTACCGTGAAATTAGGCGGATCTTGACTTTTAACAAAAGTCAAGATCGAGTCTGAAATAGGCGATCAGGATCCATCCGCATCCATGCGAATTAAAAAATCCTTTGATCCTCACTATATATATATATATATATATATATATATATATATATATATATATATATATATATATATATATATATATATATATATATATATATATATATATATATATATATATATATATATATATATATAGAATCAAGATCAAATAAGATCAAACTTAAAGTTGTTAAAATGAGAATGACTAAAATTTGACAAGTGAACTCTCCTTGCAACAAAAATAAAATTGTTATTAACTACAACTAAAATTGTTAAAGTTTCGATAGATTTCTTTTTAAAATTCTGAAACCTAGGTGATACACTTTGATTATAAGTGTAATGTGTATCGATTGTTGTATGTGTATCGGGTTTGTAAAATTTATTATTATAATGTGTATCGGTGTATCACTAATCCAAACTCATATATCATTTGATTATTAGTTGCTAAAATGTTAATTTGTATTAAAATATTATTTTATGTGTATTATTGCTAAAATTTTATTTATAAATGTTTTAGTGGTTGTTTAAAATGATCTTATTTTACAACTTTAAGTTTAATCTCGTTAACTCTCCCTATATATATATATATATATATATATATATATATATATATATATATATATATATATATATATATATATATATATATATATATATATATATATATATATATATATACACTTTATTTTCAAAACCGTGCGAAATTGCAAGAACCACTTTTTACAACAAATACTACACAATGTGCATCATTTAAATGCTCCATAGAATTTTGTTATTTTTATTTAATTTAAAAGGGTATAATAGTAAAAGACTTTTCATTTTATTTTGTTTTGAAATTCCGTTTTTAAAACCCTTAATTTTCGTTTCTTTTTTTTTTTTTTTTTTTTTTTTTTTTGGCATGCGTGTTTGAATGATTCATTGCATCGTGTTTTTGAAATTAATTATTTGGTTTTAAAATTTTGAAATAACTTTTTAACATGCATGTTTTTCATAAGTAAGGTGTATCATTCTTTTTTAAACAATGTAAATTTATAACAAACTAAAAACATAAATGATATACACAAAATTCAATATTAATTAAAATACAAATAAAAATATGGACCTTTATAAAAAGACGAAATGCATATACTTATATTTTACATTTCGTTAATTGCAAATACAAAAAACACATGCAATAATTGCATCGCTTCAAAAATCGCAAATTATAAAATGTATATATGTGTTAATCAACTTATAGGTCTTCAGTGCTTATCATCTTCATCAATCTGAAAAAACATATACCAAAACAATTAAACAACAAATAAATAAGAAATAAAATTTAATCAAAATAACAAGGATAATACATATGCACAATATAATATGTATAGGCACAATTTAAAACATATATGCACAATTTTTTCCTTAATTTTATATCAATCATAAAACACATTTGCACACTCTTTCAGAAACTTTATACCAACTATAAAAACACATATGTACCATTTCATTTGTTTTATATTAACCATAAAACTTGTATGCATTTGAAGTTTCTCATCAGATTCTTTCGAACATGTGTTCATGCCTTCCAAAAACATACATGTACGCCTTCAAAAAACACATGTTTACTTTGAGATTTTTATCAAATTGATTAAAACATATATGCACACCACTTTTATTGATTTTGGACGAGCCACAAAACACAGATGCACCTTAAAACACATATGCACTCTAAAACACGTATCCACTATTTCTTAAAACACATATGCACGCCACTAGAAACATATATGAACGATTAAAACATATACGCACACTAGAAAGCCAAAACATAAATTAAACACTAATAAATTAAACCTACAATGGTTTAATATTAACTTTAAAACACAAAAACGTAAGCATTGTTTATCAACGAAATTATATGTTTATCAACTAAAGTGTTTATCAACTAAATTAACCACAAACAAATCATATGTTTATAAACTAAATTGTTTATGCCAGCATTAGTGATACACATCGACCATAAAACACATAAAACACTCTTTTCAAATATTTTATACCAACAATAAAACACATATGTACAATTTCATTGAATTTAAATTAACCTTGAAAAACAAATGCACTATTACACTAATTTAAATTAGCGTTGAAACACATATCCAATCAATAATTACCATCGAACTCAATGAAACATTAAAAGAAACTAGGCTGCAAATAACGATTCTAAAACCAGTAGTATTCATTAACCAAGACACTTCAACATCACAACAACCTCCCATCAAAGAAATCAACTAAACCCTTTAATTAATATTACTAGAAATCAACATAAACTTTACTACATACATTTACTTAATTGGTACAACTACAATTTGCAAATACATACATGTCAAAAATGGAACATAACTGGTATAGCTAAAATTTACGTGTTCCAAGTTGGATAAGAGCAAGTATGTGAGAAGTGTTGTAACACGAAACAGGTACATGACATCACTTGATATAAGAAACAAAAAAGGGATACAAGAAACGACAATGACGCCATTGTTCCACTCACCCCCACGTTTTTGCTACTTACAGTAAAATTGGAAACTAAAACTTTTTTTAAAAACCAAAATATACAATAAAAAATAGTCTTGAAACATAAAACAACACTAAAAAAAATTACAAATAAAATAGTAACAACAATTTGCAAGATCTGTAGAGAATCAAACCTTAAATATTTGATAAAAATACAATGACATCTTCTTCCAGATCCAGAAAATAAATGTTTTCTATGCCTTCGTCTATAGCAAAATATGTGATAAAGGAGATCGACACCATTACGATTCATTACCAAAAATAACATATTAAGAGTACTCATATTTGACCAAGATATGATACTACTGTAACATAAAACAAATCAGTTATATTTAAAGAAATCAAGATAGCTACAAACCTGGACCATTGAAAATATATTCTTCTTAACTCAAAACAACATAAGTAATGAATAAAGTGCTATTGTATGAAGGTTATTTCCTGTACTGTACAAATTAAAATCAACACCAGTAATTAAAAAAGTGGCGGCTAGGTTTTTTAAGAAAGAGAGAGAGATGAATATTGCATCTAGAGAGAGAGGTGGCATTTTTTTTTGGGATAATACAAAATACCTAAATTGTCCTTTCAGTATTTTAAATGACGACTTAAGTTTATATTTATTTACATTAATGGCACAATTAATTATAGTCATTGATCTAACAATCTAACGGTTTAAAAAGAGTTCTCGCACTTAAAGTGGGTTCTGAAAATAAAGTTTCACTATATATATGTATATATCTATACATTATATGATTCGAACATGGGTTGTAAATATGTAGCCATACA
Organism: Chrysanthemum lavandulifolium; assembly: GCA_022545495.1. Taxonomy (NCBI): domain Eukaryota; kingdom Viridiplantae; phylum Streptophyta; class Magnoliopsida; order Asterales; family Asteraceae; genus Chrysanthemum; species Chrysanthemum lavandulifolium. Next base: position 279,930,329 of record CM040238.1, read on the forward strand.
TCTTTACCACTAGACCAAGTCATTATTTGGTATTTGATACGCAACTTATGATTCATAAGCGTATGTAATTAATTAAAGTATTTTTAGAGATTATATTGGAAGCTAAAGTGGATTTGATTATTTGAATACGTATTGCAGTATGATTATGATTATGATTCTGTATTCAAATATGTCTCATATTTATCTTCATATTTTAACACAAAATATTATCCCAAAACCATCCTAAAAAAACCTACCCCAATCCTAAATCGACAACTTTTGCTCAGGACAATCCACAAATCACATGACACTGTTTTATAGGTATGTGCATAGCAGTTTGATTTATACATGTTGCTTTTACTTTCAATGGGTTGAAGGGTTCAATTCTTAGAACACCCTGATTCTCGAATATTTGAACGTGTAATTACTAAGATGGAAATTCAATCCACAGGACATTTTCATTTATGCACATGTTTTGATTGATGTTTATTTTTCATTCAAAGGAAGTGAACTAAATTTGGGGAGGATTGTTGGAAAATTTAGTGCACTTGTGGGATTAGTTCACACCTTGTAATGGGTTAGGAGGTGCAGGTGTACACCCATAAGGTCCATGAACACCTGACTCCATGAAAACCACTCTCATAGTGGTTTGTATTGGTAGTCTTGGTGAAATCTTGTTGGTGAAAATCTTGCTTGTGGAAATCTTGCTTGTGGAAAATCTTGCTTGTGGTTTCCACGATAAGCAATGCTTCCAGCGATAGGCGATGTTTCCTTTATAACCGTAAATCTTGATGCTATGAAAATCTTGATAAGCGATGTTTCCACGATAAATTGTATTTCCTTTGTAAGTGAAAGTCTTGCTAGTGGAAATCTTGCTTATGGAAATCTTGCTAAATGGCGATTACAACTTCTTTATGACCACGTTTAATTGGTCATGTAACCACTAACGGCTATAATGGGGATAATTATGAGGCTATTAATTGGCGATTAATACTCATAATTCCATTGGAATAGCTCAAGAGTAACCTCCTATATAGGAGATCGAACATGCATGAGAGACACGAAAAACACTAAATACTTATAGCGAAAGGGTTATAGAATTGTGCCTAATTCTATAAGCGCATTTGTCTTATCCCAGTAGATATTCGTGATACCCGGGCATTAGGGTCGAATAGTTTACTTTGGAAAGTGATCACGCGATTCAAGTGATATCCGGTAACCACTAGTGGTATTGCTCTTGTCATTGATTGTCTTAACCCATTAGGGCTAACCCCAGCAGTGGTTTCACTAAGGCTAGCGATGGTTTCACTAAAGCTAGCGATGGTTTCTAAACTAGCGATGATATTAAGTTTTTCTAATATCAAAGTAACTTTTAAGTAAAATTGTTAATATCGATTACTTTTTACATGTTTCTTAATATCAAAGTTAATTTTTAATATCTGGTATAGCTAAAATTTACTTGTTCCAAGTTGGATAAAGCAAGTATGTGAGAAGTGTTGTAACACGAAGCAGTACATGACATCACTGATATAAGAAACAAAAAAGGGATACAAGAAGCGACAATGGCGCCATTGTTCCACTCACCCCACGTTTTGCTACTTACGGTAAAATTGGAAACTAAAACTTTTTAAAAACCAAAATATACAATAAAAATAGTCTTGAAACATAAAACAACACTAAAAAAAATTACAAATAAAATAGTAACAACAATTTGCAAGATCTGTAGAGAATCAAACCTTAAATATTTGATAAAAATACAATGACATCTTCTTCCAGATCCAAAAAATAAATGTTGTCTATGCCTTCGTCTATAGCAAAATATGTGATACAGGAGATCGACACCATTACGATTCATTACCAAAAATAACATATTAAGAGTACTTATATTTGACCAAGATATGATACTACTGTAACATAAAACAAATCAATTATATTTAAAGAAATCAAGATAGCTACAAACCTGGACCATTGAAAATATATTCTTCTTAACTCAAAACAACATAAGTAATGAATAAAGTGCTATTGTATGAAGGTTATTTCCTGTACTGTACAAATTAAAATCAACACCAGTAATTAACAAAGTGGCGGCTAGGTTTTTTAAGAAAGAGAGAGAGATGAATATTGCATCTAGAGAGAGAGAGAGGTGGCATTTTTTTTGGGATAATACAAAATACCTAAATTGTCCTTTCAGTATTTTATATGACGGCATAAGTTTATATTTATTTACATTAATGGCACAATTAATTATAGTCATTGATCTAACAATCTAACGGTTTAAAAAGAGTTCTCGCACTTAAAGTGGGTTCTGAAAATAAAGTTTCACTATATATATGTATATATCTATACATTATATATAAGAGGAGCCATGCCACATATAATGCCACCTGGCATCCCATAATGCCATGTCATAAATCCATGTCATCAATCATGCCACCTAAGCAATTTTTTTCATTTATTAAAATTTTGTTTTTGTTTTGTTTTTTTTTTTTTTTTTCAAAATTCATGCTTGAAACCGGATTCGAACATGGGTTGTAAATATGCTTAGTCATACATCTTTACCACTAGACCAAGTCATTATTTGGTATTTATTCTGCAACTTATGTAATTAATTAAAGTATTTTTAGAGATTATATTGGAAGCTAAAGTGGATTTGATTTTTTGAATACGTATTACAGTATGATTATGATTATGATTATGATTCTGTATTCAAATATGTCTCATATTTATCTTCATATTTTAACACAAAATATTATCCCAAAACCATCCTAAAAAAACCTACCCCAATCCTAAATCGACAACTTTTGCTCGGGACAATCCACAAATCACACACTTTGTTTTATAGGTATGTGCATAGCAGTTTGATTTATACATGTTGCTTTACTTTCAATGATTTATAATGACCGGGGTAAACCCGTGACCTTCAATTAGTATATCAAACATCGTATCTTTATTTGTTATTAACAATATTTGTTCATCATAGTTTGTGATGAAACTTTAATGATTCTTGCTAGATTAATTTTAGTCTTATAATGAAAAATTGATTTAATTTAGTTGTTATGAAACCGGTACAAAGCTTTCTTTGTTTGATTTTTAAAGCTCCTTTATGGTTTGTATGAGGTTGGACCGCAAGGACATATGGGAGTCGAGGAACTTGCAACCATTGTATATGGTGGAAGGTTTTTGCGTAGGTATTATTATTTACAATTATGTCAAGGTTTGATGATAATGTTATTTATCGAGAACAAAACATAATATATGTCTTATGTTTTGGTGCATAGAATGTGGTAATTATAGCACATTGTAGATTATAACAGTTTTAGGTACAATCTAGCATGTGAGACCGGTATGTGATTTACAACAACACGATGATCGGCTTCGTCAAACAATCCAAGGTTATTCAATCACTTGTTTTTAAAATAATTTTGCTATTGCACTAGCTATCTGTTATTCTCATTTTAATGGCGTCAGCCTTTTAGGTTTTCTTAGGAAAACTTACTGATGGTTACAACTAATTTAGGTGTAACTTCACATGCTGGAAAAAGCTCTACCATTTTATAACAACATAGTACTCGCTCATGTCAAATAGCCCAAGGTTGTTCAGTCATTTATGTTTTATGTAGTTTCACTATTCTGTTGCGGTTATTATTTTTAATTTTCGATTACTATGAAGTTGCTTCAACAGTGATAGCCTTTTTTTGCTTTTCTATTTTACGTTAATATGGGTAGTGTCATTTCACTGATGTTCTTTTTGTGTTTTTTCTACAGAATTAGTAGAATGTACTCGAGTGTACCGAGCTCCCCGAAGACAAAGCCGATTAAGAGGTGTAACAATAGGTATATATTATGAGTCATGCTGCTGTGAAAGCATAACGTTAACTCTTTATGTAGTCTATATGTGCACAAGTGGTCAGGAACTTTTAATTGTTGTGCGCATCGTATTTTAGATGAGCAGGGGCAGTGGGGCAGCAACTTTCCAATGGGTGATTGATAGAGAGCGAATATGTGTTGGCCTTTATACGGGATCTATGGTCTAAACGTTTCAATCACAAGTATACCGAATGAATATTGTGCAAAGATTATGTAAACTGTAAATATGTCTTTGTAATAATCAAATATGTCATCTATCTTTTACAAACGAATGTACTATCTATATATAGTAATGAAAGTGCGTTTGAACCATTGTGTCGGTTCTATGATTAGGCGATTATAGTAGCGCTATGTAGCTATTTATATATTTGCTTTGTTGACTTTCGTATGGTTGACTTTTGTTGACCGGGTCATTTAGGTTGTGATGGGTTGTTGTTGGGTCGATAGTGGTCGATAGTGATTAAATCAATATTCTCCCCTTAATCACAATCGACTTGCTTTAGATCTTTGACTCAATTAGTTGTCTCATGGTGAGAATCGATCTTGGTAATGCCTTTGTCGATTATGTCGACCTACGAAATTCTCCACTTATAAATTCGACTTGTAGGTCTTCTCTTTCGACGCATTCTCTTATAAAGTGGTACTTAATGTCAATGTGCTTACTTCTTCCGTGGAATCTGAGTTCTTCATTAGTTCGATGGCGGACTTGTTGTCGACCGATGTTGTAACTTTTTCTTCTTCCGTGTGTGTAAGCTTGCTAGCGATCTCTTTAACCATAATGCTTGTGTTCTTTGCTTTGTTCTTTAATGAATTCGGACTCACATGATGATAGAGCTACCGTGGCTTGTTTTGTGTACTCCGGTGATTGGTGATTCACCGTAGTAGAAGATAATTCGATAGTGCCTTTGCCTTCTTGAGTGTTGACTCGTAGCTGCTTCACTATAACCTTGTATCTGTTTTCTTCCATTGTACTTGTAGGTGATTCCATAATCTTTTGTTCCTTTAACATAGCGTAGTACTTGCCTTATAGCTTTCATGTGTTGTTCCTTGGTTCTTGCATAAAGCGACTAAGTAATCCAGCGGAATAACTTAAGTCGGGTCTTGTATGTAACAAGTATCGTAAGCATCAATCAAGCTTCTATATTCGATTGAGTTGACCGTTGTTTCTTGGTGTTCTTTGTTAGTCTTGTTCACGGATCCATAGGTATTAAGGTTTCGTTGCAATCTAGCATTCCAACTTCTTTGAGGATCTTGCTTGCGTAGGCGGATTGCTTTATTGATATGTCACCCCGAGTTTGTGTGACTTCAATTCCTAAGTAGTAGGATAGTAATCCTAGGTCACTCATCTCGAATTTTTCTTCCATTTGAGCTTTGAACTTGTCTATCTCTTTCTTTGGTGTGCGGTGATGATTAAATCATCCACATAGACTCTACTAAGTATTGAGTCTTTTGACTTCTTTGTGTGAGCGACTTGTTCTAAAGAGCACTTCTTGAAATCTAAGGACTTCAAGGTATTATCTAACTTTATGTTCCATGCGTGGTGCTTGTCTTAATCCGTATAGAGCTTTTATCAATCAGACTTTTCCATTTTCTTTTATAAATCCTTGGGTTGTGTAACATACACTTCTTCTTTTAAGTCTCCATGCAATCACGATTTGGCGTCTAGGTGATGTACTTCCCATTTGTTATTAGCGACTATGGCTAATAGTAATCAGAATGTTTCCATTCTTGCTACAGTGCAAAGACTTCTTCAAAATCTATGCCATGCTCTTGTATGTAGCCTTTTGCTACTAGTCTAGCTTTATGCTTGACTATGTTTTCATTAACATCTTTCTTGGTCTTGAATACCCACTTTAAACCAATGGCTTTTTGTCCTTTTGGTAGTGTGGTTAGTTCCATGTATTGTTTCTATTGATGGAATCTAATTAGACCTTCATTGCTTGATCCATTTTGATCGTTTGATGCTTCCTTGTAATTCTTTGGTTCATCTTGATTAGTAATAAATGCTCGGGTAAAACTTCCTCGGTGTTTTCATATAGATCATTCAATGTTCTAAAACCTTGTAGTGGTGTGTGATCAAAGTGCGGATGTAGATTCGGGTTGCGATTGAGTTACTTTGATTGGTTGAATGTCTTGAGGTAGTTGGTGTAATTTGAGTATTTATTCGTGATGAAATTGTAGATGGTGTGCGAAATGTTTGTGAGGTGAGTCGATTCTTGATGTTTCATATTCATGATCATCATTTGCGGGGATATCATCGTCTTCTTCATCTGGTTGGTTTCGTTTTCTGATGTTCATCTGTGGCTTCAAGGTTTTCGACTTTGAAGTCAAACCATTCGAGTTCATCGTTGGTGTGTTCATCTAGGTAATCCTTCGGTCCCATGCTTCATCCTCCTTAAACTTCACATCTCTACTAACACATATTCTTTGTGTTGTTGGATCAAGCAGTCTATAAGCTTTTGATCCTTGTTAAACTTCTAAGTATACCATTTTATTGCTTCTATCATCTAACTTTGTCGGATGTTGTGATGGTACCTTTGCATATGCTATGCACCAAAAACTCTTAAACTTTCTAAGTTTGGCTTTTCTCATAATTGCTTCATATGGAGTGATGTCTTCTAAGGCTCTTGTAGGAGCATTTGTTTAGAATATATATAGCGTGTCTAACTTGACCCAAAAGTTTTGTGGCATGTTAGTTGCTTTCATCATGCATCTCGTAGTTGACATGATTGTCCTATTTCTTAGTTCTACAACTCCATTTTGTTGTGGTGAGTAAGGTGCGGTTAGTTGTCGTGCTATGCGTTTTCTTTGCGATATTGAGTGAATTAGTTAGATGTGAATTCTCCTCCACGATCGATTCTTAACATTTTCAATGTTATCCTTAGCTCCTTCTCTATTGTTTCTTTGTATTCCTTGAAAGTACCGAAGCTTGATCTTTGTTATTTAGGAAATCGCCCATATATCTTGAGTAGTCATCTACTAACAAGAATATATATTTCTTTCGGATGGTGTTGGTGGTGTTATTGGTCCACATAAATCTCCGTAAACTAAATCTAATGGTGATGTTGATCTAGTTTTTGCTTTCTTGGGAAATGGTGCTCTGCTGTGTTTACCAACTAAACAAACATCACAAATTTGTGTTGTATGTTTAATGGCAGGTATTCCTTGAACTAACTCTCTTTGAGTCATGGATTTTAATGATTCAAAGTTGAGGTGTCCTAATCTTGCGTGCCATAACCAAGTGTTGTCACTTAGGTTTGCTAATAAGCAAACAGGTGTGCCTATTTTCAGATTTGCTTTGTATAGACGGTTTCTTTGTCTTGTGACTATCAAGAAGATTTTGTTGTCCATGTCATAAAGTCGTAGTTCATCGTCGTCCATTACAACTTTACAACCTATTTCGGTAAATTGTCCAAGGCTCAATAAATTGTTTTTCAAGCTAGGAATGTAATAGACTTGAGATATGATTCTTTGTTTCTCGTCTTCACATTCTAATAGGATTGAACCTTTTCCTTTAATCTCTACATGAGATCCATCTCCGAATCTTACTTTTCCACTAACGTTCTCATCTAGTTCTTTAAAGTGTTCTCTTATTCCAGTCATATGGTTACTAGCTCCATTGTCTAAATACCATGACTGTCAACACTTGTCTCTTTATATCCTACATCTTCTTCGTGTAGCGAGACCTTCTGATCTTTTAGCTTTGTTACATGTGGGTCTTCTAATATTGCCATTAATAAGGTGGGTTCTAAGTCTTCCTCAACAATATTAGATTGCATACTAGTGTTTGGTTTTGTATAACACTTAGATGCATAATGACCAGTCTTATTGCACTTGTAACATCTAACTTTGCTAAAATCAATATTACATTTGTTGAAGTGATTGTGAGTGTTTTCTCCATCCTTCTTCTAGTGGTTATTTTATCGTGGTTCTTCCATCCTTTATATTTTCCACGTCCACGTCCTCGAAATTTTTCCTCTATTGTCATGTCGTGTGAACATCGGTTTGTCTTGTTGTCCACTTGTTTTCCTTTCTTGAACTTAATCCTCTCTTCATGGGTCTTAAGTCTTCCTATCGCCTCTTCTAATGTCATTTCACTTAGATCGAATATTGTTCTATTGATGCGACTATTTGCGAGATACCTTTGGTCTGACATTTAGTAATTTCCGTACTAAGGTTTCATCTTCTATTGTGTGTCCTAGACTAGCGGCTTTGTTCTGAGAGTTGTGAGTTTTGTGGTGAAAGTGTCGATTGTTTCATCTTCCTTCATATATAACATCTCAAATTCGGTTTGAGTGTTTGTAATCTTCTTGTTTAACTCTGTCTTCGCCAGCGTGTCTAGTTTTCAAAGCATTCCAAATGTCTTTTGCGGTTTTGTGCTTTGTTATTTGAAGTAATTGTTCTTGGTGTAAGGCTTGGTAAAGGAAAGCAATAGCGGTTTATCCTTTTTCTTATTGGGTTGAGTCGTTTGATCGGCTCAATTGTTTCCCATAAACCATTAAGCCGAGAATGATTTGCATTCAGTGCCCATAGTGAGTAATTCGCGGGCTTTAGGATTGGGCATTGAAATTGGGGTGTACTATTATTAGTACTAGGTTCCTTACTACCACTTGTCTTTCGTCATAACTTAAAATGACAAATAAATCTCCAATAAAATTTTAACACAAAGTGTATATATAAAAATTCTTTTTCTTAAACGAGCTCTTAATGTTTTATCTTCCTCAAATGGGTGTAAAACTTTTCTAGGTATAGTTTTAACAATTTTTAAACTATCCTCGGAGATTATAAAAATAAACTGAATAACCTAAGGTTAATTACTCCTTACAAATTATTCCTGGTTAGTATTCTAAGCAGTGTAAAAACTAGGTTAGAGATACTAAACAAAATATGATAAGATTTTAATAATATTTTAAAATAACTTATCAATCTAAAAGCGTATATATCAAAATATATAATGTAAAATAAAGTGGTTTTGAAAACTTTGGAACTGGAGGGTTGATGGTTTAACCGATGCCTTAACTAAAATAAAATCACGTATGCGGCCCTTTTACGTACCGTGTCCCTTTATAACCCTTTATATCTCCTTTTGAGATATCACAACATACGTATAACTTTTTGAGATCTTGCCCCTTTTATTAGGTATCCTCTCTCTTCGAAGATATCTTATATCTTCTTCCTTCTTCTCAATATACAAGCGGTTCTCCGGCCTCTTTGTTTATGATGGGCGTGGTTTTGACCGTCCTTTTACATCTCCGGTGTGGTGTTTTGTACTACCACTAATATCCTCAATTTGAAATCTAGGGTTTCGGATTAATTGGGGTTTTCGATCCGTGAGAATTTTTACGATTGGATTTTGCTAATGAATCAATTGGGGTTTTCAATTGATCCTTACGGAGCTTGATTCCGTTTAAGACGGTGTGTTTGTTCTAATTCTAATCTTTGATTTTGTGCCCTAATGATGACACTCGTATTTGTTTTGTTTGAATCAAAATATTTAAGCGATTATGTTCGTTTTACGATCTGTTTGGATTAGGCGGTTTCGGAAAAATATTTGCGAGTTTGATTTGTTCTTGGGTTGTGAGTAATCACTAAGTGATTATTCCCTGTTGCGACAAGCGTTGGGATACAAAAATGACGTCGGGATTTGTATTCTTAGCGATTTGCAAAAAAATTTTATATCGAAGCGGTTACATTTTGATTACGGAACTTGTGCAGTGCGGGTAAATGATGATTGTTGGTTGAAAGACCAAACCGCTCGATACCAATTGTTGGCCTTTATCACGGGATCTATGGTCTAACGTTTCAATCACAAGTATTAGAATGAATATTGTGCAAAGATTATATAAAGCGTAAATATGTCTTTGTAATAATCAAATATGTCATCTATCTTTTACAAGCGAATGTACTATCTATATATAGTAATGAAAGTGCGTTTGAACCATTGTGTCGGTTCTATGATTAGGCGCGATTATAGTAAGCGCTATGTAGCTATTTAATATGCTTGCTTTGTTGACTTTCGTATGGTTGACTTTTGTTGACGGGTCATTTAGGTTGTGATGGGTTGTTGTTGGGTCGATAGTGGTCGATAGTGATTAAATCAATAATATGGTCATGACTGACAACCTACTAATATCGTGCCTACTTATTGCCTTTAATATTAACCAATAGACCGATCCCACTTTGTATATCTCATGCCTACATATGTGGACTGATATACCACAATTTTTATTTACAGGATGTTTATGTGAAATTTGCTTTTGCAAGACTACATATATATAGGGTACATATTTATTTACACAATTTTTATTTACAGGATGTTTATGTCTATATATACCACTACTTGAATGAGCTATTTTTTGGTATCCCAATTAGAAGCTCATGATAATGTTAGCTTGCAATGTCTTCTGTGTATAAAGTACCCATTTTCCAATCTAAATCAGTTTTGTCCTCTAGCTTGGATATTGTTATCAGCGCTCATGACCACTTAAGTGCCCCATGACTACATTGATTAGTTAAATCCACTTAGAGGGTCTTTGGGATTGCATTTTTGGGTGGAGATTATCTGATTATTGCGTATGCAGAACACAAATCATAAAGAAATATTGGTTAACAAACCATTTGAAAAAGATGTGCCTTTTCCTGGGGAGAAAAGATCAACCACCTTTCCTTTGACACTAATTATTGATCAAGTATTCAAGCGCTCCTAAAATTTACCACATAAAAAACATTTTTAAACGTTTGCTTGACAATTGACTTCCCTCATCTGATGAGATAAGTAATTGTTACATGTTACATACATTTAGATACAATGTTTTGATATAGTGAAATATATCCAATTAGGCCTCTGCTTAATCCCGATTGGGTGATTCGGAACACTTGGATTTTACATAATAATATTCTTTCTCTTTATTACTTTTTTGTTTTGGCGGGTTTTTTACATTTTGGTGGTGAAGAATTAGTATGCTAGAGAATCTTAAGGCAAAATAAGCGCATCTGGTCAAACACTACTTTTAATAGATGTTTCTATTTATTAAGTTTCAGTTGTGCTCCTGAATTTCACATTCAACTAATTTCATGCATACCCTATTATAATTTTGGTAATCTGTAATCTCGAGTTGACTCGTGATTTGACTCCTACTTGATCCTGGCTTGGTCTAATAACTGCGTTGTTTATTTGACTAATGTTTCAATATAAACACGTACATGTAATCATGTTTCATCTGTAAAAGCATCACGTCAGTGGAATGCTCGAAATCAAAACTTCTTGAAAATAGGCATGCATGTGATGATTGCTAAAGGGATGAATTACTCTCATATTATTTTATGAATGTTTCATGTTTCAATTTAGCAGAAACGCTTCTTGAAAATAGGCATGCATGTGATGATTGCGGCAACTAACAAATGAAATTTTGAGGTATGTCAAACATCACAAACTGATTATCGCCACTTTAAGTCAATAATTATCATATCATCACTTCCAAAATGCAACTCAAAACACTCATTGGTGTATATTGAAGAGGTTTGGATAGGCATAAATAAGTTATGTTTATAGCGCAAATATTTGGATAGTCGTACGTGATTCCGTGTGCTTTAAAATTTGGTTTGGATAGGCATGTAAGCAACCAACTATTGAAAAATAAACTTTTAACTAAATAAATGATGGTGTATGTGTATACATGTTTTGGAATTAGCTGGAAACACAAGCGCTGGCATGGAATAAATAAAGGGTATCTCAAGGTATGCTTCACGCAATTCATTGTTAGTATCATAGTTTTAAAGTTTTTCAATTGTTTCTTATAGTGGAGGAGTAATGACTAAAGCTTTATTAATTTTAGAGCAGATCATACAAGTCCAAAGAGTGCAAAATTAAATCGGTAGCTCCATATAGCATTTAGAGGAGTAGAACAAAATTTTATTGTATGAAAATGTTGTATGTTCCATGTTATAGTATCTTGAGAAAAATGGTATCGATCCTTTAAACATGTTAGTCATAACGATGGTTGGTCATTACGGCGCATGCTCCATGTAACACAACACAATGGAAAGGATATATAACTCTTGATATTTGAGAGGAACCAACCAGAGGCCAATAAGGCAGGATTATGAAATATAGGCATAAGGTTGTAAATAAGCTTAAACAAATAGCCGATCGTGTGGCGTTGTATAAAAATTGGAAAAAGATAATTACGAAATGTTGTGTTGTAAGTCTCTTCACTAAGTCAATGAAATATTGATCGGTTATTTCTAAAATATGGCTTTAGACATGGTGGACTATTTGCCGACTATGAAACTAATATTATAATTCAGACCTTAAAAGCATGTATGTTTTAGGATGAGGTTGAGCGAATAAGTTGGTCATAATATGTTGGTTTTGAAGCTTTAGATTGCAAAAGAGTCACTTGATGGATGCAAATATTACATATGTTTAGGATTAAGTTGTTGTTTCTGCTTCTTGATTAAATTGAATGATTATGAGTTATCTTTTATTCTATGTATCTATCTGGAGACACAATTCAATTGGGTAATAATGTATGATACTATGCGACACGTTCTGTGTGGAAAATAACTAAAATTACAATGCGTTACTGATGTGATTTTTTTAATTCAATTTTAACCAAATATACTTTTGCCAGAAATTCATAATTCGTTTAAATTCAAGTATGGGTATAAAAGTGTGAAAAAGGGAACATGTCAGTGTATTTTGTATTTGGAAGGTTGTTTCATAGATGCATGGGCGAGTTGTTTCATAAGAAAACAAAGAAAACATAGAGGAATGTATTAGTCGACAGTTGGTTTACCTTTCATATGCTTTAATAAAACTAATGGATTGGTTTATATGTTTGTTGAGATTATTAACTTTATATTTTAAATGCACATAAACATATTAGAAGTAAACTTATCTACCTTGGCGTATAAGAATCGGGTTGTGCTCCAACAAGCATCGCTTCTTTGTGACAAATAATGACCTCCATGAAGAAACCACGGTAAAATATAAAGACTTATCACGTATGTGCTACAATCTCTAACCTTTACTTTTCTTTACTATACAAGCGACTTTAAGTTCTATAAATGCAATGAACCTTTAATAAGAGAATGCTAATTGTAAAGTTAAGCACTAACGTTTCTTTACGATCCTTTTCCAACCGCTACCTCACTTGCAAAAAATTAGATAAGCAATTTGGCTAAGTAATCCCAATCTAGACCGTTCACAAAATTTATAGGAATCTCCAAAAGGCAACCTTATGTTTTCATTTACAATATAAATGGAGTCATTATTAGCTTTTGAGGTAGAACTTGCTTTGTATAAAGAGATCAATTACCGCTTTGATTTGTCGTATATTGAAACATGTGAATTGATTTCCCAAAAAGCTTGGTCTAAGTTGTTAGGTAATCAGGTAAGATTTTACTACTTTGACCCGTTAGCTCTGAAACATAACCTGAATCGATCTAATGAGTTAAAGTTGAAAAAACCTTTTCTTAATAAATTGTACCTTAAGAGAATATCTCATTTTTCCTGATATATTTGTAGCTATGGAAAGGCGGTTCATTTGACGGGTGGACAGAAGGCACTTTAAATTTTCCACCAACTTATAAATATGAGGCAAATTCTGATAAATACCATGGCTCAGATCCTGAAGTTGGTAGGCGATAAATATGCGGCAAATTCTGATAAATACCATGGCTCAGATCCTGAAGTTGGTAGGCGTGCTCCAGCATGGTATGCAGCTTATCTACATACAATGTGACTTAAAAATGTCACATGTGAAACTATCTTTAATGCTCATTGTATCTTTTTCAGGTGTGACCACTGGAGGACCGAGAATAGGCTCTCGGATCATAGGCCCGTTTTTGCATCATATATGATAGAAGTTGGAGTATTAACCTTAAGAAAGTTACAAAAGGCCCTCACATTCACTGATGCAGAGATTGAAAACTATAAAATTAGCACCTGTGAGTTTTCGTCTTCAAACCACCTAATTTCTAATTTCTTTATAGACTCATAATAGTTAAAATTACATCCAATATAATTATAAATGGGTTGATTTTGGTTATATTTGATCTCTAGATGTATAACGGGTGGAATCAAAAAAATAAGAAAAGTAAAGCTCATACGGAAAACAATGTGTAACATTATACGTAAATAAATAGAATACGGGGTTAACTTAAGATTTAATAAGTACTAACATTATTCTTGCAAGTTACTATAGGTATCTATGTGTTTATCCTTTTTTTAACTATATTTCAATAATGTAAGCACTATGTTAAATCTTGGATTATATCAGTTTGTATAATAACAATGATTGATCAGAATAAATGATATGGTCAAATTTTACGATCTGCTGTTAAAGACAATTGGATTCATTAGTCATGTAGCTTTATTAACTTATGAACCCTCACAAGCCGCTGACCATGGTGTTCTAAAATTTTTGAAAGCTCCATCAGATATGTCCAATTCAGAAGCAATTTGTTTTCAAATGTGTAGCTGGGGGTTAAGTGCTAGCCACTCTTCATTTTGCCACTGTATGTTAACTGCAGCGTGAACAAATCCATCATATTATGATCCCATAATAAAATTGAAAACCTTAAATTAACTTCTGCATTTAGGATATTCCAAATTTGGTTCCAATAAAATGAACTATTGTGAAACATGATTTGCTGTACACCACGTGGTTATTTGGTAGAGTCAAAGAATTAGAAACAAAAGCTTAATATATTCAAAACAACATTTTAAGCCACCCGCTATAAGCGTTTGTGGGTTCAGCGTTGTCGGATCTTTGTCTAAATAAAAGTGGATATCCATTACCATACGCTCAAAGCGAAGATGATGCGGCGAGACTTAGTTATTGCGAAGCAAATCTCATAAAAAATAATTGTAACGCTCAAATGCATTGACTAAATCAATGTGGATATCCATTACCATACGCTCAGTAAAATTTTAGCAAGTTCATGCTCTTTTGTTTATTGGACCTTGGCAGGGGTATTTAGATGCACTGAATAAAGCCAAGAAGCAGCGGCCTAAGCCCTTTGAGTGATAAAACGACAATATCATTATAGTGTTATGTAATTTCAGTATTGTTGAATTTCTAACTATTGACACATATTCTAAGGTATATGTATGGTGTCATCTAACTTAACTACTACATGTATTATTCAAATGCCAAATGTATCAGGTTGATAATCATATAGGTTCCTAATGCATCTGTAATTTTCGTAGATAAGTTAATTCGTTTTCAGTTTCGGCATTAACTTCCATTCTTTTGCAATACTGCAAACTCCATCAATTACTTCTGGAGGAGCGTGTGCAAAATGGTGCAAGTGAACCTGCACGTCATGTGAAGTTGAAGAAAAGGGATATCAAGTTTCCATTCGACACACCTGGAAAGACGCCAACTATTGCAACTAAACTACAAATTTCGTTTATAAAGAAGTCTTATGTCGGATTTGAATAGCCATTATTGTTTTGTACATACACCATATTCATTTTTTTGTATAAAACAAACAAGTTATTTAAACTTAATTGTTATTTTTAATTATGCTTTGCGCTTATCAATATATATTTTCCTCCTTAAGTTGTAAATTGTTTAATTTATCTTTTAATTTCTTTTTAGTATATATTTGTTCTACTAAAACACGAAAATAAAAACCACAAGTCATACCGTCCATCGGATGGTTTGACTTAGTGTATATATATATATATATATATATATATATATATATATATATATATATATATATATATATAAAAGTTTCACTATATATATATATATAGGTAAAGTTAAAATAAAAGACAAATATCGTAAAAAATAAAAATATTTTTTTCAAAACATTTTCTCCAAAAATTCCAAAACAATTCTACAAGGTCGGGTATGTTGGTGCATAAAACTTTTGTGAAAACATTTTTTATAATTTTGAATTTTGATCGTCTTTTTAATGCACAAAAAGCAATTTTGATCATAAAATAATTTTAATGCACAAAATTTTCAACTTGTTTTAATTAGATGCGAATGTTATTTTGATGAAAAAAGTCAAAAAGTTGGGTGCAAAAACCAATTTTGATGCACAAAAAAATGATTTAATGCCTGACGTATTTTTCATAATTTTTTGAAAAAGTATTCACTTTTAGAAAAAGTCCTTCACAACTTTTTCATGCACAATCATACCCGATCTTGTGGGATTTTTTGGAATTTTAGAACTTTTTGAAAAAAAAATCTTTTATCTTTTACGGATATTTGTCTTTTATTTGATCTTTATCCATATAATACACCGACAAGCGATTCAAGGACATAACTTTCGTTTGGCATATCCAAGAATTATTTTCTTTTCATATTTGATGAATTATAAATTGATTTCCTTACTTGATACTTTGGTGCATTTTCTTTCTTTTTGTAATTGAAACTTACGCAAATAGTTGCTCATTGGTATCATGAGCATTTTGTGTGAACTTTTATTTATTTATTTGATACTTCTACAAATGGATGGTCAATGGTAACACTCTGTATATAAGATATTTTCATTTAATGTATAATTGAAATTTACTGATGTGATGCGACATCATTCTCTTTACTAATGCACTACTATGTTTATAAATACTTTTTGAGTTTCATCTTTGAATTCTACCTTACCTAAATAGAAGCACTTTCTATTGATGCACATTATATTTAACGTTGATGCACCTTTATCTTTGACATTGATGCACTTTTTTCTTAAACAACAACTTGTTTATAAGTACTAATGCGCATATTTCATTCTAATCATTTCTTAAAAATCATTCAATTGTTTTTTCTTTAAAACTATTGTTTTTAGTCCAATAGTTCAAAATTATTTTGAATTTCTTTTACTATATGAATTCTACCTTACCCAAACAGATGCACTTTCTTCTATGTACGGATGCAGCTTTATTTTGAGCAATGATGCACCATTAGGAGCATCTTCACTAACACTCTTACTAGGCTTAGGTCCATAGCTTTAAATCTCAGGCTCTTTGAACTCCTCTATACCAGTATTGGACAAATCAAGCTTTGGGGGTGAAAATAACCCTATATGGCGAGGTGGAGTTTTATTATAGCCTATACCCTGTTTAGGTCTAATAAGCCGACTCTTAATGATTTTCTGAGCATATTAAGATGCATATTCAGATCTCTCTCAATTAACTTTAATGCTTTCTCTTTCTTGCTTAAGCTTTTCTAACTCACTTTTAAGCGTACTAATTTTCGAGTCTTTATATGAGATATCTCTTTTTAGAACAGCAATATCCTTAGAAAAAATAGTCTCATTCTTTTTGTAAAAGACAAGTTGTTCTTCTACAACTGCTAACCCTCTTTCATAATTAGCTAAATCGAACTTAGATTTGTTAAACTCTATTCTTAAATCATCATATTGAGTTTTAAGAGTTTCATAGCTTCTTAGACAAGATTTTGAACGAATACTGTTAGTGTATACATGATAAACTACGAAGCGCGTTGGGGTCAAAGGAACTTCCTTTTACGTCGAGCAAGTTTTCAACACCCTAGGCGATGAACCTAATCGTTGTAGTGTAGTATTAGGGTAAGCATCGGGAATTGATATCGTTCTCTATGGGAATAGGAATGCTAGTGAGAAATTACTACGCTAAGGTTGGGTTGAGGAAGATTATTTTTTTTATCTTTTTTTATATTTTTTTAGAAAATGGAAAGGTACGAATCTCGGGGTATTGGATTTGGGGGGTTGGTATTTCTACCGATTACTCTACTATTATCTATTCTAATTAACTAAGCTAAGGTGAGTGTAGTTTATGTCTATTGTTGTGTGCTTTTATGATGATTAAAAATGTGTTTACTTAGATGTAAGAGAATTGACTCTTTTGGCGGATTTCATATATCTAAGCAAACACACAAGTAAATTAGCCGGTCATGGAGAACATGCAAGCATACACACAAACAATTGAAAACATGATTGAATCAATGAAGTAAAACACTTATCTTGTTGTAAAATAGGGTATGGAACTCTATGATAATGCCCAAGACAGCCTTGGTTCGGTTTAGGGGTTTTTACTCCACAAAACTACCTCTCTAAAACTGAAAAATTCGGATTTTATATATAGTGTTACAAGATCGCGGCGTCGCTCTTTAATTGTGGCGTCGTCGGTCACCGCCATTAGGGTTTCGTCTTGGCCACGTCAACTACATGCGGGCGTCACCTTATGCTCGTGGCGGTCGACTTCAAACTCGGCGCCGTGCGGATCCAATCTAGGCCGTGCGGGTTGCGACGCCCTACTCTTTTAAACACGATCGTCACTTGTAAAATAGCAATTTGCTCTTTGAGTCGCCTCAAGATGTGTCGTGACGGCGTCGCGAAATAAGCCGTGATGCCTTCGTCCTTCAATTCCAATGACTTGGTGTCTCGATTCTTCACTTTGGCCATTTCTTCATATATTCCGCCTTTTTGTCCGAGTAAGTGTCATTCCGACAATTTGCCTTCAAGAGACCTAAAAAGTGAAAAGGAACGAAATTAAGTAGTAACGGATACAAAAGTGATTAATTAAGGGCTTAATGACCCCTCAAAAGTGTACATTTTAAATCCTTATCAATACCTCAGAGTCTGAAAAAACCATAAGAGCCATGTTTGTAGAGACTTCCTCTTAACATATAGCTCCAATCAAAACCAATCCCATCAATAGCCACCCTAGCTTTGGAAGAAGTTTCTTCCACATTCACAGTCCCTTTCTAGTGCTTTCTTGGTTCTTAGGTCCTTTGCTTTCTTGATTCTTGCTTCTACTATCTTGGTTCTTAAGTCCTCTACACTCCCTTGCAAAGTGTCCCAACTTATGACAGTTATAACACTCTACCTTAGACTTGTCATATCCATCTGTATCAATCCCATTGATGGCGATCTTCTTACCAGTTTTCTGGAAGAACCTTTTTGCCCTCATGCTCAGCAATGCCAATTGGCACTTCAAATCTATTTCTTCTAAGGCATATTCATGGATTTGTTCAAGGTCCTCATGTACAAGCTGAGACCCATTAGATTGATCGGCCAAAAATGCATAAATAGTGGCATCACTCAAGTTAGTAGTACTAGTTTTTGTGCTAGCAGTACCAACTTGAGTACTTGTAGTACCAACAAGAGTGCTAGCAGGACTGACTCCATAAGGATTAATAACTTCATCAGTACTGCTAGTGCTAGGAGATGACACAAAAGCCATGTTTTGAGAACTTGAGATTGAGCTTGCAGTTCTTTTAACCTCTTGTTCAACGATCTTGAAATTGTTGTAGAGATCATCAAGGCTCATTGTGTCTAGATCAAGTTTATTCCTCCAGACCACAACATGAGTATTCCACTCAAAAGCCAGACTTCTCAAAAATTTCATATTGAGATCTTATTGTGAAATGTTTTCACCCAAGATAGCCAACTGAATTACAATCTTTTGAAGCCTTTAAAAAATAGAGTCAAGAGACTCTACACTTAGAGCATTAAAGTTCTCATACAGTTGCTTTAGAAGAGTCTTCTGAGTCTTTTTTGTGGCTTCATTACCACCAAATATTGTTTGTATAACAACAAACAAGGTCTTAGCATCCTTGTGCTGATTAAAAGTCACCAGTTGCTCATTGGAACGTGCCATCAGTAGCATAATTCTTGCCTTCACATCATTCTTCTTTTGTATCTTTTCTTCAGTAGTTATAGGACCTGGTATTATTATAGTTGTGACACCATCAGTCGTTGCTGTTTTAGGTACTGGCTTAAACAAGTTACCATTCTCTATGACATACCATAGAACATAGTCTCGTACCTGAGAGTATTGCTCATTCATAAGCCTCCACATATCATAATCACCCTTTTTGAGAATGAGCAAATTTGCAGTAGTAGTGGTTTGAGCAGTTTCTAGATCCATCTCTTGCTGGTGATTAAAAGAGTTCTTCATGATAGTTTCTTCTTGATCAAAGTTTCAGAACACAAGCTCTGATACCGCTTGTGGATCCCAACTTTGGATCGATTCTTTAGCTGGTAAAGGTTATGTTACTTTCGATAAATCCAGAATAACAATGGTTGAAACTTTGTGAATACTAGAGTATGCAGAATCTAATCTTTAATACCTTAGAAGAATATGAATAAAAAAGTGTAATGTAAGAACAATGATATCACCAAAAGCTCCAATATTATTATTATCAATATTACGAGTACTCTGTGTAGTACTAGGGTTTACAACCTTGAATCTATGAAAAACACACGTCTAGATCTATATCTTACATAACCTAGGATCTTCTTTTATACACTAAGGAGTCCTTTACAAGATAACTACATATCTTCTATAATATTACACGTACGTATCTTTCTATATAAATAAAATATACACTGAATAACTTAATACATATCACTTCACATGTTTTCTCACTTTGGCAGTCTTTGTCTTCATGCAGTAGTAATCTTCATGCAACAGTCTAAAGTTCCTTCAACAATCTTAAGTTAGTACTGGCAGTACTAACTTTACTCTAGCATTACTAACTCAAGTTAGTATTGGTAGTTGTAATCTCAAACTTGGCTTGGCAGTACTAAGTGTGAAGACCTTTAATTCCCAACACCCATTACACAAAACGCATGTTAGAGAAGCAAATGTGCATGTTAGAATGAAAATGATGAATAGCTTCTTCATTGCACAAGACAAGAGTTATATATCTTACATGCACTTGCTTGTCTCTATTTATATGCTCATGTTTAAATGTTTAACGAATGATATTTACATAGAATTATGCTCATGTTTAAATGTTTACTGAGGTGGAAAAGAAATCTTTTGAAGAACATTTTGCTGGAGTGAAGGCATTCGGAAAGAAAAAAAAATGTAAGCTCGGTTTCACGTTATTCTTTGTAAAATCGTATAAGTGATTCTTCAATACAATAATCAGATTATGATTAGCCGACAACCATTACCAGAAGCAAATACATGAGCATCTTCTGCGTCAGTTTTTCCTCTGAGCGATTTCGCTCTTACTATTACAAAAAACAATATGTATGCGCGTAAGTATATTGTTGCTTGAGTATATTGCTTTTAAATACGTATTTGAATACGTGAATTCGTACTGTATTATGTATATTGCAACATACACTCATGGTATAACTTGCCTTCAAATAATACATGCAATTCCTCTTTGCATGCGCTTCATGATAGCAAAAGAAAATTGTCCTAGTTCCGTGATAATAGCATGTTGGCTGCACGTGCAACAATGGAACTCCCTGATATTTATAAGAAACAACGCACTGAAAAACCTATTTCCTAAAATGATGGTTGTGTTTCGGCTTAACACGTGGAAAATATGCCAGTTGCTTCCAACAGTATGCAAGATAATCCTTCAACAACCTAGGATCGTCAACAAATATGTACTACTTCTGATAACCCCCAAGATTATGTTTTGTCTGGATGACGCGTGTGCAGATATATTTGGTACCTGCTAATAGTAATATAGAATTTTGCAGACAAATTGTTTAGGATCCATTTTAAGGTCTATTAAGTTTTGCAAATTGTTGTTGTCACAAGTATGGAGAAAGAAATAACTGATACTTTGGAAATTGTTGCTGCCAGCAATAGATCAATCATCCTATCAATCAAGTTATATTATTTTATTTGTGCTTATGCTGCTTAATCGGGAGTTGATACTGGCAATGTATGGACAGACACTCGAAGAACATACATAATATGTCAAATACTCCATTTACAAGGTATTGACTTTTAAGAAATTATTAACATAGATGAGGGTATTATTGAATTTTAAGTTATGCTAATGTAGGACTTTTTTTCTAATTTTGTGTTTGGTTAGAAATTATAGGAATTGGCCCTTCTGTTGAAATTGCGTTTGCTGTGGAATTTTTACAAACACGAGAAACCAGTTTGCGCAGACAAAGGTTCCTTTTTATCCCTTTACTCCATTGCACTATTAACAAAATACTTTGTAAATAAGCCCGGTCCATATGTTGCTTTATTGTCGATTTTAGTATGCTTTGTTTGTAAGATACCAAAATTTAAATTTGAATGTCAGGACTGCGTGCCAATGCGGAGTGTCGGTTCGTTCAAATCAAATAGTTCGTTGAGGTCATGTGATATGAATTACATTACTGCACTTCTTTCTGATAGAATGTACTTAATATTTGTTTATGTCAATTTTAATTGGATGATAGCCTGCTTTCAAATGTGTTTTTGTGCTTTGATATGGTTGATATTAATATCATTTTTTGTTTTTGTTTTCTTGTTAGTGTAATGAACCTACGATAAACGACACTCTTCTAGCTAACGTGTCATCATCAAACCGTACATCATTTGATAAGACATGAGAGAGAGGCTAGTTTGTTCACTATCGAAAGTCGGACGGCATTCCTTAGCGATCAATTAAGCGGTTTGTAACATCTTTGAACTTTCGAGTCTTACTCATGTATCGGTTGTGAAAGGATTGGATGAAAATGTTGACGAGGAAAGGCTTTGATATGAGTTTTCTAAGAATGCTCCAATTAAGGTACAAATTCTTTTGCCTTAAGTAACACTCTTATCCTTATTTTCATATTTATAATTTTTAGTGCATCAATGAATATAAATAATGATTAATGCACTATTACGTAATATCTTACAACGAAAAATTGATAAAATTTAAATAGCTTGCAAACGATATTGTTTTTCTAAAAAAAATGTGTTTTATTTCCAATAATAATACTCTTTGATATGGTTTCTTTACACGTTTCTAGAATGAAAACTTTGAACAAATTTATTAGTAACTTATCTATTATTGAAGTCTTAGTCTAAAGTTTCAAGTTCAAAGGGATTATAATGCTACAGTTGGTATTGCTCTTTTATTTTTAGGGTCGATTTAACCGTAGCATTATATAAAATATTCCATGTAAGGCCTATATATAACAAGTTACTTCTAGAAATAATGTGCGACGCTTCCTTGAAGGTTTGCTTCTTGAAATTGACACACGAGATCCACGCAGCTTATGGAAGAGAGGAACAACATACATGTTGAAAGATTATTTTTTACACATGTAGTTTGTAATTTAAAATAATTCTATTGTTGTTTACAAAAGCGTCGGCTACAAATCAGCCCCACCGCAATGCACGGGCACGTTAAAACTCATTTTGTAAATATATTTCGTATGTAGTCAAATGGTATGCATATGACTATTAGATTACTTGTAAAATGAACTTTATTGCATTCCAGAGTTGTCTTTATTGGTACACATGTTTGTGGTGTTTGCCTTAAAAAGAAAAACCAATCATAAAGTAATTAGATAAATCGCTATACTGACACACATTTTGATTAAAAAAAGTAAATAGATCAATCATGCTTTATTTTTATATGTATGAAATGTTTCATACTGTAGAAAACACACAACATAGACATTGTTCTTTAAGGCCATTCTCCTAAATATACCCAACCACCATCGGGGCGTTTAGATGCAAAAAAACCATCTGGACGTATTGACCAGTAACAATGTTGAGTACCCAGTTTTTGTTGAGCGCATACATCTCGAGCATAGTCATCAAACACATCTTGTCTCTTAAATTTTGAACCGCATGACAAGTCAGCATGGAAAAGACTTCTTCCATCAAACCTTTCGCAAAAAGTCCAATCATAAGTTCCTTTGAATGGAATTGTATGAATTCCAAGGTCATGGTCTCTTGATGTGATATGAGCAATGAGATCATTATCAGGCATATCACTCGTTACAAAAACATGCCATTTGCCCATTACACAAAACGCATGCGTTAGAGAAGCAAATGTGCATGTTATAATTAAAACAATGAACAACTTATTCATTGCACAAGACCGAGTTATACATCTTACATGCACTTGCTTGTCTCTATTTATATGCTCATGTTTAAATGTTTAATGAATGATATTTACAGAGAATTATTATGTTATGTTATATTACGAAATATTTTTATGTTATGCTATATTACGAAATATTATTATGTTATGCTATATATTTAAATGTCTAAATTTATATGCTCATGCTATATGTTATGTTATATATTTAAATGTAACACATATTTAAATGTTATGATGTACATTTATATGCTCATGTTATGTAATGTTATATATTTAAATGTCTCTATTTATATTTATATGCTCGTGTTATATGTTATATTATGTTATGTTATGTTACGCTATATGTAATATATTTAAATACTTACAGAATATTATTACGTTATGTCATATACTCATGTTATATGTTATATACTTAAATGTATCTATTTATATGCTCATGTTCTATATATTTAAATTATACATCTTACGGAATATTATTATATTATGTTATATATTTAAATGTTAAAAGCCTCGATTTATATGTGTTGATACAAAAGTTGGGCGTTCCTTGTTTGGACTCCGGTTCCGTATCAATTAGACCTTGATGCTTGAGACTGCGCACTAAGTAAGCGAAAACACCGTTAGGCTTATCGTGGGATTGTCTCCCACGATTATCCTCCGGCGTGAGAGTAAGTAATCGGTTTTAGGGTTTAGTGGAGAGTTAGGTTTTAGATCGTACCTTTAATGAGGGCTGAGATGCCCTTTATATACACACGAAATCCTTGTTGGTTTCGTATTCCCAAACCTTCGGCGTATCCCGCCTAAGTCGGTCAATCAATGCATATCTCATAAATAAGAGATATCCGATAACTAAAACCATAAATAACCCGGGTTTGGGCCTTGAGCCCAAACCGTTCTGGTTAACCCTTTCGTGCCGGGCTTGATTGCTAGTAGCGTTCATTGGTCGGGTTCATCACCGAATGCGGACTATCGTCATCATGTCCCCAGGTCTAGTATCTAGGTGAAACCCGCGGATGCTAGACTAATAAGCGTAGCCCATATATTCTTGAGGCGTGGTGGAGAAGCTTCAAGGTTTCCGCCTAAAAAGTACGGTGAGGCCACCAACTTAGGTCAAATACATCCTTCGGGAAATGTGGGAAAGTGAATGGAAAGTGTGCCACATCAGCAACTTCTAGCCACACGTTTAGAGAAAGTGGGATCCACGCGTCAAGCATCACATGGATGTGAAACCCTATATAAACTACCGCCTCCCATTTACTGTGTTTATCACAGTAAAAGTATTTCCACCATTGTTGAAAAGTCAAAATATCAACCAGGAAACCCTTAATCTTTCAAAGGTAACAGCGCGTGCGCATTCGAAACCTTATCATGGTTCTTGGATTAACTGACTTTGCATCCGATATAACCGAGGATGAACTTCGTGAGTTCACCTCGGATTATTAAATCCCACTTGCGCTACATCCGAATGGTTCCGTTCGCAGGCGCCGATAGCGGATTTCCCGAAGGAAAGTAGGGTATACATGTTTTTTCGAATTTGCGAATCAGCGTGTGCCCATATCCTATTCTTGTCGACGATTAAATTACTATCGCCTACACATATCCCAACCGCTTTGTATAGGTGCGGCAAAAATAACAAACTTCGAGGTTAATCGCCGTTTGTTGGGATTAACCCACTATCTATCTCTTCCGCGTTTTACCATACGGCGTGGTCAAGCGGGTGGTTTCGTTTGCTAAGCGGCGGGCGGTACAATGTTATCTTGAGAAACTAGACGCGCTTAGGGCCGGAGAGAATTATTCTTGGTTGATGAGGCATTGTTCCCCGGGCGCCGTCTTCTATACCCAAAGTTCGCTCTCAGAGGATGGCGCCCTCCGGGAACATACAGTAGCAGATGACGCGGAAACGATAAACTCCAATTGTATTCCCATCGGTTCCTATCCAGAGGAATTTTTGGTGCACATGGGCATCGATCGCAACTATTTCGATAGTCTGACGAGGTGCCAACCTTCTAAAGCGCTTGATGACCAGGTGGGTGCTCGTCCTTCGTACTCTTTGCTTTATTAATGTGAACCTTTCTTTTCACCTTTGTTCTTTATATAACTCTTGTTTTTGTTTGTTTCTTGCTGCGCAGAGATGGATTTGTTCAACGTTGTGCATTTGGTGAAACCTCGCCAGGTCACCGTGGGGGTGCGCCCTATGAGAGAGGGAGAAGTCCCTATTTTGGAAGCTACTACAGGGTGCGCCATGGAGATGGAGCTGGAGGAACCGGGTGGTGGTTCCCCCGTTGCGCTAGAGGCAATCCCTCTGCGCAGCATGCCCAGCCCTAGGGTTCACTCTCCTGTAGTGGAGCTGGCACGTGCAAACGTAGTGGAGAGTGTGGAGGTCCTCCATGTGGAGCTAGAGGAAGCAGACCAAGGGGTCAAACGCAAGAGGGCGCCTGGTGATGATGGCGCAGGCTCATCTAGGAGGAAACACCATGTCATTCAGGACGTGGAGTCATCATCAGAAGATGCATCGCCCCTCCGCATAACTGAGACTACTCCTCCCAAGTAAGTATTGTCGCCAAAGCTCTTAGTACATCCTTGTTTGTTTTATGAAAGAATCACAAAATTTCTTTGTTAGCGTGCAATATTGAAACCATTTGAGAATCTTCTGGGCATTCCGGGAGTCACCACCAAGGCGAGTCCTATTCTCACCGACCTTCCTGCTCGAGAGAACCAGGCGCCGATCCATTAGCAATGGGATGTGCCAATGGACCAACTAGTTGAGGAGCTTGGTTTGGCGGTGCCTTGCACTGTGCTACATTGGTCGCGTGACTAAAGTCAAGGTATCTTTGGGAGAGTAGCCAGGCGCGCAGAAGGATAAGCAGTTGCGTTCTGGAGGCACGTTTGGCGGTCTTCGGTGAAGCAGCGGCGAGCTCTTATTCTCAGAAACTTGCTGCAGAAAAGATGTCATTGCTGATCCAAGTAAGCCAGGAGCGTGCCGCACTGGAGGATTACAAGGCCTCTTGCATCTGGGCACTTAAGTATTTGGAGGAGGGGAAGAACGAGCACTTCTCTCGGTTGGGAGAGTTTCGTGCAGCTGTGGATGGAATGCCGAAGAAGCAGGAGATGAAGCTTCGCAAGCTCATCATTGAATACGATGAAGAGTTGTATCCTCAGCTTGATTCCACAATTGCTGAGCGCAGGTGGCTCATCAGCCATGGTTTGCGCCTTGCTGCCCTCAACACTCTGGAGTCCCAAGAGGTAACCGATACCTTCGGGGGTGTTGTTCAGTGCGGGTTGGCGCGTGGCAAGGCGGAGGCCATAGAAGAGCTCCATGAGGGTGGCCTTTTGAAAGTGCCTGCCGCACAAGTGCCTGGGTATAACGAGCATGCATATGATGACTTGTTCGCTGCGATGGAGAAGATGAAACTGTTGGAGCTTCCTTAGATTGCCCAGTTGGAGCGCGACCAGGATTATCCCATAGGTTTGATCATGGAGGGATTAACCTTGGCCCGCCACCATGCTGATGATGCAGAGGCGCAGCCTGACTACTCTCTGAAGCCTGATGAGTCACAGCTGCAAGTGCGTATTTTTGCTCGCCCCCGCGATATCCTGAACCCTTTTGCACTTGAGAAGGAAATTCCTTTGAAGGAATCCTTAGAAGCTCATGCCATGAGGCTTGCAAAGAAGAAGGGCATGAAGGGAAAGGCCATTATGTGTGGTCTTGGCGCAGCGCATCTCCCTAGATCCGACGGGTACTGTTAGCGTGTAACGGTGTCGCGCCGGGATTACGATTCTTGAAAAAAAGCGAAGGAAGGCGGGTCGCTGCAAGCTGTGTTGAGAGCTCACATCTTAGGCGTAGTAATAGTGTATAGACAATAGTTTCTTTGTAAATATCCTTTTGTAATAACTCGTGGTTCATAATAAAATTTTTCTTTTGTTGAATGTGTGTTGATCTGAATGTGGTTGCAATTTATAATGTTTGTACTTCGTTCTGTTTTTGCATCAAAAACATCTTCGTTGTCTAAGAATCAAACGGTTACATAAGAGCGAATGAAGTCCATAATCATGTATTAAAGTCGTGATCTAACATACTTGAAACATAATTTCTAAGTACTTGTATCATAATCGTGTATGGTGTGATATGCACAGTCAGTAATATCATATTAAGGAGTCAAGAGTCTCGATTCCTAGTTTGTTAAATGCGCAAGATGCATTGTTGCGCATCCATCGTGGAATGCGCATTGAACTTATTCCAACGTCTTGAAAATAAGGTGTTTAACAAGGATGCACGATCCGATGTTGATGGGTTTGAAACCCTCTTACTCAACGAGTTATTTAGTAGGTTTACTCATCCTTTTTACCATCGTGGGTTTAGTAAGTGCATGCACGCCATGTAGGCAAAAGATAATATAACAACAATGTTGAGACATGAACAATATGTAAATAACAAATTGGAATATGTCGCGGAGTTAGCTAGAAACCGCGACGTTTTATTAATACTTGCAAGTTTTGGTAAAAATAAAAAGGACGTTTGCCCAAGTAAAACAGAATGTAAATACACGGATATTTATTAAGCACTATACTAAAGTGTGGGGGTCTCCGTGCGTTGGGCCGTAGCCGTTCCTAGAGATAACATTGTTTGAGATTGCAAATGTTCCATGTGCGTGGTAGCTCACGACCATCTATATCACGCAACTTGTACGCGCCCTTTCCTAGTGCTTCAATGACCTCATAAGGTCCTTCCCACTTCGGTCCAAGTTTTCCTGTATCTTCTGCATGGCTCGCATCATTGGCGCGATATACAAAGTCACCGGTGCGAATGAGATGCTTGAAATTTAGCATCGTAGTATCCATTCATTTTTATTTAGCTCTCGCCTCACGTATAGGCTGCGCGCTCGCGCTTTCTTCAACAGTCTAAGTCAATCGCCGTTCATCGTCATTGGTTGTAACATTAACCCGGTAGTCACGAATAGTTGGCATCCCAATTTTGGTGGTATGACGGCTTCATCCCATAGACAAGAGAAAAGGGGGTCCCCTGTGCTAAATTTGATTGTCGTGCAATGCGCCCACAAAACATGCGATAATTCCTCCACCCACCTCCCTTTGTGCTTGTCTAAGTGTGCTTTAATTCCTTCACCCAGACTTAGATTTGCACGCTCGACTAAACCATTGGTTTGTGGGTGTTTAACCGACGCGAAGTGTTGTGCAATATTTAGTTTTACGCACCATTCCTTGAAAGGGTTGTCACATAATTGTTTTCCGTTTTCTGAGATGATTTTCCCAGGTAATCCGAAACGACATATGATATTCTCCCAAACAAATCGTTTTACGATTTCCTATGATTTTCGCGACCGCCATTGCTTCAATCCACTTAGTGAAATAGTCTATAGCCACTATAAGGAATTTCAATCCCCTATACGCAGGGGAAGGGCCTGCAATTAGACCTTGATGCTTGAGACTTGCGCACTAAGTAAATGAAAACACCGTTAGGCTTATCGTGGGATTGTCTCCATGATTATCCTCCAGTGAGAGTAAGTAATCGGTTTTTAGGGTTTAGTGCAGAGTTAGGTGTTTAGATCGTACCTTTAATGAGGGCCGAGATGCCCTTTATATACACACGAAATCCTTGTTGGTTTCGTGTTCTCCAACCTTCGGCGTATCCCGCCTAAGTCGGTCAATCAATGCATATCTCATAAATAAGAGATATCCGATATCTAAAACCATAAATAACTTCGGGTTTGGGCCTTCGTGAGCCCAAACCGTTACCGGGTTAGCCCTTTCGCACTGGGCTTGATTGCTAGTAGCGTTCATTGGTCGGGTTTATGACCCGAATGCGGACTATACGTCATCAATATGCTCGTGTTATATGATACTAGTTTTAGATCCTCGTGCATACATGAGGTCTTGGGTTAGTTTTTTGATAGATTAGTTTTTGCAAATTGAATCTTTTTAAATACGAACAACGCAAATTAACATGTGTTGACCCGATTTTTATTAGTATTATGCAGTTGGAGAGTTCAATTAGAAAATTAAAAGCTCTAATTTGGACAAAAATATACTTTTGGTGGACTTTGTAACCTCTAAAATTGTACCTTCTAATTGTTATATATTTGCATTGGGTTTTGCCAAAATTTAGCTTGGTAATATTTGGGCTTTTTAATTATAGTTTTTAAACCATTTAATCATGATATACTTGCTGCATAGAGGGTCGAGATGTCAGTCAACCGACTTTTTGGTTTCCTAGAATTTAATTATGAAATTGTCAACTTTGCTATTTAATGAGTTCATCACATCCAACTTTTACAAACTCTAAACAAAGAGAAAAAAACACATAGTAAAGAAAAATCATAATGTTTCTTTGTCTTGCAGAACTTGCAGTTGTTTCTAAGTCTACAAAGATGAGAGACCAAAGGCTAGTGTATTTTGACGATGATATAACTAAAGAGTTTAAAAGGGCTAAGGAGATAACGACATTTTGTGGGAAATTTCAAAAGAGTGTTGTGGAGAAGGAGGAGTCGATTCTCGAGCTCGAAAAGTTGTGTGGTTCAATCGAGGTCAGAAGCAAATGTGAGGAGGAATAAAGTGAATTGGTGAAAACATTTGGCGAGGACATGTCCTCACCAAATGTTCTTTATAAAAATATTTTAAAAAGTGTTTTAAATCATTTAAATTAATTTAAATCACTTTTAAATCATTTAATTTAATTTAAATATTTACTAAATCATCTTTAATTAAATTAGAACATTTTAAAAGAATTTCATTATTTTTAAATTATTTAAATCATATTTAATTAAGTTAAATCATTTATACTTTATTTAAATCATTTAAATTAGTTTTAAATCATTTTTTATTTTTGTTTAACTTAAATCCTTTATAACAAAACCTGGCACTTTGCATCTTGATATTTTAAACGAATGAGTTGAGATGATATGGATCTACATAAGATTTTAAAAGGATGAGTCGAGAAGATATGGATATACATAACATGTTAAAAAAAAGAGTCAAGATAATATGAATATACATAAAATGTTAAACGGATGAGTTGAGATGATATGGATATACATAAGATGTTAAACGAATGAGTCAAGATGATATGAATACACATAACAAATTAAACGTATGAGTCGAGATGATATGGATATACATAAGATGTTAAATGGATGAGCCGAGGTGATGTGGATATACATTAGATGTTAAACGAATGAATCGAGATGATATGGATATGCCTAAGATGTTAAATGGATGAGTCGAGATGATGTGGGTATATACATAAGATGTAAAACGGTTGAGTTGAGTGTATATAGATATACATAATATGTTAAGCGGATGAGTTGAGATGATATGGATATACATAAGATATATGTTAAACAAATGAGTCGAGATGATATAGATATACATAACATGTTAAATGGATGAGTCAAGATAATATAGATATACATAAGATGTTAAACGGATGAGTCGAGATGATATATATATACATAACATGGTGAACGAATGAGTCGTTAGGATATGGTAATTCATAAGATGTTAAATGGATGAGTCGAGATGATATAGATATGCATAACATGTTAAATGGATTAGTCGAGATGATATGGATATACATAACATGTTAAATGAATGAGTCAAGATGATATGGATATACATAAGATGTTAAAGGGATGAGCCGAGATGATCTGGATATACATAACCCGACACATTGTGTAACAAAACCTGACACTTTGAAGATAATTGACATTACTGACTTTGACCAAAACTTTATTGACTTTACCGAAACCTATAGCGACGACATGTCATCGCTAAAAGCTCCTTTTTTCGACTATAATAGCAACCTCACAACATCTTATCCTCATATCAACCTCAAAAACTTTTATCCTCACATCAACCTCGCAACCTGTTATCCTTACACCAACCTCACAAACTCAGATGGAGCAATATTATACCTTTAAATGTCAATGTGGAAGAGGAAATATAATGATAAGACAATCACTTCGAGATCATAGCTACGGTTGAATTTACTATGCATGTCCTAATTAAAAGGTTAGCAATTATAAGTTTTTATTTACGTAAATATATAAATAATTTGGTTGTTAAAAGACATTTCTTATGATTTTCATACTATGTGACCCAACAAAACAAGAATACGGATGTAGATATTTTATTTGGAAGGATGATTTTCATCTCTAGCTCCGTGTAAGTTCTTTTCATGGACCTTTGACACATCAAAGTTTTTCTCCAGGACCTTCAACACAATATCAAAGTTATTCTTTGGGACCTTTTAGATCTGACATTAGTACAAAAAGTGGAATTGGTCACACCAAAAATGTGTGATGATATGCATAAAGTCACACACGTTTTTTTGGGTGTGTGTCACCAAAGGTTGCGCCATCGTAGGTGGCATATGGTCACATTGTTTAGTTTGTGGCCTTTGTCATTGAAAAAAAGTGACCAAAACCCGAATATGTGTGATAAATTAGGCACAAGTTTTGATGGATTAATCAATATTAGTGACCGTAAACACTTTATAGTCACACGAATGGTTTTTAAGAGTAACTATTGTTCGTCCTTTGGCAAGATAAACATATAATATATGTGGCATTTGAGATGATTTATACAAGTAAATGTGTATTATGTGTGACGATTTCCCGTCCTGTGGCTACATGAATATATAATAAATGTGACATTTTTGATGATTTAGTCACACAACGCGTTGTTTTTTTGGATTTAGTCACATAAAATTTAAAACAAAGTGGCCAAAAGTGTTAATAAGTGTGACCATATGGTGTTTAAAGTGAAGAAATGCGTATTTTGTGTGACTATTGTTCATCCAATGGCCACTTGAATTTTATGTTTGTGTGGCCATTTGTAATATTTAGGCACACAAAGCATGTCTGTTTTGGGTATTTAGTCACACACAATTAAGCAAAAAGTGGCCAAAAGTGTTAATAAGTGTCACCATATGCTGTTTAAAGTGAAGAAATGTGTATTTTGTGAGACTATTGTTAATCCAATGGTCACATTAACTTTATGTTTTTTGATCCCAGTTTACTTTGTAAATATAGATCTTTGATAGCTTCTGTTTAAGAAACTGTTTGATTCTCTAAGTATCACGCGGAATATAATACTTAATGAATAAGAAGAATGTAATGAATAACACTCAAAAGCTTCAATATTATTAGAATAATAATACGAGTGATCTTGATATCACTAGGGTTTACAACCTTGAAGCCGCCTTAAACTTATCTCTAAACAAATGACCTAGGATCCCCTTTTAAAGATTAAGGAGTCCTAGTAGATTACAATGACTTTCTATACAATGTATATCATAATCATATCTTTTCTATACTTACCTAATCCTACATTATAGATACACGTCATTCCATAAATACAAACAGATTCTAAGACTCCAGCAGTAGTTTGAAATACACTAGCAGTAGTTGTCTTTACTCTGGTAGTACTTAGTCTTCAGTAGTAGAAACTTAACACTAGCAGTAGTTTCTTCAAGTCTAGCAGTAGTTACTACTTAGCTTATTCCTTTGTTCTTTTCCAGCAACACCCATCAGCAGTTAGAATACACCAGCAGCAGTTTCAATAATACCAGCAGCAGTGAACACTTAGAGCATTTCTTCAAGAAATCTATGAGCAGTTGATTCTCTCAAAAGCAGGAGTATCCTTAAAACCCAACAATCCTCCCCTAAACTTGATATTCTATCCTCAAATCATCAAGTTTCCTTTTCAGCATGAACAATCATCAGGAGGATGCTTCCAAACACTTCATTACGCTTCTTAGGATAGAGCACCTTTCATACTTTCTTAACAATTTGTAAACTTGATCATCGGATAGGAAATGCTCTTGAAATATAAGCATCTATGGTGTCAACATCCGTCTTATAATATCCTTCTTGTAGTTGAGTGCGGGATAATCTTTTCAACCAACATGTATATAGTCAAACCATGAGTATATAGAACATGCACACCCCAACTCGTATAACCTCCATTGTTGAACTGCGTTGTTTTTCAACTTTGCCCACCCTACATCCTCATGACTTGGCTCAAACATAAGCTTCAGATAATTCCAAAGCACTACAGGATTATCTTAGGATAAGGGTTATGTTTTTCCTTGAACAATCTCTAGACAGCTTCAAGATCCTCCCTATCCGAATCATCGAACCATCGACTAAACTTGATAAATATGTGACTCGCCCATTGGTTCTTGATTTCCTAGTAAGCTTCCCATCTCTAACCCCGAAATAACATCAATAATAGGATGCTTGATCCCTAAAGGAGTTTCTTCAAAGATCTACGGTTCTTGATGCTTAGATAAAACCGTAAGTGCCATCATCCTTTCTTTATCTTACGGATCAACTGCTCATCAACCTCGTTCTTCAACCTTTTCGTAGCATTTGGTACTTCTGTTATGTGTCGATCGCTAAACATCTTTTGAATTGTTTTCATTTTCTTTCTCCCTATGCTTTTCAATCTGTTCAGCTTCTTTTCACACTAGAACTTGAACTCTCCTTTTTAACATCATCCTCTTCCTTTTTCGACTCTCTACAACATGCTCTGTTCCACCGCTTTACTTTCTCCACCACTTTCTCTTGTTCTTCAGTCTCCATGGGCACAAAGTTGTCTATTTCACTTTTTACCTTCTCATACATCTTAATTTCATAATCAGTAATATGTTTCAACTGATTCAACCTATCTTTAGCCACACAGTTCTTTATTCTATTGTGTATTGCTCCTCATTCTCTTCTTTAAGAATTCTATTCAGCTCAATATTTGCATCACCTTTAACCCTTTCTTCATCCCATTTAGCCAACAACTCCAAAGTCTTTGCTGCAATCCTTTGTTTTTCCAACACCTTTTTATTCTCAGGATCAAACTCAGCTTGCAATGCAACAACAACTTTTGCATTATGAGCTACAATCTTCTCTTTTGGCCAAAGCTCTATAGATATTTCGGACATTGGGTCAGGCTCTACATAGACTCCTTGCCTTTGCCCTCATACTTATGTTGTTGAGAAGCTATTTTGGTCAGAAGACTGGTTCCTTGATAACCACACCTTTAGTTTGGTGCCTTTGTTGCCTATGATGTAGGTTGAGTAGTTTTGACTGTTGTTGCAGAAGATTCTTTAGTTACGTGCTTTGATTTCTTCAAATCTATCATAGCCTTGGCCAATGTTGTATCATCATACACTTATTACCTAATGCAGTAGGAGTAACATAGATTCATTTGAACCAGGCCAGGATCCAACGATGAGATTGAATGATACTAGCAACAGTTCCTTAAGCCTAGCAAGATTTTCCTCCCTACAGCCAGCACTTTCCTCTGTCACTTTGGTAGTTTCTACTCCTTGATCCTGCTCTTTTTCCACATTAATTTCCATATCCAAATCATCCAATCCTGCACCTTCATAAACTAGATCCTCCCCTGAATGTGTCACATAATTTTTCCTCCCATATGTGGGAGCATCCTCCCACAAACTTAGTTCAGAAGAGCTCACCCTCTATGCAGTTCCCACTTTCTTTAGCCTCCTGAATGAATGAGTTCTTGAACTTTGAATGCCTTCCAAATATCTTACCCTTTTCCTTAAACTCCTAATTTCAGCACCCTGAGTTGATGTAAGTGTTTGAAGGTCAAGAACTACTTGGGATAATCTGGCACATTTTTCCATCAATTTTCTGAATAAGTCCATTACTATCCTCACCACTTCGGCTTGTGTTACCTAGCCCGAGAGATGGATCACATGAATTGTCATGTTGTACATCATGATCCATCAATTCTCATTTTTTCATGTCTATCCTCATTACTTGGGATGTGTTACCTTCCTTGATAGGTGAATCATATGATGTAAACCCGCCTCAAACCTAGTTTGAGCATCCGAGCACCCTATATTATCCATTTGGTGGGGTTTCCCTCGCCAGAGGTTCTCGAGAGCCCAATACTTCGTAGAGGTTGCCTTGGTTTGGGTCTTACTGATGTTGCCACTGTCTTGCTCTGCTGCTAAGCTAGAAGTAGTAGTGGCAACCCTTACCAACATGTCACTCCCTACACCAGTGACAGCCTCATCTGCAGCCATACCAGTGCTAGCCTGAGGTAGCTTAGCACCCTTTTGTGATTTCCTACGTTGATATGTTTTTATTTTTGGTTCTGAGGATGATGGTAAAGAGGTGGATGTGGGTTGGGTAACAACTGGGATTGATGCACCTTCATCCTGATTTTGTTGCAGGTTCACCATGTTATCAAAAAATGGTGTAACATTTCCTGAAAAACCGATA
Source organism: Chrysanthemum lavandulifolium (assembly GCA_022545495.1). Classification (NCBI taxonomy): domain Eukaryota; kingdom Viridiplantae; phylum Streptophyta; class Magnoliopsida; order Asterales; family Asteraceae; genus Chrysanthemum; species Chrysanthemum lavandulifolium. The sequence continues at coordinate 279,966,222 of CM040238.1, forward strand.
ACATCAAATAATCCTGAATATTAAGTGTCAATTTCTCTCGATAATGCTTGTAATTTATATCATTTATATGGATTTACGCTTGTTTCCATTATTTTCTACTTTCAGGTAAATTACGAGCATTGGAGCTAAAGAGACGCGAAATTGGAGAAATATCAAAGATCTATCATAGTATGCTGACTTTGAAGAAGCTACGGCGTAACTCATCTCTCACATTACGCAGTAACTAAAGCGTGACTCAGAAAGCCAACTCATCAGAAGATTACGGCGTAACTCCCCCAAAGAACTACGACGTAACTATATTAGGTCAAATGAGGTTCCACGCCGCGGATAACTATGCCGTAACTCTTGCATAAACTACGGCGTAACCACGAAATATTGAAGATACGGTAGAATACTTCTAAGGTTACACCGTAACCAAGCAGATCTAGTGCAAATTACGAAGAAATAGAAGATTACGGCGTAACTATTTTATTAGTTATGCCAGAACCTATATCCGCCTATAAATACCCCACGATTTCCAAGATTTCAAGGCATCCCATTTCACACACCACAGCCAAAGAACGTGGGAAGAAGCCAAAGGCAGGTCTAGAGGAGCATACGGAGCTGTCTCCAAGGGAGAAATCACTCCCCTACTGGAGCTTCTCTATATACCCATCTAACTTACTGGAGCTTCTCTATATACCCATCTAACGTTTCACCGGAGGGACATCGACCTGAGCTCTCAATCAAAAGTTATAAGGTGTCGAATATGGCTGCTGAAGAAGGTATAATTTTCGAATTTTTGAGGTTTTTCTTCATAATTTTTGTCGTGAGGTGCAAGGTGTTTCAAGTTAATGATTAGTTGCTTCATGGACTGATTTCAATCTTATTGGTTGGTCAAATATGCTTCTATTGAATATAGACTTTTAACCTCGTACTTATTATATATTTTGGTCGGTGGCTTGGCTTGATATAATTGACCAAGTATACTAATTCTCATTCGCTATTGTTGCTGTTTGATTTGATATTATTATTAAATGGTGTCGATATCTGTTAATCATGATTGAAGACTGAGTTAAAGCGTACTTATTTGTTTAAAAACCTAACAACCAGTTAAGTTGTTTGTGTGATATCTGGGCAATTATTTAATGTGCAAGGAAGCTAGGTTGAATTGTTCTTGTTCAAAACTTCAAGGTTATTGGCAACAACAAGAGGAGTTTTCTTGATCGCTTTTGGATATCTACGCTATTGGTGTTTAAGGTTTTGACAAGCAAGCATTAAAGTGCAACATTTGGAACAAGTACTATATGATACGAGTGAGGATTTGATTTTTGATTTGAAAAGTATCTTGCTGCTACTTTTGGTCGATACCACTGCTAGTGTTTCTTGGTAACCACTGCTACAAGATTCTCGAAACCACTGCTAGTTTTAACTCGTTTCCACTGGTAGTATTATTAGTTACCACTGCTCGTCTTTCGGATTCCACTGCTAGTCACGTGATACAACTACTGAGTTCAAAATCAGTTGGATAGTGCCTTCTTTATTAGTTGTTTGGAGCAGATGTATAGCCATGGTTGGTCCAACTGAATACGAGGATTTCAAGTGTTCTTAATAATGATTGTTCTAGTGCGAAGGACAATACATGGGTTGGTGTTTTTTAATTGGTCGGTTTTAATTAATTGAATGGAGGGCATGATATTGTTGAGTTGCTATATCTAAGTTTTCATATGATAATATATCTACGTTTGTGGGTCTGTATTGTATTCAATTTTGCATGGGAGTATGGCTGTGTTATGGTATTATTGATTGGCTGTGCTATATTGTATTATGTATATTGGAGGCTTTTGGTGAACCTGACGTGAAGGTGAAGGTGGATTGAACACATGATTTTTGGTTAAAGATGGCAACTTGGGAAGATTAATACCGGTATGTTTGCTACTGCGTTTGTCTTTATTTGTTTTGTCCGAGAAGTAATTTTGTATTGCTAGCGTTGTCCGAGATAAACTAATTTCTACTGCTAGCATTCATCGACATCGGATAACACATATTTTGGTTCTCAATAGTTTTGGAATTGAGGGAAGTCGAGAATGATACACACATGTGAGATTGGTTCACACACACAGGAGTTTGGTTTTGGATTTTATTTGTTCTTAAAAGGATTTAAAAAGCTCGTTTTGGCTTTGTTGAAGAATTGATTACGAAGAGGATTATATATCACTTATTTGAAGTAGAAGTGGAGTTTCTTGGATGCGTGTTCTTATTATATTTTTAAACGGCTAACTACGTTTAAAAGTAACTTGTTCATGCTTCAATAACTGTGACGAAGAATTGACATAACACTTAAAGGAGTGACGTTATTATGCTCAGTGATTATCGTCAAGAGATTGCGGTCTCCCTATACATGGGTATACATTCAGAGTCACTTGGATAGTACAAGAGATAAGACACAAGTTTGGGTTATTTTACTTCTTCATCCAATTTGTTATATTTGGTTTTCTTCACAAGTGATCATCACAAGGAGCTTATCGATTTGAAGAATCATTTGATATTCATGCACCATTCAAGGGAAAGTTTTTACTGCTTACATTCCCTATTTGTTGATAACAAAAAGGGGAAGAGATATTGGAGTGCGATGGCATGGATTAAGGGGAAGACAAGGAAGACATGGTTTGTTTCATTCATGGTGAGATCCCTGATCTCAATTTCTCTACTTTGTCTAGGGGAATTCGTACAAGAATGTCTTTGTTTTGTCATCATCAAATAGGGAAAGATTGTTGGGATTTTAGATTTGATGATACAAAAACAAGAAAGAATGAAACATGAAGGACTAAAGAAGACAAAGGATGAAACTTCAAAAGATGAAAAAGATTCATTCGTATCTTTTTATTATTCTAGATTATTCCTTTGTAACCCTAATTCTGTATTATATAAACAGAATACAGGGAATAGGTTTTTATGTGTCTTCCACAATGTAACATCAGGAAAAGTGTGTGTAAGTCTAGGGCGTATAGACTTATAAACGCCTAGACTAGGTTAGGTCGGGTTTTGGTTTAACAGCTCTAGATCATAGATCCACACATACGAGGTAACACGTTCTACCTTGATCAAGTAGAATTATAGGCGGTGTTTGTAATCGTAGTCATTAGAGATGATGATGAAAACCTTGTTCAATAACAAAGAATTGATTAGTTTATTCCGTTGTGCATGTTATAGTCTTTGTTATTGTTAATCCTAGCGCTTAAACGATCCATGGAGTATATCAAACTCCATAGATTTGTATGGTTAATATGAGCTAAGCACCTCCGGTCTTGGCCTAGTTATGATTCCTTAATTGTTTTGTTTGCGTACATTACTCCAGTATAATTATTTCTATGTATGCATGCATAGTTTATTGGTAGCTACCCTTGTTTTAGTTTTGAATGGCGGTAGAGGCTAGTTGCTTAGGAGATATGACCAACTGACCCTAAATAGAGCATGTGTCATTTTCAAGGAAAAAATCATAACTAATCAATAAATGTTTAAGGGTATTGTAGGTATTGTAGGTATTTGACCCTTTAGTATACAAACAGATGCAGCCAAGACATTAATGTTGAGCTTTTACAAGCATTTACGTTTTGGTTAGTGATTGTGTAGGTTGTATTTATTGCATGTGCTTACTTTGCTTATAAAAAGGTTCCTACTATTCTTACACTAATTCTACTATTTAGACCCAAGTCAAAATATAGTTTTATTGGGATAAGATAAACCCAAATGAAAGGAGAATTAAATCTACATGTAATAATAAAATCATAAATGAGGCCCTGTGACAACAAATGCCAATTTTCTATTGGCCTGAAGACCTTTTTCACAAGTAGTGGCATACAGCAATATTCGTTGCAATTGTACACATATATGATTGTCTTGAATTTGTATTTCTATTTGTTCAAATGTTTTTATCGGATAAAAAAAATTTGTTTTTAGTTACATCTAATAAAATCACTCAAAACAAGTTTATTATTTAGTTACATCTAATATAATTTTGGAATATACATAAAACTTTGGTCAACTGATGGACCATTATCCAACTGATAAAATATACATATAAGTGTGATCATGGCAAAGAACACATTCACAATCGAAAGCCAACTGATGGACCATTATCCAAAATCGTCTTTTCTTCTTTCTATGATATTAGCATAGTTATCTAAAAGTTTAATATAATATAATATAAAACATTAAAACCACATATGTCACGATTATCAATATGAATCAAGCAAAGTTATTGACTAAAGGAATACTAAGTAATGCTCAATACATTTCTTTGCATCCTTTTGCTTTTCCTTTTCCCATTCCCTAATTTGAACCAAGCATGCCTTAGACTAAAATACACATCATTGGTCCATTTAACTATAAAAGAACTTGGCTCGACGGATCGCGATGAGACTAAGGGTAATCATTAACTTTTCACCATATTCATTGTAAAATCATTGGGTCCCTATTTCAAGGTTTTCACTTTGCTTTACAAGTCCTTTGACCATTTTGTCGTTAGTCATGGACATCTCAAATATCACACATAAAGAGAAAAAGAAAAGTTACATTTGTCTTTAGTCCAAGGGCAATTTTGACATTTCCATATTTCAATTAAAATATCTTAATTATTGCTTGGCTCGCGGATCGTAATGTAACCGTCTTTCCACGCCTTTGAATAAACACATAGTCTTTAGTCCACGGGCAATATTTCATTCGTCCTAGAACTTTCGTTAAACAAGTCTCAGATATTATCGTTACAAGAATTCACAAACCCTAATTGCATGTCACAAAACCCTATTTATCAATCATAAAACCGAAACATGGACTTTACCCTATGGAAAGTAAGAAGACAAAGTTATCCAGTTGATGATACCGTCCTATACGACTCCGCTAAGAAGAAATACTGATCTTTTTTTTTTTTTTTTTTTTATAGTCATTGGAATTTGTAATTGTGGTATTTATTGTTTCCCAATTAAGTTTATAGAATGCTTTAAACATATATTGACATGTTTTCGTGTGGTAGATTTAATATGTTTAGTATGAGGGTTCATCACAATGGTGTCTTTAAATCTTGGCCCGGTAGAATATATGTTGGAGGTATGGAAAGTTTAGTTGATTTGGTTGATGTTGATAGTGTGTCGGTTGAAGAGTTGGATGTGCTTATGTATGAATTGGGTTATGAGCTCGGTTCAAAAATTACTATTACTTTGTTAAGCCCGGTAGTAATTTAAATGATGGTTTGTATAGCTTAAGTGAGAGTGCTAATTTAGAAATATTGAAAGATCTTGTTGATGACCATAAGATGATAGAGGTTTATGTTGAAAATGGTAAGACAACATTGGACGTTGATCAAATGTCACCAAAGTCTATTAGGACGATTATTATTGATGTGGATGCAACAAAGAAAAGGCGCTCTTGCTATTGTTCCATATTGTTCAAAGAAATTGTTCTTAGAAAACATTGTTAATAAGTCCGTGGTAGAGGACTTATGTGAGGTTCTGATCAACCTTTGGAAGTCAATACTTTGGTACAATCTAGTCGATGCCGAAACACAACCCTTGTTTCCACTGTAGAGGTCTGTCATCTTCAAGATGTTGCGGTGATGTCAACCAAAGATATAGATAAACATATTGAGCATATCCAAATAGATAGTCTTGAAGAGGTATCTCAAAATGATCAAGAGTTTGGTCATCATGAGGAGGAAACATGTAATCCTGTGGATCATATCCAAAAGGTAAATGCATGCGAGTTAGTGAAATCGATGAAGTGTAAGTGATGACAATGTGAGTGAGATGCACACTTATATGAGTGACGATGATGATATTGAGAACAATGGTGATGGAAACACGGTTGTCGATGAGGCTAATACTTTTGAGGAGCCCGATTTTGATGTTAACTGCTTCAAAGTGACCGAGACTACTGATTTACCATCTATAGGTACCACCACCCGCCTACCACATGATTTTTTAAGAAAATGAGTTGGATCATTAGATGATAATGATTTTGCAAGTGGTTACGAGAATGAGGATGAGTATGTTATTAGGAGGAACAAATTGAGGCATACAAGAAACAAAAGTTAAGTGAGGCAAGACAAACAGAGGACTAAATATATTTTTTCGTGGTCAAAGTTTTGTAATCGCAAAAGAAGTGAAAGATAGGATCTACATGCTTTCAATAAAGACTAGGAGGAAATTGCAACTAATTAAGAATGACAAACAGAGAATTAGGGTTAGGTGTCTCGGACAAATACTGTTTGTGGAATAACCGAAGGTTCGTGGTGGGAAAGTCCCAAAGAGGAAAAATGGTCTAATAACTAGAGGCCTCGGTAGGGATGTGTATTTGCGAAAGCGCAATGAGCAAGCAACAGAGTGTCCATGGTTGTTGTATGTAGCCAAAAATACGATAAAGATGTATGGATTGTTCGAACTTTCAAGGATGAACACGATGTTTGCAATCAAGAGACATTAAAGCTTGTGACTACAAGTTTCTTTGAAGCAAATAGTTGACCAAGTTCAAGTCAATCCAGATATTCCAATCGTAATGTTCAAGATCACCAAGAAACAATTTGAAGTTCGGTGTCTATGCAAAAGCATTAAGGGCAAAAACAAGGCGAAAATGAGATTAGGGGTGATCATAAGCAAGAAGACACCCTTTTAAGAGACTATGTTGAAGAGTTGCGAAAACTAACCCGTATACAATAGTTAGGATAAGTGTACAAACCGCAATGATGCAACAAGTCCAACCGAGTTTTCAAGAGAATGTATGTATGCTTAGGCGCTTTGAAGGAAGGATACAAAGATTGTCAAAGAGAGTTGTTGGGGTTAGATGGTGCTTTTATGAGGGTCCTTTTCTGGCCCGACTCTTACAAAGAATCGGTATAGACAAAGAACAATGGAATATACCTCAGTAGCATACGCGTTGCGTGTTTAAAGCAAAGACTCATGGATTTGGTTTCTTGAATGTCTAAGAGATGATCTTGACTTGCAAAGAAACTCAAACTACACTTTTATCGCGACATGCAAAAGGTGATTTTACCATTTAGTTGATTAGAATCACTTGTATTTTCGTTAAATGCAAATTGTATTAGTAAGGAATTGATGTTTATTTATGCAGGTGTCATTCCAAAGGTGTCAGCCAATAAGTAAGTATTCCTAGTCTTTGAACACGATATTGTTTGAAGCACATCCATGATAATATGAAATTGCAATGGAATGCTAAAGCATACAAGGAACATTTGTGGAGATGTGCAAGAAGAACAACCATCCAACAATTTGAGGCAACCATGGCGTCGGCATTCAAGAGTTTTAGCGAACCCGCCCATGCTTGGTTAAGTAAGATACCACCAACTCATTGGTCAAGGTCGCATTTTCGTGTACCTAACCAAATCTATGTCTACTTGTACATCTTTTGTTCTACGACATTTTAAGGAACCGAACCAAACAAGTTGTAGGGAGGGCTCATTCGATGTGCTACTTAATAACATGTGTGAGGTGTTCAATGGGAAACTAGTGGGAGGTAGGAACCAACCGATCATTACCGCTTTGGAATACATTAGAGAGTCTTGTATGAAAAGAATAGTGAACGTTGTGAATGTGATTCAAAAGTATGCTTGGACCATTAACACCAAAGGCAACACTCATGTTAGATGCAATCAAGAAAGAGGCTTATAAGTACACCGCTTTACGGGTTGAAGGAGAAAAGTATGAGGTCGGTGGATGGGGAGACAAGTGTATTGTGAATGTTGAAGCTAGGGCTTGTACATGTAGAAGATGGGAGCTTCTGGTATGCCATGTAAACATGTTGTTGCTACCCACGGTGTATGAGGTTGAATGGAATGCAAATAGGATCTGTTGAATCATGGGTTCATCCATGTTACTTGCTTAAGACTTGGGAAGAAACTTACAAACACCACATCCACCAATAAACGGTTATGAGCATTGGTATAAGTCACAGTGCCTACAACCATTCTTCCACCTAAACATCATAAACCATTAGGTAGGCCACGAAAGAAAAGAACCGAGCTTTTAATGAAAATGATAATTGTGAAAAACCAAGAACTTGTCACATCGGTAAGAGTGTGGTTTGTGGTATTTGTGGCAATGCCGGTCACAACAAGAAAACATGTCTTGGGTAAGGAGGTGTTACAGAAGTCAAGGCACTACACAATGCCTCAAAAAAGGTTCATCCCACCAAAATTTACATCAAAGACGAAGGCAAAGGTTGCAGGTGACAACTATGCAGGTAATGATCAACCAAGTGTGGTCCAGTCTCAATCTGGAAGTCAAGTTGATGCTGCTTCTGGTGGGTCTCCAAATCAATTTTGGACTAAGACCAAGATTATAGCAACAAAGCTTTCTTCACCACAAAAAAATGCTAGTTAAGCATATGAAAGCCAATGTTATCCATCGAATATATATTCCCCTAAACAATATTTGTTGTGTTTAAACAATGTATGTTTCTGAACTTTGTAGACTCCAAAATGTTATGCATTTGGAAATATATCCATTTGTGTTATGTATGAAATCATGTCATTTTAGTGTATGGGTTTAATTGTGTTTTTATTCTATTGTTTTAGAGTCTTCATACATCCGTTTTTTGAGTTGGTTATCATTATTGTATTATCACAAACAATAATGAAGGATCAAAGATGGATGAACAACACCATATCAAGTTTATGTTGATACTCAGAAATGGTATATGTTCATCCATCACTGATCATTCATCCATCTTTGATACTTGGATCTGGGTTTCGAGTTGGATACGGTTATTCTATCATGACAAACAGGAATGAAGGATGAAAGATGGATGAACAACACCATATCAAGTTTATGTTGATACTCGAAAGTGGTATCTGTTCATCCATCTCTCATCATTCATCCATCTTTGATACTTGTAGCTTTGTTATGAGTTTGATCATTTTACTAAGGTGTGGTTTGACTTACATAATATTTGTGTAGCAACTGAGGTGGGTTTGATCATTTATAAGGGGTAGGAGAAAGTATTAAAGGCATAACACTCAAAAGGACTAAAGGATAAAAGTAAAACTACGAATACTGTAGAAGGACCAAACTACATAAAAACTTGACTTTTCAAAAGTCAACCATCGCCACACTTCTACTTACACATCGCCACACGTCTACTTACACAGACCATACATACCACCGACTGAAAAGGCAAAAAACCACCTACATTGCTAACCCACTAGATAAACCAAATACAGACGACAATGATGAGTATCCGGGAGAAAACACGAAGTTCCTCGATCGTGAGTTTCTCCTTCTCGAGGAGGAGTTCACTAGGTATCGGCTTGAGTAGCCTCTAGCTCATTTGCCTCGGCGATCGCGTCTATAGTAACCATGGTCTCGCTGATGAGGCTTGTTGGCATTCTTGCAACGCCTCCTCATTACGTTGGATATGCCTTTGCAAGTAGAGGAACACCTCCTTGCTCGGTGGTGCATGGTGGATCCAACCACCCATTTATGGGACACCGGATCCCTAAAAATCAAAAATAAACGTTTGAACACACTTAAAAGTCGACTCCAAGATGAAACTATTAACTAAACATGTTAAATTAAAAAAATACAAGCATTATTATGTAGAATACTAGCCAACCTGAACAGGACATGCATAGTATCGCCTGTCGGCGTTGACATTATTCCAGCAAGTTTTAACTACAGCTAGCCTACCACAAGCACAACGAACATTACAAGTAGATCGGAAAATTTCAGGATAAGATTTAGTTTTGGTAGAGGAGACTTTAGGGATGAGTGGTGAATATGAGTTGCTTTTATTAGGCCCTATTTACTGTCGCAGCCACAGAAAAGTGTATCGAGCATGCTTGAAATATGGGAATGTCAAAATTGCCCTTGGACTAAAGACAAATGTAATGCCTTGAGATGTCCTTCGACTAACGGTGTATTTTAGTCAAATAAAAGTGGTCAAAGGACTTGTAGCGAGTGAAAACCTTGAAATAGGGACCCCAACGATGAATATGGCAAACAGGTTTATACGTCTCATCGCGATCCGTCGAGCCAAGTTCGTCCACCTCGACTTTTGTGGGCCCCATTGTCCAACTCGGATATCCACTTACCATTACTAAACAAATAGTTCAACGGTTTTGTATTTTAGTCTAATTTTACACACATTTTTGTACGTTGTTTTCATACTGTTCATCCGCTTTTATACGCTCTCATACATTTTATAATAAAATTATTTTTTTTAATTTTTTTAAATTTTTTTAAAAGAAAAAGCGCTTTTTTTTTTTTAAATTTATTATAATAAAATTAAAATTAATTTTTTTAGTTTTATTATAAATTTTTGATTTTTGTAAAATTTTAATTTTTTTTTTAAATTTATTATAATAATTTTTTTAATTTAGTAACTTAGAACAAAGTTGCATAGTTCGAACCTAATTGAACAAGAAAAACTTTAAGAACTTGGGTGAACAATTTCATGAAAGTTTAGTAACTTATTCAGATAAAACCCTTTATATAAAGATTATTTTAAATTAATAAAATAAAGTCACCGCCGCAGGCGAGAATCGAAAGATCAAAGGTTAAAAATAGTTGGTCTCTAATTTTTCCCAGTAATAATAGTCCAACACTGCTTCTACAAAATAAAATTTGGAAACTTGGCGAATAAAGTTAGAAAGTGAGAACCCATCCCATTGCTATGTGCGGGCGACTAGTTAGATGTGTAAGGTGAAATTGGGTTTTTTAAGAGGCCCAGTTAAGAGTCAGGTGTACCTCCCCTCGACAAATCCTGTTCTCAGAAATAGTCTCCTTTTCTTCTTCTTCTAAAAATACTACTGTAATTAACAATATTAGCATAAGTGTGGTGTGATTTTGATTGTATTTGGACAGTTCTAATCTCAAGGTAACAAACTTTGTTTTTATTTTGATTTTTAGTTAGAGGATGCTTCAGTTAGTATGTTTGTTTTGATACCAAAACCCAAACTTACCCTAATTAGTTAGCTAGCTAGCTTAATAATAGGTTAGACGAATTACTTTAAGGGTGTGTTTGCTTTTAAAAAAAATGTCTTACCAGTAAGAGGAGGGCAGTAAGAGGAGGGCAGACGTTTTACTTGTTTGTTTTTTTCTTTTGAGTAAGACCCAGTTAGACATATAACATCTTACTCAGTAAGAGGTGGGGTGCCTCTTACTCGTTTCGTAAACTTTATATAATATATTTGATTGTTTATTAACTATGTTATATTTATGATAAAAAAAAAAAAAGTCTTATTTCATATTTACATAAGTTACTTATTATCGCATTGCGTTGGTTTAATAAACAAATTGCAAAATGAGCACTTAAAATCATTCGGACATTTATATAAAACAAACAACATTTTTCGCTCAGATTTAGACTTTCTCGCCACCTCTTACCAAGTAAGATGTGGTAGTCGACATGCACTCAAAACATCTTAATGAAACAAACACACCCTAAGTCTCTTCTCGCACTGCACCAAACGGCAGCTACACGCAGGATTACTGATGCGTTGTATTTACTTTGCATCCAACCAACTCTACAAGTCTCTCCTGAATCATTGATATGCTCCTTGGCCATCTCTGTTTCCTCGAATGAAATGTCCGGTGACAGCCTGACATTCACTGCTCGTTTGTTGGAAAAAAAGTCTTCTCTCTTAACCGCCAGGCTTGTGTCGTTAAGCTTCCAGTTATCTTCAGTGCATTCAAAGGTTTGTATTTCGAAAATATTAAAATTCAATAGTTTGTATTCTCTTCAGTGTATGAAAAACATTGCCTTTCAGTTTTTTCGTGTTTTAATCAACACATTAACATAAGTACTACCTTTTGTGTTTGCAGTTGCATGATTGCATGGTTGCAGCTTTAGTCGCATTAGGGCCTGAAACATTTTTAAAGTTTCTACCTTTAAATGTAGAAGCACAAGACCTCTCTGATGCAAACGTATGGCTTTTCCCTATCCTGAAACAGAATATAGCGGGTGCTCAGTTGAGCTTTTTTAATGAATCGTTACTGGATACGGTTCGAGTCTTGAAGCTGAAATCTGCCAAGGTACTAGTATTCTATTTTTCGTTCATGCTTCATTCAGTGTATTTGGTATTTACTTGTTCCCTTGTACCAGCATGAGCAACAAGGTAGAATTCATTCGGCCAGGAGCATTGATGAACTTGTATACTCTATATGGTCTTTTTTGCCTTCGTTTTGCAACTATCCTCTGGATACTGACGAGAGTTTCAAGGATCTGGAAAAGGCATTATGCCATAATCTGGTCCAAGGGAAACACCATACACAAAATGGGTCTGTTTTATACTAATCAGATTCATTGGGTCAGGAAGTCCTGATGCACCCGCATCAGTTCAATTAAAAAAAAAGGCTTACAAAGTTCTTTCAACAATCCTTGAGGTATTCTATTTCACACTCAAAGTGAAAATGAAAAAGCATGTCTTTTTGGATTAATATGATCTCTTACTTTGCCTTCGTGGCCTATTGTTTTGCCAGTCAAAGAATACAAATTTTTTTTGGCCAAAAGTAATTTTAATTAAACAATTGTAGTAATTACATTTTGATTGACACATATATTTTTGCTCGGACAGCATGCTGATGGTTTCATACCAAGAAAGCTTGAAGATCTACTCAAGCTGATGTTTGAAGTGATGCATTCGTGTCATTTTTCAGCCAAGCGGCACAGACTTGACTGTTTATATTTTCTGATCGTCCATGTCTCAAAGGTACCAAACATTAATTAGTTCAAAAACTTTAGTAAGTTCACATAAACTATAAACCAGAAGCAGTTAAGAGACTTCTTTTGCAGGATGAATCAGAACAAATGAAGCGCGAGATTGTTGCCTCTTTCTTGACTGAAATTGTACTTTAACTTAAAGAGGTACTATCTAAGTCATGCTGGAATTGGTTGCTATTAAATTGCTTTTATATTCACCATTGAAAATTTGGAGTAAAATTTACATGCTTGAGTTTACAACTGATTCTACTTCTCGTTTGTTGTTTATATGAAAACCACTTTGAAGTTTTTCTTGAACCCATATTTATAATCTAACAAACATATCAGCATTATAATCTAACAAACATCATTAACTTAAGAACAAACAATGTGAAATTTGCAAGGAGGAATATAAATCATCTACCAAGCACAAGCATTAGCATAAAAAGATCATTTTAAAGACTAAAAATCAATTAAAGATACCAGTTTGAAGAGTTGAGAGGGCGAAGAAGAAGGCTGTGCCGGAGGTGGGAAGCTTCAGAAGGTGAGAGAAGGATAAGTGGAGTGATTTTGTGGTTATCAGATCTATAATTAGATAAGAGGCTACTCAGACAAATAAACCTCTGAATCTGAATAGAAAACAAACACATAATTGTCTTATAATAATGTCTGACCGAATCAGACTTGAGAGGGAATCATCAGATGTATTTTGGAAAAACAAAACACCCTCTTATGTGGTAAACCACATTTACTACATATGTTACAAGTTACTTTTAGTGGTAGTGTTCCACCATCCCAAGATGTCCCTAAAATATAACTACTACTACTACTAGACATTAACTTAGAAACTTGCATGATTGATTATATATCCTCGATCTTGCTAACTCAGAAATTATTTCTTCTTACTCTGTCAATTTAATAGTATTTCTCTTCTTTCATAATCCCATCTATGGCTAACAACATCTTAATTGATGTTCCAACAGCAGAAGTTTGTAGAATATGTTTGGTTGAAGTTGAGGAGGATGCGAAGATACTCTTAGGATGGACTGCAATTGCCAAGGAGAGTTGGGCCTAGCTCACCGAGAATGTGCTGTGAAGTGGTTCAGCATAAAAGGCAACAGAACGTGTGAGATTTGCAATCAAGAGGTTACGAACTTGCCTGTTACGCTTCAGATTCAGAATGATTCTCCTACATACAACAGGTAAACGAATGCAATACCGTACACATTATTCTAGCAAGTTCTAGCAAGTTCGTTCGGGCTAAATAGGGTAGTGCCTATGCTCAGGAAGATTTAATGTCAACTGTTTCCCCATAGAATTAGGCGATGACAAATAAACAACGGGGCCGATTGTCTACTCATCTCTTTAGCAATTTCAATATGCTGCATTATTATTTGTTTAGGCATTGGCGGTTACATACAACACTCATAAGTTGTTTGTTGAAAAGGATACTTCTGGCTTATGTTTAGTCAACTGGTCAAGGCTATCTAAGTCAAAGAGTCATTTATCATTCCGTGGATGAAAATGTGCCGCTTGACCCTTCCCACAATCGATAATCTTGATTTAGGATAGCTTCATCTGTTAGTTATGCCTCAAGATTAACATAAGATGTTATTGCGAAACTATTTTAACCTTTCATCATTTTGGAAAGTAACTAAACACCAACAAGGGTTGCAAAGTAACTAAACATCATTTTGCGAAACTATTTTAACCTTTCATCTCTTTTGAAATCTTTGACTTTAATTAATTAAGATTCCATATCTTACGAAACTACTTTGGTCATAGCATGTTTAAGGGACTCAAATGCTGTTGTGGCTTCCTCATTCCAATTAAAACTATCTTTCTTAAGCTGCTCAGTCAAAGCCCAAGCTATTTTACCATACCCCTTAACAAATTTACTATAATATCCTGTGAGACCTAAGAATCCACGAAGTTCTTTTAAATTTTTTCGGAATTGGCCTATCAACTATTGCTGCGATTTTAGACTTATCAGCTGAGACACCCTCTTTTGACACCACACCACATGTCCCAAATACTCAATTTTATTTTGTGCGAAGGAACACTTCTTTGTGTTAGCAAATAATTGACTTTTACGCAAACAACTAAACACAACAGCCAAGTGTTCCCTATGCTTCTCTATCGATTTACTGTAAACAAGAATATCGTCGAAAAAAGCCAAAACAAGTTTACGTAAATAAGACCGAGATACCTTATTCATTAGTGATTGGAAGGTAGCTGGTGCGTTAGTTAAACCAAAGGGCATTACTAAAAAATTTGCAATGTCCTTCTTTGCCACATCCTCCATCTTCATCCGAATCTGGTGATAATAAGATTTTAAGTCAACTTTGAAAAGATAGTAGCTCCGTGTAACTCATCTAGTAACTCATCACTGACCGGAATCGGAAACTTATCTAATTTTTCTTTTTTTTCTTTTTTTTTTTTCTTTTTTTAAATTAACGGTACTGGACTTGAGAAAGGACTGAGACTAGGCTGAATTACTCTTGCTTCGAGCATCTGACCCACCAATTTTTCGATCTCATTCTTTTGAGCATGTGGATACCGGTATGGACGAACGCTAATCGGTTCCGTTCCTTCTTTAAGCAAGATTGAATGCTCATGGCCACTATTGGGAGGTAATCCTTGTGGCTAATTAAACACGTCTTCATATTTCGATAATAAATTTAGAACGTCTTCAGACTGTTCATAAGTATCTGATCCACCAGTCTCCAAGCTTTTCATCTCAATCAAGAAACCCCCCCTTTCATGTTGTAAGGATCGGACCATGGATTTAAGTGAAACCATCGAACGACACATCCCCGGTTCCCCTTGTAGCACCACTTGTTCATCACCCTCCATAACTTTCATTGTCAAGGTTTTCCAGTTAACCATAGTTTCACCCTATGTTTGCAACCATTTAACTCCCAAGATAACGTCCGTACTACCCAATTCAAGACAAAACAGTCAGCAGCAACTTGTAATTCTGGAAACTGAATAATTACATCTCTACAAACACCTCGAATAATCTCAAATTTCCCGTTACCCATCATTACCTCAATAGTTCTAGTTCCACATACCATCAAACCTAACCTTTCTACCAAACTTCGCGATAAGAAATTGTGCGTAGCTCCACTGTCAATTAGTACTACAACTTCAATATCCCCTAGGATGCCGCGTAATTTCATAGTATGAGGGGTTGTAAGACCAGTAATAGATTTAATAGAAACTTCCGCTAAATCTAAGTGCAAATGAGGGTTGTCATCATCTTCTGCCTCAGTTTCTTCATCCTCCTCCACCAAAAGCAATTGCACGGCTTTACTACCACATTGATGACCTGGAGAAAACTTTTTGTCACATTTAAAACATAACCCTTTTGACCTTTCTTTCTAGTAGTTGGGACTCAGTTAACCGTTTGAACTGTCCTGGTTTATTTGTAGAAAAACTACCAGTCTTTCGATCAGATGAACCTGTAGAGATTAGAGTACGTTTCGATTTTCGAACCAGTTCCACTATTACAGTTACTAAAGTAACTGTTATTATTTGAAGCAAATGAGCGGTTAGAACCACTACCCCTTGAAACAATCTCATTAGACTTGTTTTCATCGATAAAGATTGATAGTTTCATGGCATGGGTAAGACCCTCGGGTTGCATGACACGAACAGCCGCGCGTAAATCTGGTTTAAGCCCTTTGCTAAAGGTACCCTCCAAAACCGGTTCTGAAACCCCATGTAGTTGGCCTGCTAATTTTTCAAATAAGGTAACATCTTCTCTAGCTGAACCTTCTTGATATATGGCTAAGAACTGATTCATATAGTGTGCCTTCATACGATTGTTGGAATTGTTCTAACAACCGACGTTTCAACCCTTGCCAATTCCTAAACGGAGCTCTTCCCTCACTCCAACAATACCAAGATAGTGCTTCTCCTTCAAAACACAATTCAGCGACTTGTAAATGGTCTTGTGCTTCAATTCCTTGTACTTTAAAATATCATTCCATGCGATAGATCCACCCGTAAGCATCATCACCATCAAAGATTGGCATCTTTAACTTCTTAAACCTGTATTCAGCATCATTCGACCTATAGTTTCTTCCATTCAAAAAAATTGAAGGTTTTTTTATTTTTTTTATTTTGGAGAGGTTTAGAATCGTTGCTCTGATGCCAATTGATACAAATCAAGTGGCTGGATTTTATTAATAACTGATATCACAAAGAACAGAACAAAGTAATAAGAAGTTATAATACCCTACTATTCGAGACGTAGGCCCTCCCAATTCCAGAATCCAGAATACTCAATATCCCTTCTCCCTAACCTACGATTCTATTTATAATGAACTTGCTTGGAACGCCTTTGATAACTATTCCTCCACTTCTTATCACGGTTCATATCACATGCATATTAAACTTTTTGAGTGTATCTTCCACATATTTCTTCTGTGACATAAATATCCCTTCTTCCTGATTTTGAGTGATTTCGAGACCTAAGAAATATTTTAGCTCTCCCAAGTCCGTCATATCAAACATCTTTGTCATAGCAGGTTGAAACTCATGTATGAGTTGTAGAGATGAACATGTATATATCATATCATCTACATAAAGACTTACTATGAGTAAGTTGCACTTACCTTGTCTTTTTACATAAAGAGTTGGCTCGTGATGACTTCTCTCAAAATCATTCTTGTGAAAAAACTCATCGATCTTGCTATACCATTGCTATAACTAACAATGCAAATTGGTTGGTTTATCAGGGTATGGCAATGGCAGGACGTACTTGCTCTTGCGGCTGTGAACATGCTTGCTTACTTCTTCTTCTTGCAGCGACTTTTGGTATGTCAAGAATCATCGTAAACCATTATTAATCTTTTTATAATATTAGCTCCTTATCATATCTTGAATTTGTAAAAGGTAACCAAAATGGGTGTTGGTGCATTTGCTGTATCCGTGCCATTTTCTTGTATCCTTGGTATCGTTGCATCCGTGACATCAACAACAATGGGTACCTTTTTCTTGATATCTCTTTCTTCCGGATTGGAACATTTTTTATATATATGCAGATTAGTACAGTGAAAAATTAATTATGTTATGTTCAGTCAGAAGAAGGTATGCATGGATTTATGCAACCGCTGAGTTCATTCTAGTGGTTGGCTTTGCACTTGTCTTCTATTTTCAAAGGTAATTTGACCATCACAAGTCAAACATTTAGATTGTAGCGAGAATTATGGAGCTTGACCCTTTTAACTATATTATATGTGATATTTACAGCTTCATATGACTTGGATTCTATCTGTTCTGCTAGCTACATTTGCTGGTTTTGGTGGTGCAATGTGCGGAACTAATATTGTTTACAAATTCTTGAAACGGAGGGAAAGTCAACTGCGTGAGACCGCAGATATTGAACAGCCTCAGGAACCTTCTCATCAAAGGCGGAGCTTAGAAGGGACGCGTACTGGCCCTCCTAGAGCTTGAGTGGTAGTGAAATATTTTGTGATATTTGTAGTAGAAACTCGCAAATTATAAGCTATGGCCCTCCGGTCCACAACAAATATATTTATTTATGAACAACTGAGTAAGAAACATTATTTTGTTTTTGTAGTAAGTTTGATATCTTTGTTCTTTTGGTGACGAATACTAAAGTTTGATTCTACAGTTTTCATTAATATATAATTCCTAGATTAATTATGAAGTTTTGGCTAATTCAAGTTCAATTGAAAAGTTAATACCTATTTATCGAACAGTTGAAGCACCATGATAGTATGAAATGTACGGTTTTGGCTAATTCATGTCTCATACGCTTTAAAGTAACCTGATCTTTTTCGAGAAAAATGATCACATAATCAGTTTTCTGAATGTTTGGCAAATCAGATTATTTAATGACTTCATTTATAAAATGACTAAAATGGACATCTTTATATATAAGTTGTGTTTTACAAATTTAGCAATTACTGGAGTGACAATTTTCTACCTGACAAATGACAACATATTTTTGTAAACTTTTTTGTTAGGCTGGAAGGCAAGGTGCACTACCACTCACCTTACAACTCAGCGCCACATCAGCTTTCTCTTTCACTCACTTTCACTCACCTTAACTCACATTTTTTTATAAGCACCAAACGGTCAAATTGGGTTTAGCACGTTTATCAACTAGGTGAACCACTCACCTTAATTTACCTTGATTTGTGTGACTTGCGCGTGAGTGTGTATATTGGACATGGTATTCACGAGTGAGTGGAAGGCTAAGGTGAGTCACTCACTCACCTTGCCATATGCTTATTGGCCACTGGATCGCAAGATGGTTAGCAGGAGGCCAGAGCATCGGGCAGCTGCAAGGAAGGGCATGTCAAGTGTGGTCAAAGAGGCTCGAGGCAGACTGTCTCCAATGCGCTTTCAATGAAGGGTTGAAAATGAAAGAGGAGGCAAAGAAGACCAGCCAGAAGAAACATGGTTAAAGTATGAGTGTATTTTAGAAGGGTAGAAGCAAGGCTCATTTTTGTGATGAAATATTACTTTTGAATGTATACAAATATAATTCAGTTCTATAAAAGATATCAACCAGTTTGCTTGTGGGAAATAACTTGGTTCTTTCTGCATTTACATGTTATTGTCAAATTCTCATTCATGTGACTCCTGATTACATTTTCCGAGTTACATGTTATTGTTTTGGTTGGTATCAACATCAAATTGGCATTATCGCCGAGCTTCCTTTTTTCCTTTTTTTATAGTGTTTTAAAGGGTATTTTAACGAGTAAATTGGTTAGTGCTGATGATAATACCGTGATGCAAAACGATTGGACATTGGTTGATGCCCAAATCATTCAGTGTGCTTCAAAATTTATGTCAAAATTAGTGAAGAAAAAAAATCTTTGGATAATATTAGCGTACATTGAAGAAATGTTTTTGTATTTTACATCAAATTCAGTTTGAAAGTGGTATTTGGGGACTTGGGGTTGCTCCAACTCGGCTTGTTTATGACTATAAATCTCGAGCTCGCATCATTTTTTATGACAAAAATGCTCAAATCAAACTCGCTTTGTTAAGCACACAAGGCTCGTCTTTGGTTGCTAAATCTGACCTCTTTTATACATAATTAGGCGTATACACAACATGGATACGTATCTATTTCTTATGCTCGTTTAACCTCGCAAGCCTATTCAATCTTTATATATAAATCCCGGGCTCGAGCTCAATTATTAAATGAACCCCAAACTTAGGCTCGAGTTCATTTAAGCTCGGCTCATTTCAAGCTTTTACCAATCTGATTCCGAGCTTTCACAAGCGGCTTGGCTCGTTTCCACCCCTAGACGTAGACGTTGTCTAGGATTGGAGTAGATGCAGGATTTAGTGAATGTAAAGATGATAACTATCCAAATTGGATACCTATTTAGGAAGAACAATATACAAATCTGGACAATGAGTTTGGAGCAAGGAATAAAAAGTAGAGCTTAAAGATTACATCTTCATACAAATATTATTACAAATGTGTGGCTATCATATCATCAAAACAATATCTATGGACCACCAAAACCAGCATAAAAAAAAAAAATCCAACAAACAATATATCTCATCTACTTCAAAAAGTGATTAGTACACAGATGGAAGCAACAGTCAGGTGAAGGTCTATATCATTAGATCGGGATAGATAGATATCAGTTAATCCGCCCTCCTTCATCTTCCACTGTTTTTCTTCGCTTTCTGACCATTGTTTGATCTGCAAAAAACTAACAAGGCCACATAAGTACATAGATCTCAACTCATGCAAATAATGCTATACGTGGTTACATGATTTTCCTTACCACCGGCTATTGGAAAGGCGCAAATAATATTGATGAGTTGTGACCTCCAAATCCAAATGAATTCGATAAAGCCACCTTAACATCCAGTTTTTCTTTCTTTGGGCCTACCAGCACCTTTGTGTCCTGTGAAAAATCATTATGTTAATCCATGGCCACAACAAAGTAACAAGTTATAAAGCAAAGAGCCATAAATTGATGGCACCTATTAACAATTTTTTCAATGACTTGCAAAATAGAAACACTATCAACAGACAGCAGAGAACAATACATACCACGCCTTTGTCTGGATTTTCAAGATTAATATTTGGATGAACCCAACCTGTCCGTATAGCCTACAAGAAGATTGCCAAAATAACAAGTTAAAAAGTATCTCAGTTAGCAGCAAGAACAGGCCCGAAATAAACAAACAAGGGAAATAATAATAACGAAAAGTCGACTCGTTTTTCACGAGCGCACAGAAACCAATATCTAGAAATGTTCACTAGAAAAAACCATAATTCTCATAAGTGGTAACAAGGAATACGTTTTGTGTCGAATGCTGGTTCACAATTGTTATTGAACAGTTGGAACGGAATGATTTTTACTTAATCAAGTCCTTGTGATGTCATCTTTCTAGGAGTCATACTCTAAATTCTTTCTGCTGTGAGCTGTGGCTGTAAAGTGCCAGTAAAGCAAGCAACAACATTTTTTTGCTAAACTTAAACAAAATGACGTTGTCAACAGTGAATATAACAGTTCATGTACTAGAAAATTATAACAGCCTGGCCTCATTGGCGCTAACCCAACAATGAAGTTCCAGCCTTACAGACAGAAAAGATCCTAATATTCAAAAGGTCTCAGTAAATGAACATACAACATATGTTAAATAATTGGCTAAACTAAAATATACAAAACAAGACTGTCCCTTGATGATTTATAACATCAACATCACATGTCACATCTTAAATGGTATGTTATTGTTGGCCTAAAAACTGAGTCATATCTTAAATGGTACGTTATTGTTTCATCCATAAAATTTGACTTGGTCATGTTCTCGAATTTCATTACAAATGATTGTAAAATGATTCCGTCAATGTAATCATATTTCAATTCCTTGCAATATGTGTTGCATGTCAAATATGCAATAAAATTAAAATAATAAATAAACTTATTGCATTACCTGTACAGTTGCAACAGCTTCCACAGCACCAGCTGCACCTAAAAGGTGACCTATCATGGACTTTGTAGAGTTGACTCTCAACTGCAAACATGAAATATTTCATGATATGGTCAACACAAGAAAGAAATACAAATCTCCTTTAGCGGAATATAAGATAACGTATTTAGTCACACCTCTTGGTTCTGGCCGAAACAATGAAGAAGAGCATTGTATTCTTTGAGGTCTCCAGCTGGAGTAGACGTAGCATGTGCATTTATGTAGTTCACATCTTCCCTGGCCACCCCAGACTGAGATAAGGCCTTCTCTATGCACAAAATCACCCCAGCACCTGATGACAAATATGCACTTGTTAAAGATTACACACGTTTCATGTGATTCCTTCACCAAAAGGACCGCTTTACAGTTAAATGGTATAAAATAATGTCTCACCATAAATCTTTATCATTTTAAGAGTATTGTAGAATATCTATAACCAGATAACGTTTTACAGGACATGTTCAATACCAACACTTAACACGGGTAAAAGCAACCATATTACATTTAGCAAGATAGAAGTACTATGACTGTAGTAGTTGCAATTTGCAATATAATTGTTTAAAGGCTGTCGCTGCTAAAAGTCTACAAAAAATGGAGTTCCACCAAATATGTTTTATTACCAAGACAATATATCAG
The DNA here is from genome assembly GCA_022545495.1 of Chrysanthemum lavandulifolium. Classification (NCBI taxonomy): domain Eukaryota; kingdom Viridiplantae; phylum Streptophyta; class Magnoliopsida; order Asterales; family Asteraceae; genus Chrysanthemum; species Chrysanthemum lavandulifolium. Next base: position 279,988,527 of record CM040238.1, read on the forward strand.
AGAAAAAAAAAATCCAAATACGTTAGATTAAAAATATTGTTACCACTGTAAAACCTATAGAGCTGTAACTATAGTATAGGGGGCCTACATGAACATACAAATATAGGAGCTGACATATGCATAAGGTGTGAACATAACAATCAACAAGAATGAGACAGATTAACGGAAGTTTGATTTCATATTTTACACATAAACATGTAATATTACTACCTTGAGGATGAGGCTCTGTCATGTGATAAGCATCACAAGTGAAGCTTCCTCCCAGAAACTCAGCATAGATTGTCGCACCCCTTTTCTGTCCAATGGCCAGATTTAATCAAATGGAAACACAAATCATTAGCATGCTATCGTATTATAGTTCTCATTCAAAGAAGCACTGCCACACGGGTCTTTACTGTTAGATTTCAACAAACCTTAGCATGCTCCAGTTCTTCCAACAACAGGACTCCAGCTCCTTCCCCCATAACAAACCCATCACGACCCTGTTTGAATGGCATGATCAGTTAAGTTTTATAACACTCGACATGAATAGTACAAAGAAAAGCATCAATATTCTGTTTTTATAGACTCTGTGATTAACTCATGAAGTTATATACATGCATCAGATAAGTTTATGCAGTAAAAAAATACATTTTCGAAATGGCATACACTTTGTTCTAAGCAATAAGAGCTATTTACCAAAGTAAGGAAATGTTTATCCCCAACATTATAACAAGAAGTAACATTACTATATAGATTAACATCATGACTCAGTTATAAACGAATTTTTAGATCATGTTTAGCTTGGCATATTCAGAAACGTGAATGCTAAAGCAAAAAAGATGAATTAAAGAGACAGATATTGGAATGTCAAGCAGGACTGTATTGAATATTACCGAATCCCATGGGCGGGACGCTTTGGCAGGGTCACTGTTTCTCTCAGATAGAGCTCTGCATGCCACAAATCCTCCCAATCCTACACCGGTGGTTGAAAAATAAGGTTATTTATATATTCCATGTTAACATTTTACATGAAGAAAAAATTTAATACCTATAGGTATAATGACAGCATCTGAACCACCACAAAGCATCATATCCTGCAAAGTTCTCTACACCGTTAGAGATAGATGCAGCAGATGACTTTAGAGTTTTCTATTTTGGTTTTGTTAATTCACTTCTCTCGTGTTGAAAAACCAGGGTTTGTTGCATCATTTGATTGACATAAAAACAATAGTACTTACAGCTTCACCTCTGATGATGTGATTAGCCGCATTCAATATACAGAAGTTGCTGGTGGCACACGCTGTAGAGATAGAGTAATTTGGACCCATCCATCCCTGAAGGACAATATGAAAACACGAGTTACTTACAAGGATGATAAGCAAACAGACGCTGAAGATGATTAAATATAGGGCTCACCAAATCCATGGCGAGCATCGCGGATCCCATATTGGTAGTTGCAAAAGGTACACAGAACGGATTCATCTTCCTGTATGAGACCCTCAAAGCTTCAATGGCATCATTAAAAACCTAAGTAACAATAATTATGAGTTAAGAAAGTAATACTAATAACATAAGAGCATTGATTGACATGTTTAATTAGCATGCCAATAAATCAGTGCCACATGCATTTAGTCCTCTCAATCATTTTCCATAATATAAAGACAAGTGAAAAAAAGATTTAAAAGTAAGTTACCTTCATACCACCCATAGCAGAACCAATGAGGACGCCACATTTAGTTTTATCCAACTGGTCCATCTGGTGTTGATCAATGCCAGCATCTGCAAGGGCTTTCTTACCGGCAGTTAGCATGTAGAGCATAAACCTGTCCATCCTTTTGGAGAGTTTAGGGGCGACCCATCCATTGGTGGAGAAGTTCTTAATCTCGCCAGCAATTCTCTGTAATCCAAAAACGCTCTCGAGTTATTAGTATTTGAGCTAATTGCACGAAAATGTAACTTACTTGTCACTTTTTTTTATAGCTTTTGGTAACCAACTATTTATTATTCTTATATATTTTTGAATCTCCACAAAAAGGTGTAGATTGGCGGGAACACCCTGACCCCGGGTGCCTTTTGGCACCAGCCATTGTCCACCCCACAAGGAATAGCTCCGGCAACTCTCCTGGCCTAGTGGGGCACCAACTGGAGTGAGCACGAGCCGAGACTCGGACCCCTGAGCTCTTATTCCACAAAGTCTCTCCAGTGTGCCCATAGGTTTTGCGGAGGTGGGTACCTATATGAAGTGCCAAGGATGGGACTTGAACTTGGGTCAATTGACTCAAGCACAAGTGCTCCAACCATTGGACTAATGCTCCATTGGTACCAGTTGTGTGTACTATTTGACCACCTTACCCTTCAATTTACACATTCCTATATTTAACAGGTGGAAGGGTATATCCGTTAAATAATACACACAACTGGTCATACGATACATGAAAAAAATAGATGGCTATAAAATGTGACAAGTAAGCTACATATACGTGCAATTAAGCCTTATTATTTAATCATCTTGTTAGTATATAGGACTAGTAAAGAAAATTACAGTGGGATAGTTGGAGCAGTCGAAGGCCTCAATTTGGGAAATGCCGCTGACACCGTCTAGCAAATTGGTATAGAAATCGTCAGGGGTGTTGCCGATAGGGGTCTCGACACCCATGCCGGTGACAACGACACGGCGTTGTTTGGTCAAGGGTTTGGTCTTGTTGTTGTTATTAGTAAGAGTGGCTTCGGTCGAAGAAGGTTGAGTGGCGATAGCCATTGGTACACCTGAGAAATAATAAAATTATGAAAAAAATTATTTGAAATTGAGGGACGGATACTACAAACAAGTAAGTAAATAAAAAACAAAATAACAAACAAACATTTGGATTTGGATTTGGATATAGATAAATGGAGGAAGGGCCTTCTTCTTCTTCTAGTCCTCCTCATGTTGGTGCTTGTAGATGTTGTTAAAGATTGATTTTGAGAATTAGAAGTGGAAGACATGCAGGCGGCCACCATCCAAGACGACGCCCCAGACATATCTTTTTTATTAACAACCTTCTTCTTTTAAATCAAATCGAGTGATGTGAGTGACTCAAGTAGTAGTACTAGACAAGACTATGTGAGTGACCGTGTCTACAAATGACTGCTATTGGTATCTTTTGTTCGTTCTTTCAGATGATGGATGATGATGAAAATGAATGACTGCTTGCCTTCGTTGAATCTCACACAAATAACAAAAATACAAATATAACAAAACACAAATAACTATGTGTGTGTTTTATGTTTTGTGTTATGTATGTATGTGTGAGAGAGAGTGTGTGTGTGTATGTTTGTGTTGCTTAAAGCCAAGTAAGTGAGTAAATTCGTCAAATGACACACAAACACCCACAAATCTGAGTCGTCCAACTATTGCCCGGGCCCACTCCAAAATATGACAATTGTCACTCTTCATTTCCATTTTCATTTTCTATTTTAGTAATTAACTTGCTCATAGATTGTATCGCCTATTCAAAACGTTCCTGCTATTATATAATATTTTCATTTAATTTCACTCTACCTTTTTCCCTATTTGGCGCTTCAATTTATATTGTCTTGTTTAAGAGCATTTGGGTGGGTTCGTAGAAGAACATGGACTTGAAACACAATAGGCGTTGAACATAAAATAAGTCGTGTTTGTATCTTGACTTATGAAATCATGTTCTTTAAAAGAACTTTAAAACTTTAAATTTATAAAAGAATTTAAAAACTTTAATCAAGAACATGAACAATAAATTACGTATTTACTGCATGAAAATATCTAACGAGATCTTAAAACTCGTTTAATTATATCTTTTAGTAATTTTGCAATAATAAGCTCAAATTTCAAATTTCTTTAAACAGTCTAAAAAATCTAATTTCAACTTGAATTATAATAAAAGCGTACCAATACCTCACTATAACCCCACCACATTCACGCCAAACAAACCCAAGGTGTGGTGTTAACTCATAACTTCAATCGCATTAGTTTTAACGTTTTAACCTTAACATCAAAAATATTTTTATCATAACTCAACCATAACATCTTATTTTGAGCTCCACTTTCTTTTTAAATAATCAAATTCATACGAATTCAACCCTCTAACTAATATTTTCATTCATAACATCACCTCATAAATAATAATTCATTCAATAAAATATATTACAAATAAAAACATGCGAATTAAAAATAATTATTCATCTTCTTCTTACTCTTGTTCTTGTTGTCATTGAAGATGTTTTTGTCAAAAAAGTTTCATTGGGTGAGGTGTCGTATGCCAATTGGCGTATGGCAACTATACACTTCATAGTAACATTTATACTCATTTGACCCGTACAATTGGGTCCTTGGCTAAAAGAATTGAAAATGACTTTGTTAGTGCAAATATTACGATATTTAATCTATACAATCTCGCTTGTTTTGATTGATGACAAACATGTAACTTGTAATATATAACGTAAAATGTACAAGTTACTCGTAATCACATTTTGTCTCGACATACATTCAACACCTCTCGATGTCTCAAGTCCTCGTATGTTACAACACATGTCCGTACATGTTTGTTATGTGGCATTATGATCAAACCCCTTAATAAATCATCTATAATGTTTAACAAACGTCTAACAGATATATATTTTTATTTGTACAAGCAAACTAACTATAATATTCATACAAGTACTAAAGTTTACTCACACTTTACAAAATACATTTTATTTTGACAAACACTCAACTAGATATTTTATTTTACAAAAGGTAAATGTCAAGACATTTTATTAACTAGTTACATAATACATTTTACAAGTTTACTTTGATAAACTTTTAATCTAAACATAGAAATACATATTACATCATCATCTTTGAAATCCTTGGAAGATCTCTTGAATATTTTGGTTAGATTGTCACTCAATATATCAAATTGTGATCTTGGTAAGATATGGTAATATCTTGGAAAGATTTGAAGAAAGATTTTTTAGATTTTTTCTGTCAGACACCCACGGAACCAAAAGTTATAAAGGGAGGAACCTTTTTTTGGTTCCTTGGTCCGTGGCCACTGCTGACCACTTTTGCCTATAAATAGAAGCCCGTTGTTTTCTCATTTCTTCACCACTTCAAAACACATCTTCTCCGCCTTCTTGCATACATTTAGATCAATCATTAACAATGTAGTAACATACATTAAACACCCTAATCATCATGATCATAATGCAACCAACATTCATCTTTGTTGTAAGCATACTCTACATTTTGATCAACCAAGGAAAGCTTGGAGATCTAGCCATCCCCATTCACCACAAGCTGAAGATCTATCACAACAAGTTTAGGGAACTTGTGATCTTCATCATGAAGGCTTCCTATCAATGGAAGTTCATTTAGAAGTAGTTATTCATATCCATTAGACATTTGTGTCATGGATCATTATTGTAAACATTATTGCATCATCACAACATTTTCACCAAACTAGATTAGATGGTTTATGTGTTTGTGCCATAAAACACAAGGTTTGTTATGTTGGGCCATAAAACATAATGGGAGTGGTTGTACCCTTGTAAAATAACTCGACATCTACCTTAGTGTCGGAAATATTGTATAGGCGACGTTAGGTTGGTTCTACCTCGAACTAGAACCCGATATTTAGCTTTGTACCGGAAAAAGTGTAAGCGAAGATTGTAAGGTTTTCTCCGCCGAGAAGGGAGCTTGTTGACTTAGTGAAGTAACTCTAGAGTTGGGTACTCGGGGAGTGGAGTAGGGCGGAGAGGAGATCTGTGACCGAACCACTATAAATTCTCGTGTTCGGTTTGCACTTTCCTTTCTTTATCTCTTTACTTTTATAGTTGCACTATACTATTGCTTGTGATGTGGTTTGATGTTGATGCTTGTGTGACAACTTGGTTTACTATGATTTATATTAGTCACAAATAATAATTGGTACTTTCATATTATAACAATATTCATAAGCGATTTGATACAAAAGATCTAACGTTTTTAAACGGAAACGTATTCACCCCCTCTACGTTTTCACAGACTTGGAAGAGAATCGGAAGTATAAGATTTAATACCTTTGACCATTTCTAAAAATAGTTTACGCTCATACGAAATCTTTTTCGAAAATTCACGTGCGGATACTTACAACCTGGATTAAAATAGTCGTTCATCAAACGTTCTTCGGCAACCTCACGTTCACGGTAGATATGGTTACGGCTCACACGAGGTCGAGCTGCTTCTTGTTCTAACTGTTGTTGATATCCGTACGCGGCCACCATAAAGTATATGTCAGTTTAGTCATCTACATCGGACCGGTTATTCGTTAAATCGTCACTTGATTCGGATTCATTGTGAAAGAACAAGTTCTTTTTCTTTTATTTTTTAGAAAGGAAGTATATCCATATGAGTTTGAGTTATGGAAGTGTGAAAAAAGGTTGTGTATTAATTGGTTTTTATATTGGTTTATTAAAGGTTTTGATATTTTTTTATCAATATAGACGTTATACAACGGCAAGGGCCAAAAAGGTAATATATTTTTTTTAAATTCAAACCAATTAGCTATTGCAAGGGGCGAAAGTGTAAAAAAAAATATTCACGTGTGCTACTAACCTACCGTTGCCAAGGTAACTTGGGGCATAACGCAGCTTCATAATGCAAGGAAACGGTGTAATAACTCAGGCTTAAAACGCAACATTAAGTTGCTCTACGTCACCCTTAACCTGAGTAGCGTGTTACCACACTGAAGGCTCTAAGGCCAAGCAAGAAAAAAAAAGTGACCCTGACGAGTTTATCAAACTAGGTTGATCAGAATCAATGAAAAATCACCGATTTAACCCGATTCTCAAATAACCTAAAAGCTGGTCATCGAGTCCGTCATTAACCGGTTCCTTGGTTCAACCAGTCGAGTTGACTCGAGTTTTAAAACATTATGCATACGTGTAAACTACCAGCTTCTATAATTTTATAGATCTCCGACAAACTTTTAATTTTTAAATATAAACCACTTATTTCGAAGCGGGACGTAGCATACACAAAAATACTTCAAATCATTTTCAGGCTTTTGCATGTTATTCGTTATATTTTAAAAGGTATTGTTGAAGCCATTTTCCGAAACCACTTCTTGAAACCTTTGACCTCGGAGATTAGTGTTAATTCTTTCGTCCTTTGGGGCTGCAATAAGAAACAACGATGTTAGCTTACCCCAGGGTTTTAATCCGAGACCAAGCTCATGAGAATAAATATATGCTTGGTATGATAAATATGCGATAATATTAGGGAAGGAAGAGATAGTATGTATCGGAGTATCAAAGTGTATTCGTCTGAATGACAACAACTATTTATACTACTTGGACTTGACTCCACGACACGAGCTTTGTGGGGATAATCTTGTCGTCTAGGAGCAGCAAATAAATCATTGATAGGGTCAGCGTTGTCTTCGGAGATCATCTTGTCTTGTTATTGCAGGTGGTCGGTGTGGACCACTCTACTTTATTCGTACTTGACCGTATCGTAATTGTCTGCATATGTAGCTTGTGCTCCGAAGTAACGTAGCTCGTATGTCATCGACTCCGGACCTGGAGTAGCCTTCGCTACCCCAGCCACTCCGGAGTGTCGTTCCAACATGCGTTATTACTTTAATTATTTGTTCTCCTCTTAAGTGTAATTATGTCCTCCTTCTTACCCGTAGGAGACTATACCACATCATGTCCCCCCAGTCTAGTATTAACACCTTTACTAAGTGTTTTTACTAGACTCTAAACTTCTTGACTATTCTGGTGATCCTCTATTCCGGAGGATGGAGCATTTTGTCCATGATTCCTTTCCCACCAAAAGCCTTACTATTGGAATAAAATAATAAAGGGAAACAATTAAATGCTTTTCTCTTATTATTTTATTTATTATATTTTTTTTTTCTTTTTTTCTGACGTGACCACCTTTTCTACCAAGGATTTTGATTGTGTAATAAATCGCATTTACCAGGGCGTAATTAGAGGTGATGGTGGTGATGTCGAGTACAAGATAAATTGAAAATAAGAAATAGAATACACTACGTTAGATAGAACTCGGGGGTAAGCCCCTGCGAACCGCCTCCGGTGTAAGAATCAATCATGATGATTATGTTCATGAAAGTATTGAGATAGAGAAGATGATAACTAATGGGTTAAGTTTAGCTACACACCTTTGTGACGACTTCCTTATTTATAGGCATTATTTGACAGAGCAGTTACAAAGGTGTGGAGGTAGTTAGTTATAGAGGTCAAGGCGGAAATCATGGCAGTTACAGAGATTATGGTTGTTGACCATCTCTCTTATTTGACCAGTTTCTGTTTAACCAACTCTTGTTTAACCAACTCGATCTGACCCACGTTCGTAGGTAGAGAGGTTTTAACCTTTAGGATTCGAACCTTATCGAAGGATAGGCTTCATACCTTGTCATAAATTAGCTTCGAACCTTGATAGATGTGAGGATTGACAGAGGTTAGACTCTATGAGTGAATCAGGTGTAGGTTGGTGGGTTCTCTTGCGGTAGCCATTGTTCGTGAATGACTTTACGCCAACATATGTAGAACGTAGGCGTAGGCTTCGTCCTTTATAAGGGTACGTCATCATCCTTTATTCAAATGGTAAGCTAAGTACCAGAGTGATGGTAAGGCTCGTTAGCAAAGCGGAGGGTACGTCATCAGATTTCAAGTGACGTGTTTGGGCCGGAGTGTGTACACGTCATGGGCCTCTATTTACCCTTTATAAATACTCGCACCTTTACTTCACTTGTGTTTTTTTTACTTCTGTTGTTGCTTACATCACTTCCCTTTTCATCAGTGTTTCCTCTATCTGTAACAGTATTCTACATCGGTTTCTGATGTGATAAAATAAGTACTATTTTTATGCATCATTTATCCCGTGTGTATTACTCATATTCTATCATTTTGTATAAGAATCGTTGCATAAATGTTTACTTTTGTGATTCTTAGTGTCTACGAATAAATTATGGAAAAAGAACATATTTCGACATCATTTGGATAAAAAAATGAAAATTTTAAAGAAATGCATGCTTAACTGACATTCTATACAACGTATGAGGGCTATGTCATACGTTGTATCATCATACTTAGACAAAAAAATGACCTTGCCTGACTCTGAAGCAATACGGCGTCTTCCCATTTGAACATACGCCGTATATTAAACTTGGTCTACAACTGAGATAAGAAAGTCAAAGAGAATAATACAGTGTATCAAACATTGGAGATACGTCGTATATATGAAGATTCCTCTAAGTTGGATCTGTATTGGAACTGAAAGGGATACGGCGCATAAGGTTATGCCATACGCTGTATTCAATGGGTCAAAAAGGATTATTCTAGAATATTATATGAGTGAAGCCCACACCAAGTCACCCGATATGCCGTATTTTGGAAGTTGGATACGCCGTATCGGGTGGAAGACATAAAAGTATAAATGATGACATCAAATAACGACTAAATATTATCGATATTTATATTGCTCATTTCATACTCTTTTATTTGAGAATTGATAATTAATTGCTTATTTTTATAAATCTCAGTTATTATCGAGTAATTGGTGAAAGTTAGTAAAAAGAACGTGTTTTGGAGCTAAAACGATAAGGTTCAAGAAATTCTACTGATCCTGAAACTAATACGCCGTATTTATTCTAGACATATACGTCGTATCCCAAGACTTAGAAGAATTCAAGACCATTTTCCGACTTTGAAGCATACGTCGTATCCATTCCAACAGATACGCTGTATATGGAACCTTGGTCAACAATCAAACACAAGCCAGTTTTATTATCAATACACCGTATTCATCTCAAATGAATACGGTGTATCGATTGTCTAACTTCACAAGAACATCCATGACGGGAAGATCTCAATCTGTCGTATCCATTTACTTCGATACGCCGTATTGGAAGGTGGTTAATGAATATTCCAGAATATAATAATCGTGGAGGCCACGCTAATTACCTTTGATACGTCGTATTGAGAATAAAGTAAATAAAGAACGACCTCTACATGAGGCATTTTTAATCCGATATCAGGCTCCAACGTGAGAATAAGTATATGCTTGCTATGATAAATATGCGATAATATAGGGGAAGGATGTCACACCCAAATTACTGCTTTGCAGTGAATAGAATTCACGGGATTGATCATCATAGCATCACAATCACGGTTATATTGAGCGACCTAAAGTGTCGTTTGGAAAATACATCGCTTGATTTAATAAAAACATTCGAGTTACAAAGATAGGTCCCAAATGAAAGTTACTATGCACGGAAAATAAGTTTAGTACAAGTCAAACGATGTTTTAAAGTGTAACAATCCCATGTGAGACGCGTCGTCACCGCGACTCTATGATATATCCACATGCATGCCATGAAGTGAATGTCTTAGTTACCTGAAAATACATTGCTAAAAGTGTCAACACAAGGTTGGTGAGTTCATAGGTTTCATGTAAATGTTAATACGACTACCACAAGTATAAATTATGTATGACAATGTTGTCACAAAATGTTGTTACAATTGCTTAAGCACATGACACCGAAGCTCTGACTGTTCATGATGTTCGCCCCAACAGAGTGTCTTGCCAAAACAACTCAAATAATGTTTATGAAATGAAATGCATCCGTATGACTAGTTGGGATCCACCAACCCGGATGGAGGCGTCACCCTCGATAGATCTATCCACTCACCCACGCTTCTAGGAAATTAACGGTTCATGCTTATGAAATGGGGACATTTAACTGGCAATGCGGTAACTTAAGCAATACAATGAATTTGACATACTTGGTAGCGTAATAAAATGGTGTGCAATGTATTCTCCCCCGTAGGTTTGAAATAAAGTAAAAACTTGAATAAAATCGGGGCTATGAAAACTCACCTGTTGCAATGATTATGATGACAAAAGTGGATACACTGAAATGTAACGTGAATCTCGAATCTGACCTATTATGAATGATATGATATGTAATAAGTCATGATGTAATGTTATGCATGCATTTCGTATGTTATTTATACCATTTGTGAGTTTTGAAAATAATACTCTTCGTCGAAAATACTCTTTTGACGTCTTGACCATTCTTAAATTACTTTGCAAGTATTTACGTCAAAATGTCATCCTACAATAGTTTCTTAATGATTTATTGCGAAATTATAACTTTTCGTCAGAAAATAATGTCGTTGGAAATTCCATGAAAGTGACTAAAATGGCCTCTAAAAGCTAGTCGTAAAATGGTGCACGTTGAACGTTAGGAAACGAACTCAATGGTTTTGAAAAGCTTGTAACATAATCTCAAAGTTTTGGCATTTAAGTTTTTATCCTAGAGGTCTCGTTCATAGAGAAAAATATAGGTTAAGTAGGGTGATTTTGTCCAAAATGTTGTTTAAAAGTGAGTTTCGGCAAAGTTAAAACAACCGTAAATAATTTATTACAATTCCGCTATACAAACGGTTGGTCATTTTGGAAAATATGCTTGGTGATCTCGATTTTATTAGAAGACATCTCGTTACAAAAAGTTCTACGTCAACGTTAAAAATAGTCTTCAATATGGTCGTTTTGTTTACCGTAACACTTGTCTAATGAAAATAATATAGTTTTTCTTAACTAATAAAGTTACGGCAATTTTGTAAAACGTGTATATTTTAGTCGTTACAAATCCGTTTTCTACGCATTATACGTCCTTAGCTTCGTATCAAAGTATACTAATATATTTTGATAAGTCGAAATAATTTATAAAGCTTAAGACTGCTTTTGACTCGTACAAAACAAAAACAGTTTTTCAAATTTTCGAATATATATATTTCGTCGTCAAACTTGAAAAATTCATAACTTCTTCGTTATAGCTCCGCTTTAATCCGTTCAAGCGGCCACGGATTCGTTTTAAAGTATATTTTCTAAATATCTAGGCCAAAATTACATGTCTACTGTCGGATTTTCCGAAATACAAAATAAGATCAGACCACTTTTAGACTTGTCGAAAAGAGTTTTTCTCGTACTAAACCTATTCCAATCCCTTCAAAACAACTCCAAAGCTATTCTAATCCTACCATACACCTTCTTAGGGTGTCATGGGTTCCTAAACATCATCAAGACTAATAGATAACAAGGGATAAATTATAGGATGACTTATATATATAAAACTCTTAAAAACAATGTAAAAATGGTATAAATATCCATAAGTCTTGCATGCTTTGCTCAAAAATGATGAAATACATATGAAATGATAATGAAAGATGTAAAATGAAAGTGATATGCTTACTAGTTACTTGATGAGGTGATTAGAACAAAGGATTAAACCTAAACACCCTAGGTTTTTATTTCAAAACCTTTAATAAGAGTATAACTAGATTGTTTTAAACTTGATCCGGAAAATTTTGGATGATTTCTTCTAACACCTTAGCATGGCGGTTTGAGAGGATGAAACAAGAGAAGAAAACTTTACTTGAACTTAATAATTGTGAATGAATGAATGAAGTATGAAATTTGAGGTGAAGTATAAATCTAACCAAGTAATAAAATTTCTACCAACCAATTAATGCATACCCCCCCCCCCCTTGGTCGGCCAAGGGGGGAAGTATTTCACAAAATACTTTTTTTTTCTTTCTTTTATTTATTGTATATACTTGTTTGTAAGAAAATGTAGTTAAGTAAAATTTGTTGTAACTTGTATATATAGTTGTGAAATTAGAGTAGTATGGACTAAAAATAAGTTTTAATGGATCAAAATAAAGTATAATGAGATCATAAAAATTATAAAAATACATTTCTTGTAAAATTTGAGTGATATAATAATTATCGTGTAGTTTTTAAGAAAAGCGTCGTAATAATATAAATTTAACAATTTATATACAAAAATAAATTTAAAACACTAGGTAAACTCAAAATATTGTTTTTATAAACTAAAAGTAAGTAATAAAATATATCGGGATCATTTTTGGAAGTATCGGATTAAATGTTCAAAATAATAACTTACTCGATAACGTTTATTTAATATGAAATTTACGCGTTTAAGGTGAAATGCAAAGTCATGAATGAACTAACATGATGCAAATGATGCTAATGAAGTGTAGACTAAACTTAGTCTATATGAAATGTTCGTGATGATATGATCATGAATTCGCCGCTAAACCATTAAGGTTACGCGAATTTGGAACACGCAAACCTAGTTTACGATAAATGATGAAATTGTGAAACGTGAATTGTTTTGAGAAATGACCTGAAAGTACGAGTTGTCACAAAGGAAGAGATAGTCTGTAACGGAGTATCAGAGCGTGTATGTTCATCTGAATGAACAACAACTATTTATACTACATGGACTTGGCTCCACGACACGAGCTTTGTGGGGATAATCTTGTCGTTTAAGAGCAACAGATAAATCGTTGATAGGGTCAGGTGTTGTCTTCTGAGATCATCTTGTCTTGATATTGCAGGTGGTTGTTGTGGACCACTATGCTTTATTCGTACTTGACCATATCATAAATGTCTGCCGATATAGCTTGTGCTCCGAAAGTAAACCTAGCTCGTATGTCGACTCCGGACCTGGAGTGGCCTTCGCTACCCCAATACTCCGGAGTGTCGTTCCAACATGCGCTATTACTTTTATTATTTGTTCTTCTTTTTAAGTGTGATTATCTCTTCCTAATTATCCGGAAAAGACAATACCTCATCAGATATTAATAATTTAACTACTTTTAAAAGCTCATTTTTAAAAGGTATTTATAAGATATACTAATCTAAGCTTGTTAATAAAAAAATAAAAAACAAATATTTATAGAATTGCTTTAAGGGTGTGTTTGGTAGAGAAAAATGAGACAAGAGAAATGAAAATAAATTGAATTCCATTGTTTGGTAGATGAGAGAAATAAAAAGGTGGAGAATTAGAGAGAACTAGTAGAGAATTTGTAGTGTAATTTTTAAAATTTCATTTCCATCACTTTTAGTAGGGAAATTGGAGAAATGGAAATGGTTAGTTTTTGTAATATTTTTTTTATGACACGTATTTTTCTTTTTTAAACTTACATGTGTATTTTAGTATCATATTAATTATTTAAAAAATAATTTGTTAATTTTTTTTAGATAAATATTTTTTTTAAAATAATTTTATAAAAATAAAATTACAAAAAAGAAAAATAAGTTTAAAAAAAAATAAAAACTTAAAAAAATATTTAAAAAAAATATATTTTTTTTTAAATTGTTATTTAGATTTTTTTTTTATCAACAATTAAATACATCATATGACAAAATGTTATTTAGAATTATTATTATTATTATTATTAATTTCTTGAGTCAAATCTCTGTTGTTACCAAACATTAGAATTGTACAAAATTCTTTACTGATTTTCATTCTCTACCTAATTTCATTTCTTTGAAATTCTCTATACTAAACGTGCCTTAAATGTAAAGCGGAATTTATAAATTACGGTAATAACTGAAATAGTATAGTATAAGAAAATGAAGAGTGATGTGATATTTTGGGGACGGAGAAAACAGAGAAAGAAAAGCAATCTGGAGCACGTGAGTCATCACATGATATGACCAAAACAACAATTTTTTCTTGTGTTTTTTTCATATTAAAAGTATGCCCATGGGATCCTAACCTGTTAAATGAATTTTATCAATTAGCATATATTCTTTAATGACTAGAATATTACTCTTCCGTCCCTAAATAAATGTCCAGTTTGACTTTTCAGAGTCAAACTGGTTCAACTTTGACCATAAATATTTTTTTGTGTTATATAATACTTGATGAAAAACTATACCAATGAAAAATACACTTAAAACCCAATCCATTCATATATTTTTCATCAAATATTATATAACATTTAGAAAATAGATAAGGTCAGTTGATCTAATTGACTGAAAACAAACCTGACACTTATTTAGGGACAGGTAGAATAAATCTTAGCATCTGGGCTATGTAACAAAAATAGTTTGTAACTGATAGCTGAGGCCTGAGTATGAGTTTGATTTGGTATGAAAAAGGAAGAGGAAGATTAGGATATATATTTGTTTGATAGCCAAAATTTTAAAAACCAACCAATTTTTGTATCTTATCTCATTCTTACCCAACCCAACCACGTCATCCCTCATATCCCTTCTCTCAACATATACTACTAGTACTATTGTGTAAATAACCAACTAAAAAAACCTGACCAAAATATGAGTTGGTTTAAGATTGTGCGTTAAACCAAAAGTTAAATCAACTTTATTAAACTACCACATTTTTAACATGTTTTTCATTTCATTTATGATGGTTGAATGCCTCTTCTTTCGACTAAACCACACAATCTTGACCAAAACAAAAGTGAAAGAAAAACCTGAAAAATAGAAAAAACAAAAACCAAACGGTTGTAACAAGATTAAAGTGTTGTTTAATTTTGACTTGATTGGGAAAATTACTTAATTTGATATGACGGTAAATACTTGTTTGTTATAATTAAGGATTTACCCTTTTTTTAGATTTTTTTTTCCAACAAAAGATCAAGATTTTTTTTATCAAAAACATATATTTACAAACACACTATAATCAGACAAAGGTTTCCTGTTCAGGTCATTCGGGAAGCGGAATTTTGACTAAAATGACGCGGCCTTACCCTGCTAATCCGGGATTGTTTCCGCCACTAGACTTTTTGAACCTTTGACTTTTTGTTTAAAAGTCAAAGATCTTACCACTGAGCCATTTGGTGACAAACAAAACTTAATAATAAAACAAACAAAACTTAAGTAGTTGTATTGAACCACTAGACTTTTGTCTCCTTTTTGTTATACACTTGTATGTTTCAACACTATATAATCGACTAGTCTTATTGAATATTCCTATATCAAGAAACCAATAGCTTTTCATTTGTTTGTCTACCAAGCGAATAACAATACTGATGTATGATAATAAAAGGATATGACTTATTAAGTAAGTAATAAAAGGATAGCTAGTTGTGGGTGAAAATGGGTATAAAAACCCAAAAATCAAAGGATTGGTAGACCAAACATGGCTTAAGTTCTTTGGTGCATGTCACCACCAACTCTTGTTGGTTAAGAAACTTCAAATACTTGTTATTATTCTCTTGCAGTATTTATTTAAATATAATGCAGCACATTAGTCCTTCATATCAGTCAACTAACACAATCCTCATTAACCACAAACCAAAGATCATTGTCCATATATTTCAACTGATAGCATGCCTATCTATTCACTGGATGCTAAAATCATTGTTTCCTTGTCTGGATTTTGATATAAAAACCTTGTGCCTCGTGTCGTGTATATGAACCTTAACTTTGATTATATGTTAACCTATATGTTATACTTTTGAAGACATAAAACTGGTTTTGATGTTGCAATCAAACTATCAAAGGTAAGGTATGGAAATGACCCCTATTGCCAAACCTCCAATTGCCATCTATCTATTTCCAACACAACGGAATAGTTATGACGCACCCTCTGTCACGAAGCTTAAGTCTTTGAGATTGTGACGAAGCTTTGACCTTCGATATTACATAGTCTAGTATCATGTATAATAATTAGATAGGCGTAGAGCCATGCCTTGTCGACAAGGCATAAGCCATAAGCTACCGTAAGGTAATTCGCCGACAAACATAATGTATAAACACAAAGCTTAGTCTTCGTATAAAAACACAAAGAAACAAGGTCAAAGACCTTCTCTACCCCACGTTCCATTGCTCTGCATACCTTGCCCGGTAAGGAAGGACGTGGGCCGAGAGTAAAGATAGTCAAGAGAGATCATGGGGTTAAGTGCCATGATCTCTGATAATGGTTCAACCATCACCTTATAGCCGTTTCTGCCACACAGTGGCGAAACTTGACCAACTTTTTTGGGGAAAGCGAAATTGTTTTAAGGGGGTGTTTGTTTAAGCTTATATGTGGCTTATGAGCTTATTTGTTTTTCGGCTTATATATCATAAGCCTAAATTTTCCGGCTTATTTGGAAACTTGTGGGCATAATAAACTTATATAAGCCCACAGCCTCCAAATAAGCCCAAAAATTGAAGCTTATGAAATATTAGCCGAAGTAAAATAAGCTTATAAGCCCATATATAAGCTTAAACAAACACCCCCCAAGTATAAAATATAGTTTTATATACTAAACATCCTAACAAATTATGAAATACATATTTACTGCGTATGTTAACCACTTTAGATGACATCAACAATCTTTAGTCAAGGAGTCTAGTTTACATATTCATATTGACCAACTATTGAATGTATTTAGATTCAAGAAGCAAGAAGGTTATGGTTAATTGCTTTTAAACTAAAGAAGGAACAAACGCTTGATGAGAATCCAAAATTCAATGATGTTTCAGGGCTGTATATGTTTGTAATCAAGATGATATGAATATGCATGGACTAGCTAGTATACACAACACTAAGTAATTAGTTAACTAACCAGGACATTCATATATAAATAAGAAAAGCAAACACAAAATAAGATACACAACACTAACCAGGACATTCATATCAAACAAGTGACATTAATTGCTCAAGTTTTTTTTTTTTTTTTGGGGGGGACCTCCCTACCTTCACTAAGTTCCGTCAATGCTGCCACATATAAAAAGCACAAGAATGATTCACGTACGGCTAAGCTTTTTCCACACTCATATGTAATGTACTTGCTACAATCATCCAAACAATTTACACTCACACCAGAGACGATTCGTAGGGACATCCTCATTAACTGGGCTGATAGGTGCAAATTATTGTACAAGCAAGCAAATATAACCACGTTCCCATATGTAAATTGTTGTTTCGCATCCTAACATACGCTGATCAGTTAGTGTTCATATACAATAATCAAGATTTGTATTCCTATTAGTTCATTAACACATATGATTTAATTTGAGTAACTGACATGGATATTTGTCTTAGAAATAGTCAGTCGCCAACAGATACATAAAGTTCTTCATTTTGCATTTTTATTTAGACATCAAAAGTTATTTTCTCAAATCTTATGTAGGTTACAAACTGGGAAAGATAAATGCAGAGTCTTAACAAACAAGTGAGACCATGTACATACACAAGCGTATCATCATGCAATCACATTGAAGTCGTTAAGAAATTAGGCATCCTTATCAAAGAATAAACAAAATGCTCATAAATTTCGAAACAACCCACGTTACAGATTACATTTTAGGACTTTGGCCCGCACAACACAGATTCCTGGCAAGACAGATGGCGTGTATAAAAGTTTCATTTTTAAACAGGCAAGCAGAAATATGCATTTATCACCATTATTCAACCAAAAATCATCAATTATGTAAACAAGTCAATACAAGAAATTTACAATGAACATATGAAATATTACTTTAGGCATATGGTTTGAATATTCGAAATTTCTTATGCAAATGCAGATTGTGATGAGAATAAGGCAAAGACAAATAATCCATAATGGGCTCCTATATGGGTTGGAATGGATGCAATGTTTATCTGCTATACACAAATAAATTAGGATAAAATGAAACCAGACGAGCTGATAGCTTCTTCCTGCTAAATACAGTAGTCCTTCACGAGGAAAGCGATGAATCAATGACAGAGGCATGGAACTTGCGATAGTGATAAATCTGCTTAATGTTATTTACAGTGGTTTGTTTTGGGTGCTACTGTTACTGTGTTAGTGAAGGAGAAAACTCCAAGTTGCTAATTTTGGGGCTGAGAAGTAAGGTAAACAATAAGGGCAATAAGCGTACCGACCTCAATCTCTACATTGAGATGTTTTGTGTTGTCGCTCCTCGATCAATGAGTGGACTCTCTGCAATATGCACCAGCAAAAGATGAGAAGGATAATAGCAATGAGTTTTACAGCCGAATCCGAAGCACACTATTTGGAAACTGAAGGACAGGGTGGGTTTTACTTTTACCTTGAGAGAATTGCCAACTTGGTCTAGCTTTTGTAGTACAGCAAAGTCACCAACGTGAGACAGCGTATCGTGCGTTGGCACTTTTAAGGGAGACAGCTGCTAGTTACCAACAAGTACATTCAATGATAACAACTTACATCAATACACATATAAAACCGGGGTGTTTAATTAACAAATGATAATTGACAGAGTTAAGATATACCGGTGCCTGTAATGATCTTCTAGAAGAAGCAACATCTTGCCGAAAGGTTTCATTAGTGATATTTGAGAGGCGCGTCAAAACAGCCTGAGGAACAAACAATAAACTAAAGTACTATCTCTCACAATGACGTATATTGGAGTTGTAAAGATATAGGTACATACGTTTCTGAAATGGTTAGGATTGGCAATGCCTTGAATTTGGATGATAGTGTGGCTTGCGTTCTGAATCCTAACGGAATAGACACCATAACGAGACTGTAAATATCCTTGGTGAACGATAACATCAGAAACGGAATGCAAGAGGACATGTTTCTCTATTTTCAAGGCCCCAAAACATGGGAACGGAACAGCAGCTGGTTTAGTTACCTAGAAATGATTACTACTAGTTTAAAAGGAGAGGTTATAAATATAATACTACGTAAAGTTAAGTATGTAAAATAATAGTAATAGTAACTGACAGTGTAGACAATGGAATTGGGGGTGAGGTAAAGGCGTTGAGAGCGAATGGTAGGACGGAGGACGTATCGATGAATGGCCAAATAAAGGAGCATGAGGAAGCCAAAGCCCCAAGCGAAAATGAGGAGGAAAGAATAAAGGATCCACTCACACGTCTTTAAAGCAATCAAAGCATCCTCACTACCTTCCTCTTCGAAGCTACAGGAATATAATACTTCTTCTTCTTCATCATCATCATGAGTAAGTAAACCTTTCTCAAGATGATCACCGTCTTCTGTTTCCATCATTTCAATTCAGCACTATGGTGATGATGATGAAAGTAAACCAGGAGATTGATTGATTGATTGATAATAATAATAATAATTTATTAAAATTATTATAAAAAAAGGGTAAATTACACTGTTGGTCCCTCGAACTTAGAGCGTATTGCGCATTTGGTCCCAAATAACGGGATCCGTGGGAATGCTCCCGAAGAACGGCTTTTGTGCTTGCTTTAGTCTTTGGTAGATTATATGTGAAATTGTTGTTACATCGACTCGTTATCTCTCCTATTTGACTTTCAAACCATGGCCATTTTTTTTAATTTCACTTTTGTCATTATTTCACCATTGGTTCCTGACTCATAATTCAAAACAGTAACCTTTACTAAGGTTTTTTTTGTCTTTTTCAAATTAAATTGTTGGTTCATCAAGCAGTTTTTGTTTTTTTTCTACTTTCTCGTCTTATATCACATCACATGGCTTGCTAGACAATCTCGAATATTTTCCGAGCATCGTAAACTCATTCTTTCACCCTGTAAAATCATCTAAAATGACTCCACAATGTCCCTACCAAATAAAAACATTAAATTCACCAAATCTTTAAATTTAACAAAATCAACATAACACCTAAATAATTAACAAAAGGAAAAGCTACTATACCTTCTTTATAATAAGCCAAGATCCACAAAAGATGCAAAATTTCAACAAAAATTTAAATAAATAAATAATTGTTAGGATCATAAAAAGTGATGGTCATTTTACCGTTGGGGACTTTATACGTTGTGATAAAATTTGTAATAGTCTAGTATCGGGCTAAAGGGACTAAATTAAGCTAATAGGCTATATGTGTTAGTCAAGATAAGTCCTTAGTTCCCTAAACCTAGCTATACTGTGTTCAACAAAATCACATCCAAGCCCGTGCTTTCTCACTCGAGACGTTGGATGATAAACCCACACAAGTGCTCTCACATGTGTGGTGTGTGTTTGTTGCTTAGTGTGTAAGTGTGTTTTTTGCTTCTACATGTTCACCACCATCTCTCCTCTCTTTAGAAAACCTAACGCCTCATATCTTTCTTTCTTTTATCTTTTCGAGTGATATAAGCCAATAAGCCATGGTTGATAATACTTAGGTTAGTATTTGGGTACCTACAAAAAGAATTTTACCCTGATGGCACAAATGAATAATACCCAAAAGATCAAATTAAGAAAAGATAACCAAAACAAGCTGGTACAACTCAAAGGGACCATAACGTAGTTGAGAATATATGTAATTAAAGTAAAGTTGAAATATGCATCCTCTAAAAATAGTTTACAATCCCTAAAAAATGAGTTTTTTTTTTCTTCTTTGTGATGGCAACACAAGCAAGCGACAACTATTTCCTGTTCAACATGGTAGGAGCTTTTTCGGAGACAAAGGGTCAGAATGACTCTTTCCATCGACAGCGATAACAATGAATGTTAATAAAAAGTACCTAAAATGTTCAAAAATGAAGATATACACATAAAAACTACAAATGTATAAAAGAAAACCTTCAAAACTTGATTACTAGTCATAGATCTATTAAAAAGTTCAAAAAAATACATAAAAACTTGAAAACTCTTTTTGGTGGGAGTTGGTCTCGGTGGTTGGGCTATCGGTGGAGGTGAGGTATGGTGGTGGTAAGTTCGCGTCGTGGTGAGTTAGGTTGGTGGTGAGGTCAGGCGATGGTGGAGGTCAGTTAGCGTTGGTGGTGAGTTCGGTCGATGGTGGGGTCGTGGCAATGGTGTGAGGATGGAGACTTTTGTGTGTGTATTGAGTTGTGTATTGTGAGATGAGAGTGTATTAGGTTAAGGAAAAAGAAAAAAAAAAAGTAAAATGAGTCAGGGACCAACGGTGAAATTGTGTTTTGGACGAAATGACCAAAATACTCATTGTGTGCAAGTCACGTGGGAAAGATAGCGAGTAACAATAACAACCGTTATCACTTGGTACCAAACGAGCACCAAAAAGTCGACCATGAGGACTATCCTGGCGGAACTTTAGAATGGAGAATCCATAAAATAACAGTGTAATTTACCCATAAAATAATGAACAAGGAGGGGCAAGTAATAAAAGTTATGTGATGCAAAAGTAAATAAAAATACCAGGAGGGGCTACATTTTCACAAACTGCAATTTAGGTTGGTTGGGGGTTTTTGTTTGCAGGTATAAACCCTAACTAGCTACTACTTAATTTGAAAGAAGCAGCTGCAGCAGTAACAAACAAACAGATAGAATGGTAGATGAAAAGAAGAATGAAAATGATTCGACGGAGATATTCGCATCGTGTGATTTCTCCAGTCTTGGCCTCCATCCCGCCTTATGCGACCAGCTCCGAGGTACTATTTATTATTATTGTGTTCAATTCAATCATTATAATAAATACACTAATTTAATTTAAATTGAACACAATAATGATAAACAGATAGAATGGGATATTCAGCTCCAACCATCATTCAATCCCAAGCTATTCCTCTTATTCTCTCCGGCAAACACGTGTATGTATGCCTTTTCATTTCCTCTACTTCAAAATATGTTTGTAAATTGTGATTCTAATGTAAGAATAAAATTATTAGCCTTGTCAATGCGGCCACCGGAACCGGCAAAACACTAACATACCTGGCTCCTCTGATCCACCAACTCCAAAACATCCAACCCCGAATCCAACGCTCCAGCGGCACATTTGCTCTCGTTCTTGTTCCCACCCACGAGCTTTGTATGCAAGTCTACGAGACTCTCCAGAAGCTGCTCCACCGCTTCCATTGGATTGTTCCTGGCTATATCATGGGCGGTGAAAACAGGTCTAAAGAGAAAGCCAGGTTACGCAAAGGGATTTCCATTCTTGTTGCCACTCCGGGGCGTCTGTTGGACCATTTGAAGCACACGGAATCGTTTGTGCATTCCAATCTGCGCTCCATTATATTTGACGAGGCTGACAGGTATTTATATATCTTTTCTACATAGTACATGTTTCGTGTTTTTAATTTAAAAACCGTTTACTGAATGTATTCTACAATTAATAGGATCCTGGAACTAGGATTCGGCAAAGAAATAGAGGAGATTATTGATATATTGGGTTCAAGGCACAACTCAACTGAATTCGTGAGGCAAAATGTGCTCTTGTCAGCAACCTTAAATGACAAGGTCAATCATCTCGCAAATATCAGTTTGGACAATCCAGTTATGATCGGCCTTGATGACAAGAAGAAGATGGAACCGTCTAGTAAGCAAGTTACATCCTTGGAAAGCGCCATTGAAAAATTAGAGAACTCTGGGAAAGTAGCGGTTACGACAGATGGGGAGTACAAGCTTCCAGCTCAACTCAATCAGAGATATGTCAAAGGTAGTTGGTTATTAAAAAACAAATTGCTTTCATGGTTTATAAATTAGATTGCTTTTATATTTTTCTTACGGCTTGTGATGTAATCCAGTGCCCTGTGGTTCTCGCCTTGCGGTGCTTCTTTCCGTTCTAAAGAATCTATTCACGGAGAAGCTTCCCAAAAGGTATAGTCATACACAAATTTGATTAACCTATTTGCTGCCTTATCATCTTTAACAAGGTCATGTATGGTCTACGTTTTATTATCCCTTAGTAAATTGGAAATTGACCAAGAAATTAAAAAATCTATGCATGTTTATACCAATAACCTAATCCCTAACATATAACAGTTTTGAGGCAAACATATATTTCACACTACAAAATACAAAAGAGATATCCATAATGACTATGCATCAGCTGTCATCTTGAGTAATCAAATTCGCATTCCACAAGTCGGAATTTTGAAGAACAGCAGTAATTATCCTCAAAAGAACATCTACTGATCTTTTTTCACTTTGAAATGTTCTACCATTTTTGATTATACCCGGCCTTCTAATCAACTCTTTGATTATATTTGATCATTTTCCCATAAATGTGTTAAGAAGCCTGCATTCATTAATTTTTTTTATTTCCTCCCAAAGTCTTTGTGCATGTAACTGGTACATTGAATGTTGATGAGAATCCATGTAACTGGTACATTAAGAACACACCAATGCTGGTCAAATTGCTTGGCAGAGTCTTGTTCTGAAGCTTGTAGATTAGGGACTTGAACATGTTTAAGGATAGGATATTCTGCATACCACTCCAAGGCCATTTCCAAGCACCTTCTTTAATCATTTCAGACACTTTTATGTCATCGGCAAAATCTTTCTTCGTATATACTTTTAGCAATAATCTTGCATGACGGACCGGCTATTCCATTTGTCATGCCACATCGAAATTGTCTTCCCATTCCCCACTACATACAGTGAATGGGGCTTTATTATATCTCATAATAAAGTTTTTCATCTCAAACCGTCTGATCTGCTAATTGGAATGCCCCAAATACTACCCATTTTACCCACAAAGACTTATTTAGCTGCTTTGCTCCACATGTGCTTAACCAAATAGAGCTACATTCTGAAGTCACATAGGTTCAATACCCAAACCACCTTGAATTTTGGATTTACACACATGACTCCACACCACATTTGCTTTCCCCTTTTTAGATGCTTCATGAGAATGTATTATTTTACTGTGGCAAATATATGGATGAATAAGTAATGATTATTATTTCGATTAAGAAAAGTTTGACCTTGCAAGTCAAAATAAGAGATCTGATAGAGAGTGGAGTACAATATAGCGCACATCATGTTTATCTCTTCTCAGAACAGGACCATAAGATTTTCTTCCTCCAGTTGACCAATTATAGTTCTGCACTTCTGCTGCGAGACTGAAGCTAGTGTCGCTGATGTTTTAATCCTAATCGTCTTCCCTTGTGCTATTTTAGCATATTCTTCTTAGAAATAATGAATTGAATTTTTGTTTTTCAAATCCCAATTAAATCAGGGAAATTTCTCATGGACAGTATAGCCAGTTTTTTAATGGCTATGATAGTATGTATTTTGCTGAATGATGTTGGTATGAAAGAGTAGTGATAAATCAAATTTACAAAGAACAACTTGTTTGTTTTGGTTTCAGATTGTCGTATTCTTCTCAACATGTGATGCTGTAGATTTTCATCATGCACTAATTAGTCAATTCCATGGATTATCAAATTCGAAATCAGAGACAGAAACAAGGGAGCTATTTGTGAAATGTAACATTTTGAGGTTACATGGAAACATGAAGCATGAAGATCGTGTAAAAACTTTCAATGCCTTTAAAACCGAAAAATCAGCTCTTCTGTTGTCCACTGATGTTTCTGCTAGAGGCTTAGACTTTCCAAAAGTTAAATGCATCATACAATATGATTCCCCTGGGGAGGCAACTGAATATGTTCATAGGGTTGGAAGAACTGCTCGTTTGGGTGAAAAGGGAGATTCTTTGTTATTTCTCCAACCCATTGAGGTTGATTACCTGGAAGAGCTGAAGAAACATGGTGTAATGTTAACAGAATACCCACTGCTCAAACTTTTGGATAGTTTCCCGTTATATGGTGTGAAACAACACCATGTCAAAAAGTTCGTTTCATTAGAGATGCATCCATGGGTAGTTTCTCTGCAGAAGTCCCTTGAATCTTTTATCTTTACCGAGGTAGAATTTGATGCATTCTTTTTGATTCATATTTTTTATTATGCTTCTTTCAGTTGTTCAAATGGTGCGAGTTATACCTTATAAGTTAACAATTTTTTGTTTATTAATGTTGCGACTTTTGACAGGCGAAAATGAAAAAGTTAGCTCATAATGCATTTTGTTCGTGGGTACGTGCCTACAGTGCACATCGTGGGGAACTGAAGAGCATTTTCATGGTGAAGAAGCTTCACTTGGGGCACGTGGCAAAAAGTTTTGCACTTAAGGAACAACCCTCTTTGGTGGGAAGATCAGTCCAGAAGAAGCATACAGAAAAGAGGAAAAGAGACCAAAAAACCCTGAAAGTGAAGGAAGGGTTGAAAAAGAAGCGAATGATGATTAACGAGGTATGACATGGTCTTTTAGTTTTTTTATTATATAATTTTCCTTACAATTAAGGTGACGTGGAAATAAAAAAAAAAAAAACTATGATGATGAGCTGAGAAACATGGCATGGTTTTTTGACAGAGAGATTGAGTTGGCAAGAAAACTATAGGGAGAAGCAGCTATGTTAGTTCAAAAGATTAAGACGGAGATGATTAATGTGAGTAGGGCCGGTAAGCAAGCTGTACCATTTGCACTTGCAGGCAGCTGGTGAATGGACCCGACTCAATCATACAACTTTTGGTTTGACTAATAGAGTTCCAAGTACAAGTAGTAAGGAGAAATGTATATGATCAAATTTTGTTATTATGCACGGGTTGTGTCGTAATATGATTATTATACAGATGAGAGACGGATATGCTCAAGTCGGTGTACACTTGGAATGAATGAATGTGTTTGTATACTGCATTTAAGTTTCGGAACTTTATGTCACAATCGCTCCTTGGCTGGTGCTATCTTGTATGTGATTTGATGATGATGATGATAATGTAGAATCATCTCTTATGGCCCCTCCAATCCTGTCACTTTTAAACTTTAGTTATCCATCCCAATTATACTAGTGCTTCATCTTTGATTTTCGTATTTCATGCATATAGATGTGATGAAGAATGTGAAATGCATATCAGATGATGGAAACAGATTCCCAAATTAAGGTTCTTTAAAATAAAGGTTTCTTTTAGTTTTTAGTGAAGTATGCACACTATAACCATATTGATGACCGAGTAACGTCCAAAATACATCACTGTGGTGTAAATATACCAAAATAAATTTGTTTAACTATTTTTTGTTCGTTTTTATACGATTTCGTCCGTTTTCATACGTTTTCTTACGTTCTCATACATTTTCGTCCTTTTTTATTCGTTTCCATCCGTTTTTATACGTTTTCGTTTGTTTTTATATGTTTTCATACGTTTTTATCCATTTTTATACGTTTTCTTATATTCTCATACATTTTCGTCCGTTTTTATATGGTTTTCTTTTTACGTTTTCATACGTTTTTATCCGTTTCTATACATTTTCTTACGTTTCATACGTTTTTGTCTGTTTTATCCGTTTTTATACGTTTTGGTTAGTTTTTATACGTTTTTCTTGCAATTTCATACGTTTTTATATGTTTTCGTCCAATTTATACGTTTTCATCCGTTTTTTATACGATTTCATCTGTTTTTATACATTTTCATTTTTTTAATACGTTATCATCCGTTTTTATACGTTTTCGTCCATTTTCATATGTTTTAT
Organism: Chrysanthemum lavandulifolium; assembly: GCA_022545495.1. NCBI lineage: Eukaryota > Viridiplantae > Streptophyta > Magnoliopsida > Asterales > Asteraceae > Chrysanthemum > Chrysanthemum lavandulifolium. Next base: position 280,015,525 of record CM040238.1, read on the forward strand.
TACGTTTTCATCAATACAAAAACGTACAAGAACGTACAAAACCGTACAAAAACATACAAATCCGTACAAAACGGATAAAAACACATAAAACGTATGATTTTGTATAAAACATATGTTTTATTTTCAACCCAATTGTCTTTGACAAGTTAAACATAAGATAGCCTAATTTATTAAGTCTTGGATAAGGATTAGAGAGAACATCACTCACTGACAAGGATTGGAGAGTAAGACATCCTTTGATAGAAATCAAAGGTCTTACTCTCTGATGGTTATTGTTACTCCCTGATGGTTATAAGAGAGTATCACACCCTGATGGTTAAGTGAATGAAACTCACTAATAATCATCAGTGGATGTAACTCACTGATATAAGAAATCAGTAAGAGTTGTATAAAGCTCAATCAACAGTCAAGCTTCAGGGAAGTCGAGGACCAACTGAAGAAACACTTTACAAGCAGATGCAGTGTCAGGGAGTATATTATAAGGAGCTACAAACAACACCAGAGTCACTGAGATCTGAAAAATGTCTCAATGACCCTGAAGACATATCTCTAAAGAGTAATTTAATCTCTGATGAATTGGCGGGAAACTTCTTGGGAAGATAAGCACAATCTTATCAAAGGACGATAAAGCAACAATTGGGTACATAAAGTTGTCAGCACTGGTAAACCAAAAGTATATTTAACCTAGTATACTAGGCACGCGCTATCTAGTGCAAGTTGGCATGCTACTATACCCAGGTGATTCAACAGTATTTCCCTTCTTTTTAAATGAAACTTTGTAACCAGGATAAGTAGAGATCCTAAACAAACACATAAAGTAATATTTAATTTAAGATTTAAAATCATTTGAGGACAAAACATATTTCACATACCAAGGGATCAATTTCCACCTTCCATCTTTATTAGATCTAATGGATGAGATTAATCCCAACAATAAAAAAAAAACCCACTTTCATTTTTTTTCCCAATAGTAATATCTTTCAAATAGTTAATCGTTAAGCGAAAAAAATATATTATTTCGACGAAGAATTAATTATCTTTCATGATAGACACTTTGATATACTTTCGACAAATTTTTCGTGTTTTCATGTTTTTTTTTTTTTTTTTTTTTTTTTTCGAAATTTGCATGAAAAATCATATGTGATTAAACACTAATTTGAATATCACTATGATATTAGTGTTAAATCATATATGATATGTATATGATATGTGATTTATATATGATTTAACACTAATATCACATGTGATATTCAAATTAGTGTTTAATCGCATGTGATATTTAATGCAAATTCCAGTTTCGAAAGAAAACGAAAAAAAAGACGAAAAAGGTGAAAAAACGACATTTTTTTTTTCTTTTTTTGAAAGTATATCAAAGTGCCCGTATATAGAAATATAATTAAATGCTCGTCGCGATAGTATAATTATTTTCGCTTAACAATTAACGGTTTAAGAGATATTTAAATTATAAAAAATATGTGAAATAATAAAATGATTTTAATCTCAGTCATTAATTTATTTTTAGATGGAGGGTGGGGATTGGTCCCTTTGTATGTGAGAAAAGTTTGGTATATAAAATAACTTTTCTCTTAATTTAATGGGTATATATGCAATTCCCCCTAATTAATATATTGGCACAATTTGCATTATCTTAATAGGAAACAAGGTATGCTTATTCCATGCAATAATGAGTAATCCTTGAATTTCATAGCATTGGAGTACCACTTGTAAAACATGTATTTTAAAGTGAAATGCAAATGATTGCTATATATGCATGTTTTCATGAATCACAAACAGGTTACTTGCGACTAAATTATCTATTCTATTAACCACAAGAAAAGACCTCGCTCAGTTCACTAGTCGCTATAGATCGATACAAGTCTTATACCTAGCAGAGTTAAAATTATGTGGGTGTAGCAGTTTGACAATGCACGTTGTATGTGGGTCGGCCACATTAATATAATGCAGGTTCCGTACGATTGTGAACTGGTAGGGAAGACTATACCTCGATCTCTTATCTATTTATAAATCTATAAATAAATACTAATTGGATTTATATGAAATGAAAATTTTTGTGGAGAGAATGGAGAAGACGTGTGGTGGGGTGGAAGATGAATGCGATTGTCAATGCATGTCCATCTCCATGTCTATGTCCTCCTCTTAATAACCAAGGTGCATATATGGCTTAATAGTCAATTACTCACACATCCTAATAAATACATAAACATTGCTAGATAAAATGTTGAAAATGATTACAAGGACCTCGATTGGACCACGTACATCTGAATCGAATACTTGCCATTCCAGATAATCTGACTAAGTAAAACCTCATCCGTTTCTCTATCCGATACAACTAATCAATGTTCCTTTCTTACATTAAACTTAGGGCAATGGAAAAGATAATCATTACTATTATGCAATGGACCATTACCCAAAACAAGGTAATAGAGCATTACCCTAATTAAGGGTTATAGAAATTGAGGGTAATGCAATTATAACATTCCTTAAACCCTTTCCTTTCTCATTATTCTCCATTCAACCAAGCACAATTAAGATGGTGCCTAATACATTTATACCCAACAACATCCATTGATTTAACTCTACTCTTTTTATTGTTCTTGGAAAATATATATCTAAGGTTATTTTTAGTTTCATGTTTTATAATGCCATTTGTATCATAGCACTAGGTATGGTGACCTAGGTTAAACTTTAACACCATGTCACGTCAGCGTCACATCAACTTTAACATTTCACATTAACTCAACAAAAAAACACCCCTTATCATAACTTACACAAGTTAAACCTAAACTAACCAACAATTTACAAAAACAACCCCTCATTTAGGGGGCAGGAAAAAAAAAGAGCCCTTAACGTGGCGTTAAGGTGTTAACATGGGCATGTTAACACCCCCTTAACTTGGGAGACGGTATGGTTAACACGCCCATATAGTTAAACCTTAAACTTTAACCACCACCTTCCCCTTAACTAGCACCACACCTTGTGCTCTCGGAGAAATAAATTCTTAATTGGCGACTATTCTTTCCTTTTCAAACTTATTATGGTTACATGTCATGAAGTCCAAATTTCTTTTTCTTTGAAACTTTCTTCTAGCAATGATGCTTTCTCCATTTGCTTAACATTTTCTATAACATATATTCTACTAGCATATTAATTTCCTTTTTTATTATTGTTTCACTAGTAACTTGATGACTTTGTGCATATGAATCCTTAATCGGTTTAATGATGATTAAAAGATAGGAAAAATTAAGGAATGATGAGAATATGAGGGAACACTATTTGTTAACATATAGAATCATGATTGATCCTACATTCATGTATCAGTTTTTAAGATTAATTTACGGTTTGCTTTTGGTTTGAATCTTTGGAGTGATTAATGAAATGATAATATATATTCCTGTTATATCAGTTTTTAAGTGTGATCAAATCAATTCAAAAGAGATTTGCTTTATGCATACATATATTAACCTACCCCATCTTCCACTTCCACTATAGTCTATACATACACATAGATGCTTTTATTCATATCCATCATATCTAATCTAATCTAATGGGAACATTATCTTAACTTGTATCATGTTTTTCATGATTCTAAGACCATCAGAATGTATGTATGCATGTTATGATATGAATGAATGATGCAAGAAAAAGCAATATATAGTTGGTATGTTGTAGTTAAGTGAAATTTAATCAACAACAACATATATGTCCTTTTTATTTACTTTTGATAGTATTAATTCTGCATCAATTAAGCTAAGGAAATAAAGAAGCTCAAGTAGAAAGTTAAGAAGAATAAAAGAGAATATTAATTGTAAAAAGGAGGGGACAAAAGCAGAGAGAATACACATGGCGTTTGTTGGCTACTTAATAATATTTCTCTTATTTATTTGCTAAGCATTTGCACAAGACCGGCAGTATCTTCTTGTTAAATACTCTCCTCTTAGGTGCGTTTAGTATCCCACTACGGGAATGAGACTATAACTATGAAAGTAATTAAATGTGTTTGTTTAAGATGTTATTGTGAGGTGTATGATAATGAATGATAGATATAATCCATACTTATATACATCAGTGTGCTTTAGTATAGATCTTTCATGGGGAGGGACAAAAGCAGAGAGAATCACATGGCTCATTGGGTACATATTTATTTATTCACAAGACCGGCAGTATCTTCAAACGCACCCTTAATCTTAATATATATATATATACCAATCACATTAATAAAACAGCTTACTGTATTATTGTCCATAGGTATACCATGTGAAGAATTGTAATTGTGACATGATCTCAGTCATGATTGTTGTTAGACTTTTCCCACATTCAATAATCATGTGATAAGATTCATTCGGCTTATAATTATTTATGCAGCCATTATTCTGAAAGAAATAACAATATTTGGGTTACACATAACTCCTTTATTCAATTCCCATCATATGATAGACAAGCCCTTTCTATCTCAAGACACTAGCTAGAGAAATCTTTTTAATGGTGCTTCTACCACTATCTATGTATGAAGTAAGTAACCTGTTCAAATACGTAAAACTACAGCGATAATGGTGTCGTTGAGACTTGAGAAGCACGTACGTACGTGTCAAGAATGTTGTGAAGAATTTGCCTCCTCTAAGATGAAAAGAGATGAGAGAAATATAATTTCAATAGTGTAGTCCAATCAACTAGTTTATAGTATTAGCTTTATATTAGAGAATGCTTTTTATCTGCAAACTTTTGTATCAAGTTAACTGTCTCATGTAAGTTTCTATCCTCCAATGAACACTTGTTGTTCCTTTGACAATAATTAAGGACTCATGGTAATAATGGTATGATTGCTGATATAATAAGGTGGTGTAACCGCAATGCCTAGTATTAATTGATAACATGTAGCTAGCTAGCTAGGAGGTATATATTTATATATTTTGTTTTGGAGGCATATATGTCCGGTAAACATGGGTTGAGATAAAAAAAAAATGGTGGGTCGACAACTTGGAATCCAAACAAAAAAGATGTGGGGTGAGAGCAAAACACGCATTCTTAATTTATACTTAGATTGCATTTACAGTAAGTAAATTGTGATATGTAATTGGCTTCTTCTCAACTAACATCACTTGCTGTTACTCTTCTTCCTAGATATTCCCTTCATCTAATATTCTCTTATCTATGTATTTTTTTTTTCATTTACTTTGGGATGGTAAAAACAGTTTAGAAGGTTTGAGATAGTAAGTTTAACTGCTATTAGTATATCACTACAATTTCCTAAGAAAGACTCCCAACAATAACACCATAACACCAATAACACCGCCCACGCCGCCACATCGCCTTTACCATTTAACATTAACATCCTCAAAAACACCCACAACAATAACATCCCAATAACACCATAACACCACTAATATTTCATATTTTCAATTTCAACCCCTAAACTAAATCAAACACTTCATTTTTAAACTAAAACAAACATTTCATTAAAACTTAAAACATATTACAATACGAGACTAAAAAAAATACAACGAAATAAAAAAAATACAACGAAATAAAAAAACCATACAACGAAATAAAACGTTACAACAAATTAAAGGAAATGACGAAATACGATCTCTTCGACGAGGTTTCAAGTTATATTTTGCGATGATTCGATCTTTTTCGTCATTGATCCACCGCACGACCATTGGATCTTGCCCGCAATGGCGTCATAAAAACTTTATTTCTTCCAACCGGGTTATTGTCGGATCTTTTTCCTCGCGCCCGACACGCCGCCGGAGACTTCTCGTTTCATCTGAAACTCGTTTGCCATAGTTTCGGTGAAATAAGTCGACGAGCTCGTTCCTCCAAAGGCTTGTTCCCCAAGACTTGTTGTAGTCTCGGATCTTGGTTTCTTACTAGCACGCTTCTTTCCCATGGGCGAGGTTGTTCATCTCGACCAAACAAATCCTCGTTTGTTTGGCTTGGGACTTCAGCGGATTCAATCGACCGGTTCCCGGCGTGTTCCATTTCTTATAATGACGCAAAACCTCCCAGCGCCTTCGAGGCCAAAAGTCGATCCCTGGTTTCCTCACGATACCATTGCTTTGCCCGTTGCATCACATCCACTCACTTTCCCGCCGTTGATCACGTTTGAACGGTTGTAATGAGAGTTGAACTTTGTGCATATGCCGCTCAAAGTTTTCCACTTGCTGACAAAGATGTCCTTGTTGCGCTGAAAGTTGTTTTATTGAACTCATTTCGCACCGATACCAAAACGTATCCTTGGGTTGGCACTTTCCAACTTTCGGATCCTCCAAAACAACTATGTAACATGTTGCAAGTAATGCTTCCTCTGCTGAGTCCAACGTGAGTGAACAACAACCGCCTTCATCGAATCAACCGGTTCGGGCTCGGGGTCTTGGATTTCTTTGATTTTCGCCAATGCGACCTTTTCCTTTTTGGAGGAGACGTGGGTGTGTCAAAGAACATCATGTGTTTCATTTGTGATTGTTGTGATTGTTGTGTGAATTGTAGGTTTTGAAAGTTAGAGTTTAAGGTGTTTTGTTGGTTTTGTTGTTGCCAATACTGAAATGCTTGATGTTGTTGATACATTTCTTGGCTCGATAAGCCCAGTGGGTTGGGGATTGAAGATGAACCGCGTTCGGGTTAGATGATGAACCCGGGTTTGAGGATTCCACCCACCAGCAAGAAGATTGTAGAAAGTATCATCGTTGCCTCCCGACATTGTTTTTTTTTTGCGTTAATAGAAGTTGAAAGATTGAGAGAATGGAGAGGATTTAGTAGTGGAAGTGTGAAAAGAAATGGTGTTTTAATTGGGTATTTATAGTGGTAAAAAGGTTTTGAAAATTTTTGAAAATAACGGCTAGTAGCCGTTTAGGTGGTTTTGAAATTTTTTGAAAATAACGGCTAGTAGCCGTTTAAGGGTAGAAAGTGTAAATTTTTGAATTTTTTTTTTTTTTTGCCCCTATAACGCCTGCTGCTTTGGCAACGCTGGCTCTGCTTTTCTCTTTAACGCCGAGGTCCCAACGGTAATAACGCCTGTGAACGCCTGCTTTTTCTCGCTTTAACGCCGTTCTGGCGTTCTGGTTAGAGTGCTCTAAGGCTAAGTGTAATAAGTAAGGAACCCTCGTGATCGCGGTCATCATTTTCATATAAGCGTCAATACATTTTTCTCTTCTACAACCAACTTCATAATCAACTTAGTCCAAGAATGCGACCAAATTCACAACCAAAACATAAACCATTTAAACACAAATACGTTCCACCAAAACAATTTAATAAACACACACTCACACACAACAAAAACTTCCAACTCAATCGTCTGCACGACCGAGCTATCCCTTGTTTCACCGAAGACTCGGTCGTCCAAGATGACCTTAATAATGTAGGACACGTCTTACATGTTAAGGTGGCAGCGAAAACTCGGTCGTGGGTCATCTATTACGCATGATCTAACTGGACTAATAAAAGTTATAGTTTGTTTAACTTATTATCGAAAACCTTAACTAAATACTAGATAAAACGTGTTAGGTTGTTCATTACATTTTTCTTTCGGACAGTATATAAAGCAAACATATTATAAATTAAAACAATTATATATTAAAAAAAACTTGGGCATAACTTAGGCTTAAATGACTAGTATAAAAGAAAGGGTTGTGTTATATGTACCTCACATATTATTTGCATGCCTTAATGTGATAATAATCATAATTTTATTGGTTTTGTTAACTGCAACTTATGGGGTTGTGGTTATGCCTTATCATATATGTAAAATAGCATTTAATGAACCCGTTGTTTCTATATTTATACATATTTAACGATTGTAATTATAGAACGTGTTGTTTAGATGGAATGTTTGATGTTAATTAATTGTTTATTTTTCAATTAAATTAACCATAATCACAACCCATAGGGTTGTTAACAAACCCTAATTTTAATTATTTTGTACTTTAAAAAAAAAAAAAAAAAAAAAAAAAAAGAGGTTCTCTTAACTCTATTTATTGAATATTTTAGTCCTATCATTAGCTTTATATTAGAGACTGCTTTTATTTGCAAACTTTTGTAAATGACATAATTTGGAAGAAAGTTTTTCATAGTATATGTTACTTTTATAACAAACTAACAGAAAAATACAATAAAATAAAAATAAATGTGAAGAAGAAAAGGGGTATGCAAATATGAAAATAGAAAGGGTACGGATAAATTTACCCTAAAAGAAATTTTGAGTTCATTTATATTATAGTGACATTTAACAAAAGCAATTTCTATATTTAGTTAATATATATTAAATGTATTATTTTAAACAAAAAGAGAAAATCATGTTTATTAACTACTCTTTAATGTGTCCACTGGTACACATAAAAACTACTGAATTAAACTTGGAAAGAAAAAATATTTTTGACTTACCAAATTAAATAATTTTTACACTAAAACAATTAAATCAAAAATCAAACAACATCTAAAGCAGTACTTTTATTAAAATAAAAATAGACAATAAATAATAAAGTAGAATGAATTACCAAAGAGAGAATTATTGAGAATGATGGGAGTTATGATTCCATGATCCCACATCTTTTGAAAATAATTTATAAAATTAAAGTGGGGAAAAGAGCATAAAGCAATTACTAGATACCTACTTACTCCATTTGTCTCAAATTCAACTTACTATGTTTACTTGTTTGATAATAGATGTTTAATTTCAAATTTTAATTAACTCAAAGACTTTTAAAAAGTAGATATGAAATCTTATTATATAAAAATACAATAATTCACATTTCCTAAAACTATGTGCTAAGTTAATGGTAGACACTTATTATATGAAACGGGTATTTATTTTGCAAATACTTATGGTCGATATGAATTATGAGTTTATTATTTTATGGCTCGCATAAATATTTTAATGAGTACATACATCTGTGCTACTTGTGGTATGATCGTGCTTTTTACTATGATGTGAGTATAACCAAAGAAACACAAGAGCATATTTACATTTCATTTTTCTCTAACTATAAAAAGTTAAAAACTAAAAACTATTGTAATTGAAACATTTAACAGATCACATACAATATAGAGTATGGATAGTTATAAGTTTTTGGAAATCTATGTTTTTCGTTTTACTGTTCACTAATAAAAACTGAAGTTAGAAATTTTCAAAGTTCAAAATTATTATTTACAATGTTAACATCAAATAAGTGTCAAATGGTAGCTTTGTCTTTTTTGTGGGATTTTACGAAAATCAAAGATATAATTATACATTTTTGTCTACTTACTTGTTTATATCTTGCAGTTTTGCCTAAATTATGTATATCATACTATTGACATTTGTAAAGTGTTAAGCGTAAAAAGAAGAAAAATTAAAATGTTTTTAGAATGATGCATTTACATAGTTTCAAGATTTGTTAAAAGTGATAGATGTTTACTTTTTGTTACTAGTTTGATAATGAAAATTCTCTCTTAATTAGTTAGTGTTTATTTTAAATGTTGTAATAATAATAGAAAGAAAAATCATAAAATACCTATTTTCAAAACTAACTTTCACTAATAAGCTAAACTAATAATAATAATAATAATAATAATAATAAAATATTAAAATATATATTAAATAAGTAATAAAATTAATATTGTAAAAATAATTAATAAACTTTTTAATTTAATAATAATTAAAAATGTTAAGTATAAAAATTATTATTAATTATTCCTATATTATTTAATAACAAAACTAAAAATATTTAATAATAATAATAGATAAATATAATTAATAACTTATAAATACGATCTTTTAAAGTATATAACTTTTATTACAACATAATTCAAAACTTTCCATCTAACTTGCTATATAATTTTGAATTCTATCACTTGATGTGAATGAATTACACTTATATTTCAAACCAAAGATGTTATGTAATATAATTAGATTACGCAAGATTAAAACGAACCACGGGCTTTAAATATGTGCGTAGCTTTAGTAGTTGAAGAATATAAAGAGTTAAAGAGAGAGAAAGCATAGATCTAATTTAAAAAAGTTTTTTTCTTTTCACTTCAACTCATAAGAGTTGGGGGTGTCGTCGTGTGGAAGGCTAGCGCCAAGCTAGCAGCCGAAGAAGACGAACGACACACCGTACCGCAAGTGGCGCCAACGTTGGTCGCGCCGTTCCAACCAGTCAACGCCATTCCCTTTTCTTTTTCTTTTCTTTTTCAAAAATTAGGACGTTGGTAGGAAAAAGGGGACGTTTGGCAACGGTAATATTACCGTTTGAAGACAATAAAGACAAAAAAAAATCAACTTTTACCCCATAAAAAACCTATAAATACCTCATTATTATTTCATACTTTACACACACTTTCCATATATTTTATAACATACTATTATCTACTTTTCTCACTTTTTTCCAAACACAATAAATCCCAATTTACCATGGATTAACAATATGCTAACCGACCCTTCGAACCAAATGACGGGCTCGTCTTCAAATCCGGCCAACAATCCGGGTTCGTCTTCGAATTAATACCCTCCTCAAACACCTTACTTTCCTACCTTCCCAAACCCATATATGAATCCCGAAGAACAATTGCTATTTAGTCAATGGAAATTGCAATAATATAATCAATTTTCTCAACAACAACAACCAAACCAAGCCACCGCTTCCCAACCAATTTTCGACCATAGATCCTCCCATATACGAGACGAAGATGAAAAAGAGGTGGTCCCGACCTCGACGTCGAAAAAAACGAAGACGAAGACAAAGAAAACCAATGAAACGCAAACTGGTACTCGAGCTCGTAACGTGTGGACCCAAAACGAGGAGTTGCTTTTGGCGAAGTGTTTCATTCAAATATCTGAGGATCCAAAAAGAGATGCGGATCAATAAAGGGAAACATTTTGGTATAGAGTTCTCGACGTATACAATATGGAAGCCGAGAAACACAAGTGGACTATTCGTACCAAAAACATGTTGACGGGAAAGTGGACTCCAATGAATAAAGAGGTTACCAAGTGGAATTCGTTAGTGAATGAAACAAGTGTTATGAGTTGGGAGAGTGATAAAGACTTTATGGCGAGGGTGCATACATTGTATAAAACTGTGACGGGTTTAGACTTTAAACACATAAGCGCTTGGAGCTTTTTGAAAGACAAGCCCAAGTGGAAAAATCCCGAATCGACATTGGCAAGGCGAACTCGTCTTCGGGTTACGGAGGAGGAACCCGAGCATTTTTGAGCAGACGCTTTGCCACGGCCAGACAACATGTACCGAATTTCTAAGAGTCAACGTTCGTCAAACTCGACCGCTAGTTCCGGTTCAAACCCGACAATGTTTCAAGAAATGATGCAACAACAATACGAGTTAGAGCGCAAGGCAAAGATGGATGTTATCGAACGAGAGTCACTCGCGAGTTACTTTATATGAATCTCAAAAGATTGCCAAGGAGATGCGAGTGCTACAAATGGACACAAGCAAGATGGATCTGATCGACGCGGCTATCGTCAAAGCCCAAAAAGCACGTATCCGGGCAAAGTATCCAACCGAAGAATAGTTCGCTTTATGTATTTTTAATTTTAATGTCTTTTTTGTATTTTTTATTTATTGATATAATGTGTTTTTTTATGTAATGAAGTTTATTTTAGTTAATATTGTGTATGTTTTATTTTATGTAAATGAAAAAAAAAAAGACCAACGACACCATATTTTTTGGTGTCAACGGCAACAACACACGTGGTGTAAAAAATTTAGGGCAAATAACTCAAAAATGTAGTTAACTCACACTTTTTCCATCAGACGTAGATTTTTTTTTTCCCCATTATGTCAATAAACCTTTATCATTAGTCCTTTCGTATGCCGTTACTAAAAACTCATGTATCGTTAGTCCTTTATACTAACGACCGTTAATAAATAACTTAAAATTTGGTTATCTTACGCTAAACTTGCGTCGTTGGTCCTTTGTACTAACGATCGTTAAAAATAACTTAAAATTTGGTTTCTTACGTTTCCGTCCGTTTTAAATACTGCTTTTACACGTTTTCCGTCTGCTTTTTCACGCTTCCGTCTGCTTTTTCACGTTTCCTCTGTTTTTGGTAGCAGTGCGACGAAAGCGACTAACGATAGAGGTTTATTGACAGAATGAGAAGAAAAAAAAGAATGCTACATACAATGGAAATAAGTGGCAAGTTAACTACATTTTTAGGTGAAAAATTTATGGTATTGTCGAGTGTTTTGCTGACATGATAGTGTTTTTGAAGAACGGCTCCACGACACCCAATGCTCTAAATATGATTAGTTTGTTTTTCTTGTATGTGAAGAAGTTACATATTATTTTGATTTTGGTTTTGTTTTAAAAACTTATTTCCTTACTAGAGAAGAGAGTGCCTCTTGTTTCCTTGATATAAAAAGGAGTAGTGTATATTCCGGTAGGCTGAGAGAGGAGGAGGATACGTACATACATACATGATGTTGTAGTACTTATATATAAAACTATATAATCTCTCTTTCTTTCTTTGAATGTCTGCTACTTGTCTTCAAACTAACTAACTAATTACTCTCTCAATATGCATCTTCTTCTTCTTCTTGTTCATTAATTATCAATTAATTAATCAAGTATGAAAGCTCCTCCTCCAAACAGTAACGGTAACGGTGGATATCATCAAACCAATTCAACAACAGCAGCTGCAGCTTTAGAACAACAACAAGGTATCTCACTCACTCATTAAATAAATGGTCTTTCTTATAACCACTTATTATTATTATTATTATTCCATTTCATTTTAATTCACTAGTATTACTTACCTGCCACTCATACATTACCTTTTATAGACAGGAGGCGTAATTTTAAAATTTTCCGGCGACCAAATATTTACTATGTTTTCAAGCACCTTTAAATTAACATCATCATTTTTAGGCTTAACAAAACCATAGCATAGCACGCACGCTTTGCCAGATAGTTTTAAACGGTTTTTGATTTTCTTGAGATTTGCTACTCATCAATCACGCTTTTCGGTCATTCTCAACTATTTTCCGTGGTGGTGTAAAAAGATTGGATATGTAAGAGAGCTCTAAAATGTGATTTTCACATATTTTTAGACAAAATTGGTAGCGGTAGCTTTTTATTTTACCACTTGTAGGGCTTGTTTGGCAGGAGCTTTTTAGGGAGCCGTTAGCTTTTTGTTATAAAAATAATCTCTTTTAAAATAAGTAGCTCTGTTTGGATACATTAACTTCAAGTTTTTATTTCAAACAAATGAAAAGCTGATTCATGAAGCTTTTTAAACATCTTGGAGCTGTTAAATCTTTAAATTACTGATATACCCTCCAAACATTTCTTTACAATTATAAATATGTCCTTTTATGTCATTTTACATCTTATAATTACATTTAACAACTAATTTACCAAACACTTTTATTGAAAAAAAGATACAACTCGTAGCTCATGTTAACAGCTTTGCAGTTTCCAGCTTACAGTTTACGGCATACAAATTACTTGCTAGTTTTGCCAAACATACCCGTATTTGATATAATATAGAGCATCATAAATAAGTTAACATAGGATTACATAGTACAAATTTATAAATATGAAAACTTGTATGACCTCTTGATTATGAGTAATTCAATCACCAAATTTATAACGTAGTGGGTACAAATTTACAAATTATAAGATACTGAGCTTATGAGTAATTAAATGAACTTGATTATGAATTTTACTCGTGATTAATTTGATACATATAAAATTGTTGAATACTCCATCAATATTAAGATGGATGTTATAAATTTGTCGTTTTTCAACAATCATGCCATAAATAGTAAGTGTGTAACTTAATTCTTTTTAATACTACTATAAAAACAAGTTCCGAAATGTTTTAAACTAATGTAAGATAAAGATTTCGTATTAGTACTAACTAATTACCTGTGTTTGTTCAATAGCAGGAGCAAAAAAATTAATGAATTCAGAGTTATGGCACGCCTGTGCTGGTCCTATGGTCTCTTTGCCTCCTGTCGGCAGCCTCGTTGTCTACTTTCCACAAGGTCACAGCGAACAGGTTGCCGCGTCTATGCAGAAAGACACTCACAACATCCCCAGCTACCCTAATCTCCCTTCTAAGCTCATTTGTATGCTTCACAATGTCACCTTACATGTACATACACACACGCCTTTCTCTAGCTATCTCTAATTCAAACCAACTTGTACATGATTAGTTAGTAACGCTTATTTGTTTGTTTGCCGTTTCTAAATCACCAGGCTGATGCCGAAACCGACGAGGTCTATGCTCAGATGACTCTTCAACCTGTTAATAAAGTAAGTCACCTGCATACTTTTTAATTAGACCACGGCATGTCTTTTATCCGTTTTTGATTAAATTGTTATGCAACCAACAGTATGATCAAGAGGCATTGCTTATATCTGACATGGGTCTCAAGCAAAACCGACAACCTTCCGAGTTCTTCTGCAAAACTCTTACTGCCAGTGACACCAGCACCCATGGTGGATTCTCCGTTCCTCGTCGCGCTGCTGAAAAGATATTCCCACCCCTCGTATGTCCAATACTCCAATCTTATTTTTATCGAGTCTACATTTGGTCCTTCACCACTAACCAGAAACATGCTTTGCAGGATTTCTCAATGCAACCGCCAGCTCAGGAGTTGGTTGCCAGGGATTTGCATGACCAGTCTTGGACTTTCAGACATATTTATCGAGGTTACCGACATTTCTTTTTCACCTATCTTTGCATTCCGTCATTTATTAGATCTTCAAATAGGACTCTGCTACTTGTTTCTGCATTGCCTTTCCCTGTAATAAATGAGCCTCAAAGCTCATCGGTATATCTCATCACCAAGTAAATAAATAGTTTCTCTTTGACATATACTAAACATTAGCATTTTTTAAGCAATATGAGACTAATCACCCGCAACGGACACTTACCCTTTCATAATTATGAAACACACTTATACCTTAGGATTAGCAATCGTGGATTAGATGATATATATTTACCAAACATGGATCTATGTTGACAAAAATGTTTGTGAATTTCAGGCCAGCCCAAGAGGCATCTACTGACGACAGGGTGGAGCATTTTTGTCAGCTCAAAAAGGCTTTTTGCTGGCGATGCTGTCCTTTTTGTAAGGTATGGCCGCAATCAATAAAAGTAGTATCTTTGCTATACATTTGTCTGGTCTTAATCTGACTGATACTGATGATTGTAGAGATGAGAAATCACAGCTTCTGTTGGGAATTAGACGTGCCAACAGACAACAGTCTGCTCTCTCGTCATCAGTTATATCCAGCGACAGTATGCACATTGGAATCCTTGCCGCCGCTGCTCATGCTGCTGCAAATAACAGCCCATTCACTATTTTTTACAATCCTAGGTAATTTCGGCAACTTATACATCACTGGGTTAGTTTGCTAGGAAATCCTAATGATGTAAAACTATCAGTGATCATTGTAGCTTGATTTTAATCTTACAATCAAATTTTGACACGCGAGCATCTTAAATTGTCAGGGCCAGTCCTGCTGAGTTTGTAATACCCCTAGCCAAGTACAATAAAGCAATGTATGCTCAAGTGTCACTGGGTATGCGGTTTAGAATGATGTTTGAGACTGAGGAGTCAGGAGTGCGTAGATACATGGGAACTGTAACTGGTATCAGTGATACAGATCCAGTCCGCTGGAAGAATTCACAATGGCGCAGTCTTCAGGTATATGTTACTTGCTGGTAATTTTATATGTTTTGTCTCAATTTGTATATAAAATAGTTACTAGCATAATAATGCATTCAAAAAAGTTAACATAGTCGAGTGTGGGTAATTGTGATATTGATCTTTTGTATCATGGCTAAACGGTTGATGTTTATACAATAAAGGTTGGATGGGATGAATCAGCAGCCGGTGAGCGCCCCAGTCGGGTTTCAATATGGGAAATTGAGCCTGTCGTGACACCATTTTACATGTGTCCACCTCCATTTTTCAGACAAAAGTTCCCTCAACAACCAGGGATGCTGCTAGGTAATCTCTATGATATGACCTATATGTTTACCGAGCTGTAAAACATGGATAATTTGCATCTTATTTGTTGTACATTTTTTTGGTTATCTGTGGTGATACAGACAGTGATTCAGAGATAGAGAATGCTTATAAAAGAGGAATGACCATGCCATGGCTGGAAGATATGCAGGGTATGAAGGATGGGTCGAACTCAATCTTCCCCGGGATGAGTTTGGTCCAGTGGATGAGCATGCAACAACAGAATCACGCAGGCTTCCCACATTCCATTAATAGCAGCCTCAACTTTGAGGATCCCTCTAAGTTATTAAGCTTTCAATCCCCCCCGCAGTCCAACAAATTAAACCAAAAGAACCAACCTGTGACTCCCCTGCAACAACTCTCTCCTCCGTGGCCCCAACAACACCAACTCTTACATCCCGCTAATGTCAATCAACAACAACAGCAGCAATTGTATCAGCAACCAAATTCTGTATACAATCAACTGCAACAACAACAACAACAACAGCAGCAACACCAACAACAACAACAACAGCAACAACAACAACATCAACAACAACAACATCAACAACATCAACAACAACAACAACATCAACAACAACAGCAACACCAACAAAACCAACAGTTGCTGCAACAACAGAAACCACAATCACTACAAAATTCAGGAAACACGCAACCTCAGCAAATCAGTGGTTCGGCTAGTAGGACTTCATTTAATTCATTACCCATGTCACAGCATCAAATGGAACAACAACAATTACAACATAACTTGTCACTGAGGCAACAAGGCCTCTCAGAACAACAGCAAACGCTGCAGATACTGCAAAAATTGCAACAACAACAGCAGCAGCAGCAGCAACATCAGTTTTTTTCGCCAACAAGTCATGTAGAGACTCAGTTGCCTCTACAACATCAGGTTTTGTCACAAATACAACAGCTCAAAAACCAGCAGCAACAACTCAGCAGTAACAGTTTGTCGACATCAACGCTTGTGCAGTCACCACACTTTCAATCAAACCAGCAACAGAGTCAGTACAAACCAATAAGAGTTAATCCTGGCATTACTGATGCGGATCCTCCCTCGTGTTCCACATCGCCTTCAACAAATAATTGCCAAGTAACTCCATCAAACTTCCTCGCCAAGAACCAACAACCACTATCTGTCTTGGGAGATGTTCAAAGTCAAATTAGATCTGATACAAGAGTAAAACATGAGTTATCTAACTTAAAAGTACCTGATCAAACAAAAGACAAAGCGATTGCTACTGAACCTGCAACATCTGTAACATCATATTCATTGGATGCTGCTGGGCTTCCGCACAACTATTCAATCCCAAACTTCAGCCTGGAGGGTGATGGTGTTCAATCACAACCTAGGAGCGATCTCCCTTTTGGGGCTAATCTCGAGAGCCTGCCACCTGATGCTTTGTTGTCAAGGGGTTTTGATTCTCAAAACCTGATATCTAATTATGTTGGTGGCCATAGAGATATTGAGACTGAGTTGTCAGCTGCGGATATAAGTCCCCAGTCGTTTGGAATGCCTGCTGATATGTCTTTCAAACCAGGTTGTTCAAACGACAATATTGCTGCTAAAGATGCTAATGGTGTTCTAGGAAATGGGTTGTGGGGTAACCAGACTCAACGCATGAGAACATACACAAAGGTAACGTATACCCCTTTTTAAACGATTCTTTCCATATATGTTATAGCATTTTTAAATAGTATTGTTGACATTGGTATTTGATTTTTAATAGGTCCAAAAGCGTGGATCAGTGGGAAGAACTATTGATGTGACACGCTACAAGGGGTATGAAGAGCTAAGGCATGATCTGGCTCGCATGTTTGGAATTGAAGGTCAATTAGAAGATGCACAAAGGATGGAATGGAAACTTGTTTATGTTGATCACGAGAATGACATATTACTAGTTGGTGACGACCCATGGGAGTAAGTTTGGATAGTGACTGCTTTTTATTTTATAAATTACTTAATGTTCTCGACTTTGACATATATGACTTGTCCAGGGAATTTGTGAGCTGTGTGCAAAGCATAAAGATTCTGTCATATTCAGAAGTACAGAAGATGAGTTTGGATGGTGATTTAGGTAACATACCGGTGCCCAACCCAGCTTCTAGCGGGACTGATAGTGGTAACCCATGGCGAGCAGCATATGATGACAATTCGGCTGCATCTTTTAACAGGTAAAACATCTTATACGTCCTAAGATGCTTCTCAGAAAATATTGAAGATAGGTAGAGTACGTGTTTGTCAAGTAGATATAGCATGCAAAGTGTAACTAAAGAAATTATATTGCTGTTGTATGGATGATGGCGATCTGAGTAGGTATTTGTAAATGTTCTAATTATTGAGATATCAGAAAGAAAGATAGGAAAGGTAGTTACCATATTATTATATACTCATCACTGGTTTTATGAATATGATGGGGTTAATTGTCTTGTTTTATGAATATGATGGGTTACTTGTCTTGACATATTTAGTGTAATGAAAATGAAAGCAATGAAATGAAATTATATATAGATATGGAATGGATGAGGATAAGTCAAAGCAGGGGTACAAGTCGTGTGCTAGCAGTGTGTTGACATTCTTTGATATAATGGAAAAAGGGTTATATATACTAGTATAAAAGTAATGGTTGACCTTGCTTTTTTTCTTTTATATAAACTGTAAGTCTAAACATGTGGATCAAAAATATTGAGTCATGGGTCAACCATTTTCTTTCAGTCATTTATAGTGGTCGGACATCCTACCCCCACATTTTAAATTTAAAATGCAAGTCTTTTATGGTTAATCTTAAAAAAAGCAAGGTTGGATCAAGTGGTTAACATCCTTGCCTTTAAAGACAAATGTGAAAGGTTTGATCGTGGGATGAAAGTTTCGACCGAATCTCGAATCGAACCGAATCGTCTCGAACCGCCTCGATTCCCGATATCTGATGCAGTATTGGGACTAAAAAATCGGACCACTAATTGACGAAACCCGATCAAATCGGAAATTCAAAAAAAAAAAAGCGGGAAAACTGATTTCCGATGCCGTATCCGAATCTGTTCGATGCGATGCAGGCACCACTAATTTATCCTCGGGAAAAATCGGTCCACTAATTTAGTGCGAGATCAGACCGTCTTCATCCCTATTGATCCTCATCTCTTGCAAGGTTGGATGCTTTTTACCTTTGGTAGAGCAAGAACCTCTCTACCTGGATAGGGGTAAAAGGTTTTACGTCTCAACCTCCCCATACAATCGTAGGAAGCGGTGTGGGGCCATAACCCGTGAAAGACAGTATTGAGAGTTACTTAATATTTTGTGGAACTCTACCATACCTTCTTTTCTTTGACCTTCTATTTTTGGGTGGGTGGCTGCTATGACTTGCCCTTTTTGCTCTTTTTTAATCTTTCCTAAATATCAATTTTAAAACTAAACACTATTCATTACTACTATTTAATCAAAATTTTCAGTTTAAACTTAAAATTACATAATTTCACTTTTAAACTTTTTTTTTTTTTTTTTATATAAATTAAAGCTTGCCTTACAATATATATTATCGAATAGCTATAAATTACAATGTTATCATATAAGTGCATAACATTGCTTTAATCTCGTCGTAACGCGAGGACAGTTAAAACCTTGTTTGTTTGATATGGTTTCACACACAACACAACATCGATGTATAGTTCTCTGTTTTTAGTAATGTTCACATTTCCCTTTTTCTAATAAAAACACATAGCTTTTTCTTAAAGTAGCAAAACAAAACAAAACCAAATTTTCTTCTCTTGTTAAAAACTCAAGGAGCCTTATCCGTTGTCAGCCATACCATATCTTTTTATCCCCCTTGTGTAAGATGTAATTTAAGTTGATGTGAGACCAACTCAAATGGTATTCATGTGATGATATGAATTATAAAGTGGACCATTATGGTGTGTCACCAAGTGAATAGAAATTGCTGATAATTTCTCTCTTTCATGGTATGACTAATGTTCACAACGAGAATGTTCGCGTGTTGTGGCGGTGTATAAATTGATAATTTTTTTTTATAATATATTCATTTAAAATCGTTTAATTACTTTATTTTTTTGCATAAAAAATATTGAAATGTCTAATAATTTGATATGCATGCGTTATTATATAACTAAATTATGTAATGCAATTCATATTTTTATCTATTAACCTAATGTAATTATAAAAACATAAAACTTCAATCATCATCCTAGTAATTTCTTTTAACTAAATAGTTTATATTATAAAATTAAAACGTATTGCAAAACTCTTTCATATACTAATACTGATTATTGTAATGAGCAAAAGGGTCAGGACTCCAAAGTCATTTGGACATGAGTTTCAATTATACTTAATTGAATGTACAAGGGATGAAGTCTCTGACCAATACTCCTATTGCTTCATTGTTGAAGATGATCCCAAGACATTTGAAGAAGCAATGAAGTCCCAGGATATTGCTTTCTGAAAAGAAGCAATTAATGATGAGATGGATTCCATCATGGGCAACAACACTTGGGTGTTGGTTGATCTACCACCTGGTTGCAAACCTCTGGGTTGCAAATAGATTTTCAAAAAGAAAATGAAGGTAGATGGAACTATTGAAAAGTTCAAGGCAAGACTAGTTATTCAGGGCTTTAAACAAAAGTCAGGAATAGACTATTTTGATACTTATGCCCCTGTGGCTCGTATCAGTTTTGTCTAGTGGTTATGTTCTTAACCAGTCTGACAAATGTGTATATAGCAAATTTGATGAATTTGGTAAAGGAGTCATCATTTGTCTATATGTTGATGACATGTTGATCTTTGGCACTAACCAATATAAGGATTAAACATGAAAGTAAAAGAATAACCAGTAATCCTATTGCTCATCACTGGCAAGCAAAAGAATAACCATGAAAGGAGTCATCACTGGTTATGTTCTTAAACATGAAAGTAAAAGAATAACCATTTGTCTATATGTTGATGACATGTCTATCTCTCAGTCTCATTATATTGAGAAGGTGTTGAGGAAATTCAATTACTTTGATTGTACTCCAGTGAGTACACCTATGGATGCTTGTGAGAAGTCGATGCCTAATAATGGCAAGCGTATCTCAACTTGAGTATTCTAGGGTAATTGGTCACCGATGTATACCATGACTTGTACAAGACCCGATATTGCTTTGCGGTGGGTAAATTGAGCGGTATACTAGTAATCCTAGTGCTCATCACGCGCAAGCGCTCAGAGGGTATCAAGTATCTCAAGAGAACTATGGATTATAGTCTCTATATCGGTTATCCTTTAGTTTTAGAAGGATACACCGATGCAAGTTGGATCGAGAACAATCAAGATAATTCGCCTACCGGTGGTTGGGTATTCCTACTTGGTGGAGGTGCAATTTCTTGGGCATCCAAGCAAACTTGCATCACCGCTCAATAATGGAATCAATTTGTGGCTTTAGCAATGTCAGAAAGAGGTTGAATGGTTGAAAAACTTGCTTTTGAGATTCCATTGTGGCCTAAACCTATAGCACCTATTTTTATCCGTTGTGATAGTGCAACTACATTGGCAAAGGCTTATAGTCGATGTACAATGGGAAGTCTAGACACTGGGTGTCGGACATAGCATGATTCGCGAGCTTATCATGAATGGGGTGGTATCTATAGAGTTTGTTAGATCTCAACAAAATTTAGTCGATCACTGACGAAGGAATTGGCTAGAGACTTGGTTATAAAGTCTGCTAAAGGGATGGGTTTAAGTCCAACTTAGTCATCGAATGCTAAGACACCCAACTCCTCACAAGGAAACTTGGGAGATGAGTTCAATGTGAAAAGTCGAACATTCGGTGGACCGGAGCACATGTTTTATATTACATCCCAAGGTTGTGCTCGTAACTGCTGAAAGGAGGATGAAGTCTTTACTTAATGGTTAAATCTCTTTGAAAAAGTGCTTGGCGGGAGCATGAATAAAGAGGAACCACTGTGTGAATGTTGAAGTTTTGCCGCTTGTGGAGCTTTGGACTTTTAGCTCTTACAACATTTATGAATTTGGATATGGACACATGGCTTGTAAAGTGTCGAGTCATTAAGTGTTTGAAAACTTGTGTGTATTTTATCTTCGTGTATTCAAATGGGTTGAAGGGTTCAATTCTTAGAACACCCTGATTCTCGAATATTTGAACGTGTAATGTACTAAGATGAAAATTCAATCCTCAGGATATTTTCGTTTATGCACATGTTTTGTTTGATGTTTGTTTTTCTTGAAAAGGAAGTGAACTAAATTTGGGGAGGATTTTTAGAAAATTTAGTGCATTTGTGGGATTAATTCACACCTGATTTTGGGTTAGGAGGTACGGAGTGTACACCCATGAGGTCCCTGAACCCCCTGACTCAATAGTGGAAAGTACTGGCAGTGGATTGGTTCCTACTGGCAGTGGATTGGTTCCTACTGACAGTGGATTGGTTCCTACTGCTAGTGTAGTAACTGATGGTTCCCACTGGTAGTGTATTGGTTCCTGCTGCTAGTATAAAGGTTCCTACTGGTAGTGTTGCAATGATTATTTGTAACAGCTTTCACTCATTCAAGTGACTGTTATGACTGCTTTATGACCACGTTTAATTGGTCATGTAACCACTATTCCTATGATAATGGAGGCTTATTATGGGTGATTAATTGGCAGTTAATCATTCATAATGTCCATTGACTAGGAGTGAGTATTCTCTACTATAAATAGAGATGGTCTTCATCAGCATGAAGGGATACTGAAAAACATACTAATATCAGGAGAAACAAACATAAAGCTAAACACTTATAAGCGCAAGGGTTATTGAATTGTGCCTAATTCTATAACTAACATTTGGTCTTATCCCAAGTAGATATTCGTGTAACCCAGACATTATGGTCGAATAGTTTACTTTGGAAAGTGATCACACGATTCCAAGTGATATCCGGTAACCACCTAGTGGTATTTGCAGTTGCTACTGGTTGTCTTAACCATGTTCTGGGAGTTACCAACCAACACATTATTTACACGGATTTGTAGATAATAAACACTAGTTCATTGTTCAAGTTTTTAGTTTGAGAAAGAAAATGGATGAGAGATGAGAGATATGACGGGTGGGTATGGGCGGGAATATCTGGAATGAAATGACGGGGATCAGACAAGTAATAAGGGGAGAGAGAGAAAAAGATGAATCTTGCATTTATCAAAAACCCCATCTTGTATAAGTCAACTAACGAGTATCTTTAACTAGCATTACATATAACGGAGGTCTTAAGACCAAACGGGCATGAAAGAAAAATAAAACGAGGGTCCAAACGGAGAAAATGAGCCAAGTTTGAGGAGCAACGGTGTAATTTTTTTTTTTTTTTGAACAAAGCAACGGTGTAATTTACCATAGATAATACTAGTGTTTGACAATATCACTTCACTATATATTCACTAAAAATGACACACCAAAAAAGTCAAACAAGTTATTTGCCCCATCCGGCCATAAAATATCTTGTGTTGGTATGACGTCATAATAATATATCTTTCGAAGCTAGTATTAATATTCTAACATTATAACTTTTAGTTGTAATATAATTGTTTATATTCGATAAAAACATAAGATATTTCAATCTGAATTAATTAAAGTTATACATAAAAAGGTTACTCTAGAGTGTACATTTGCATATTTAATCTTATTATTTATCCTTCTTTGTTTTCCGTTGCTTCTTTTCTATTTTACGTACGTGTGTTATGTACGATCATGCATTCGTATATGCTATGTGTTGTTCGTGTATTTCTTGCGTACGCTTTCGACTTGTTACTAAACTCGTATTATTAATTATCATCCAAAACGTCAAAACGTCAGGATGTTTGGTTATCACAAAATATTGCAAAAAATGACTAGCGAAACATGCACATCCATAATTCCATATGCATTAGTAGGATGGTCCAAACCGAAAACGGCCTTCATTCAAGGTGTCTAAATCGCTCCATTAATTAAACAAGGATTGTGACGATGCCGTCGCGTTGCGGCGGGGCATTTTATATTTATCAATATACCTGTTGAGCGTTAAACTGCATAGAAAATTGTCGGTGTGTCGACGCTCGGAGAAAAGGCGATTGGATCGCGATACGGTGATACGACATCAACGTCATCGCACACTGTGAGCCAATCACTTTCTCCGGGCTCAGAATCGCAATTGCTTTCCACCGCCCGCAACGAAAAAAAAGAAATTCAGTAGACTTACTATTTTTAATAACCGTTTATGTTTTGTGGAAAATTATGTTGAAGATATGAATGTTTTGGATACGTGTGAAAATATATTGGTGGCTGAATCTTATATATATAAGAAAAATTAATGAGTCTTATCTTGTGATGGGCAAGTGGCAAAGAAAAAAAATATGTGTTTGCTTTAAAAGTTGTTAATATAGTATGTGTCAATCTGGTATGTAGTACATGTGTAGGATCAGAAATATTTGTATTTGTATATTTTATATATTTTAATGTGTAGGTATTTACGTAAGTGCAAAGTACATATTCTTTAAGAATGCCTTTGCATGATAAATGCAAGCTAACTTCTTAGTACTGTTGCAGTCTAGTTATATGGTAATTGATCATTACTGTAGTAGTTTGATTCAAGGGTTAGGGTTTTGTGTTTCTTTATATAAATGAAAGATTCTGCTTTGTCAAGGTTCCATCTTTTTCTTTACCACTATCCGGCCATTTCTATACATTTCAATTATGAATTAACCATGGCTTATACTCCGAATTTGAATGAACTCAAATACCAGTCCGGATCTGATCAAGTGCAAAAACGTTTCAAGTTTTTTTTACCCAGCAAATGACTGAAGAAGAGTGGTATGTGTTATGAGTAGAGATCAATATGTTTCTAGTTAGGCCTGTGTTTATACAATCGTTTGGATACGTGATCGTTTCGTATATGGGTATG
Organism: Chrysanthemum lavandulifolium; assembly: GCA_022545495.1. NCBI lineage: Eukaryota > Viridiplantae > Streptophyta > Magnoliopsida > Asterales > Asteraceae > Chrysanthemum > Chrysanthemum lavandulifolium. The sequence goes on from CM040238.1 coordinate 280,040,435, forward strand.
CACTGTGACAAATGCAAGTGTTTTGAAATCAAATGTTTGGATTTTGAAAAGTGTCACCGCTGGTGTTTTCGTGTATGCGTTCATAAAATGCTTAAATAGTGTCTACTTATAAATATTACATATAAGTTTCAGGATATGATATGCGTGGCTGGATTTCAATAGCATAATAACATAATGCATACAGTAGCAGGACCTGAGTAGCATAACGACACGATAGTTATATGAATTTACAACCTAGATTATCAGAACTGCACTGTGCAGCCACAGTGCTACTGGTTTTCGTTACATATAAAGACTTGTTACGCTAGGTGGTAGACTGTCGTAACCTACAGTCGTCATCCGAAGTAAAATTGTAATCGATAAGACTACGCCATCGAGGTGACTAACATGGCAGCAATGTTACTCTTGCCTGCTCTTTTTAGCGATTGTAGGTGGTGGTTCCATAGGGTCATCTTTTAGTAGCTTTCTTCGAACAGGCGGTTTTGTGTCCTGTGTTTTGGTGGGGGCCTCTTCAACCTCAGAAGAGATTCCTATGGTAGCCGGAGGCGATACCTGAAAGATTTCAGTAGAAGGAGGAGTAGCAGGTAGCAGAGTGTGTACCTCTTTAGAAATGGCCTGTGCGGTATCTGCAGCTGATACGGACATGATACTGGATAGAGGAGGTGTTGCCGGCTCTGTTTCCGCCAACGTAACAGCCTCAGCTCCTTTTTCTGTTTCGTTTTCGGGAGCGGTAAGGTAAAGCACTTTGTTTGCGGATTCTACGGATGTCTGCTCGATGGATTCTTCGCGTTGAGGTGGTGGCAGCCAGTGGTGTCCGCTTTCCATAACCACGTCGAGTATGTATACTAGGTTTTCCTTGGTTGACTCCGATGCAAAATGCAATTGAAACAAATGGGTTGTTCCTTCAAGCGCGTTCAATACTGGAGGCAATGTGTACGGATCAGTGTGCCCCTCTTCTGATACAATTTTATTGCATTCAGTCACCAAAGAATGCGCCTCGTTACTAAAACATGTTAGTATCAGTGATCCAGTCTCGTCAGTAATAGAGAGCCTGAAGCAGTAGCTGCAATACAAAGATAGGAGAATGATGGGATAAGAATATGGGTGTTGTTGTGCCACTGTGGCGAAGTACATTCCTGGTGATATTAGAGTTGAAATAAGAAAGCGCATACCTGTAGTCTTTTGGTTCCCGAGGATCTGGTTGTCTACAGTGGCCGTGAAGGCGGTCGTCAAAGATTTTACATCGACAGTCCGTGCACCGTCGAAAATACCATGCTTTCCCAGTATGCACATACGTTACAGTTGCAACAACTATGAACCTGACATTCTGATAAGACAATGAATCATTTAACTTGTATTCTATGTATTCTGTTTTCTGCATTGGCTAAGAGTCTCACCGTTTGGTTGCGTGGATCTTCACGCAGCAACTCATCTATCGTCGTCCTGTTTCTTAACTTTTCCTGCTCAATGTTCTCATATCGTTGGGTCCGTACATTCTGTATCACTGGTGGTGCAAGCAGTTCACCGTACCTGAGAAGAAATCATATATGGTTTGGTATAGTTGAAGAAGTGGAACTATGTTGTGCAAACTTTAAAAGCCGCGCAGCTAGTAGAGCAAGCTGCGGCTGTGAGTGCATAAACACTGGATGGAACGTAGCTGACATGCTCAGTATGTAGTCAGTTTCCGAAATCTGTGGGTTGAGGTAGTAGTAAGTCGCGACAGTACTCGATATCTGCAGTCCTGTGAAATTCAATATACCAATCAGAATGAGGTGTTGATGACCGGAAAAAGGCATCGTTAATTACAATGGCATTACCTCCGTATGTTCTGACCCAGCAAGAGCTCACGGCCATGACAGTTGGCTTAGGTTCCTTCTCGTAAGCATCGGTATCGAAGTCTCGTGCTTTGTCATTCCAAAGAGTGAACCGAACAGTATTTCCCCTGTACCAAAATAAGTAGGTTAGTTGCTGTTTAGCTAAGCAAAGCGATGATGAACATCAATGGCTGTTAGTTACTCCAAGTTTCGGAGAACGATGTCTCTCCAAATGATAGGTCGTTGGTTAGCAACCCCAGGCTGCCGCAAGTCACCTACATGGAGCACGCAACCAATGTAATCTGCATGCAACGTACGTGTTATCAGAACATGTGACTGTCATGTGTTACTAATGTATACTCTTTGTACCTGTTAAGATAACATCGTTGCGATCAGCCCGCAACGGCAGTTCATCATACGTCGCGAAATTAAAGTGATGGGTGGGGAAGTGACCGTCGGGAAAGGATTGGACATCAGTTAATTTTCCAAGCATGAGTATAAAATTGTTTGGAAGAGTTTGCATCCATTTTTTGACATCCATCAATCCAAAACCGGTGATTGTATATGCTGAGCCTATCTGAAGAGTATTCTCGAAACGATTACGCTCCCGATACTCTACGTTTGCCTGAATTGCTCCTCCCTACAAAACAGTGACCGCAGTTGGTTAGCGAGCCGAATTTAATTTATACACGTGTTAATAAACCCGCCGTACACGTATTACCATCTGATCAAGTAAAATGAAGGTTAAGACTGCTGGTTTTGCGCCCCGGGCAGAAACCACAGTCCATTTCCGATACACTTTAACACGGACAACTTTTCCAATGTCTGACGGCTTAATGTTCCCAACGCCTATCACTTCTGAGGCAGACGCAATGTGTTTTTGCTCATGGATTTAGTCATGCGCTAAATCATGGCTGGTTGACATTTTCCTGCACATAAAGTTATGGACAACGAAAGTTAGCTGCAGCCAAGGTTAGAAATAAAATGACACAGAAGGTAGCAGGACACAAATGATAGAAATACAGGCTGATAACATGCACATAACAGCGGCAGTTGAGTGCTGGTAAGAAAGCTCATGCTATATATTTACCTTAATACGCAAACCATATTGTTATGACATACGAATAGACACATAGTGGGTGGGTGTATCAATTGGCACAGCAGGTCACGGAAACCTCAGTAGTCATCCTAAAACCTCGCCTAAACACATGAACATGGTCTGTCAAAGCACGCGTCACTGGATCGGTCACAATAGAAGCATGTTTTTTCTCGTTGTGCGGATCTGCGCATACATCTATGAAATAGCAAGATAACTAAGGAATATATATATCGTTGGAATTATAATGGTCACGCTAGGCTATGTAGCCTCTTATCTAAAGTCACCGACCTGGGTGTCGTGAGTAGCCTACGATACCTGTAGACGTATGGGTCGAAAGCAAGTATTGACTAAACTAAGAAGAAGACAATATATGTATTTAATAGATGCGTAGACTAAACACAAAGACTACACATGTAACGAAACGTATCGCTATACTGTTATGACACAGGATGGCAGAAATAAAGAGTATGACAATATCCGCATTTGTTATGAATAAAACCTCGTTTCCGACAATGTTTTCTAGAAAATCCCTGTAGACGATATTTTTCGTCGTGTTCGACATTCTATCTGGTTGATCGCTAGCCATAATCCGTAGCCCTTCAGGTGATGTAGCTCTTGAAAGTGCCACGTATAGTTGCCCATGCCCAAATATCGGTTCAGGCAGGTAGATCCCTATCCTATTCAGAGACTGACCTTGACTTTTGTTAATAGTCATCGCATAGCAAACTTTCATTGGGAATTGTTTCCTCTTGAATATGAACGGCAACTGTTCGTCTCTGTTAAATAGCATTATTCGAGGAAGAAATACTTTTTGTAACATTCTCGTGCCCGTTACAATTCTAGCTTCTATGACCTTAGCAAGCATCTGTGTAACGATCATGCGTGTGCCATTACACAGGCCTCCTACCAAATTCAGGTTTCTCAGCAGCATAACCGACGCTCCTACCTTCAGCTCAAGATTATGGGGCGGAATACCGGAGAATGTCAATGTGTTAAGATATTCCACCGGATATAGCAATTCTGTCGCACCACCATCGTTATTCCGGGGTATGGCCTCGTCGTTGCTTACGTAAGTATGACCAACATCAGACAACATTTTTAGAACATCAGCATTTATCGAATCCGCGGTGTCATTTTTAGGACAAATTATAGCCCTCTGCTGCAACGCCTCTGCTGTTGGTGCCTGTAATATACGGGCGTCGTATATAAACCGTATAAGTTCCTGCCTCCCGTTTTCAGTATCAGGTAAACGATAGGCATCAGGTATGTGTACCCACGAAGCGTTCTCTGGATCTGCCTCGTCCGGTTGTCCAATGACACCGTCACCAACATCAAGCAACCACTGAGAAAACATTCTGATATCATGGGTTTGTTGTGGCGAGGCAGATGGTCTGTTGAGCCGCATATTCTCTGTTAAGGTATAAACCTTGAAGTATTTCCATAGGTAAGACTGCGTAATGCAAGAGGAGATGATTTCCTGCTTAGTAGCTTTTCTCTTTACTGGAAGCGTTTGCCTAAAGTCACCGCCCAGAATAACTGATTTCTTGCCAAAGACATCGAATGGAGCATCTAACAAATCGCGCAAAGTCCTGTCAAGAGTCTCGAAACATCTACGGTCACTCATGGGGGCTTCATTCCAGATGATGATATCGGTTTGTATAAGAAGATCAGCTAATTGAGTATGTTTCTTGACGGTGCACATAGATTCGTTTGTAAGATCCAGCGGAAGTTTGAACCTTGAGTGGGCGGTACGGTCTGATGGCAACAAAAGTGAAACGATACCGGAAGACGCAACTGCTAGAACGATCTTTCGCTGCGCCCTGAGCGCGTAAATTATACTTTTCCATACATACGTCTTTCCTGTCCCCCCGTGGCCATATACAAATATTAGTTCTTGCCTATTATTCGTCACTGCATCGACAATGGTGTCAAAAAGCCTTCGCTGATGAGTGTTCAGGTTCGGCTATAGATTGTCCCTTTGACGGGACATGACCTTTGGATCATGGTTCCTTTCTTCCATAACTGTCCTATTACTAAGGATAGCCATCAAGTTAGGTGGAGGTAGACGTAAACCGAAATCTGTGACTGATTTCCCGTAGAAACTGAGAATGCCCTCTAGCTCGTACAAAATTCCACCATGCAATTCTTCGTCATTTAAATTAACTTCAGGCATATGCATAACCGCTGATAGTATCATAGGCACATTGTCGCTCATAAGGCGCCAATGGTTGTTCCAAAGAGACAGAGGGCTTGCTACGTCACAAAAAATGAGAATCTGACAAAAAAGATGCCTCAGTTCCGCTGCCGACGCCAGTAACGCAACCTCCACCATAGCGAGCGACCATTCTCCATCTCCAGCTAACAAACCCAAAGCTTCACATGCAGCCCTGTTGGTTGGGTAAACGTAGTCATCTACTGTACGTATCCCCGGAAAAGATGTGCACCCTTTCTGGTGACATAACAAAACCCTTTGATAAAAGAGGTCGCCGGCACTTGGATGGATGTAGGCCAGCCGCCCGATAGAAGGCCTGTTAAGGTTACATCTTGGTGACCAATACTTCGGCGTGCTATTCCAAACAAATTCGGAGGGAACTGCAAGTACGTCAAATGACGGCCAAGAGTAGAATGAGCATTAAAATCCAGCCACTGTGTAAGTGTAGTTTTCTTATTACTCGGATTCTCAACAACGGACTCCAACGTTTCAGATGTTCTGAAGATGACGCGTTGCATATTTTCTAGATGAACAGCTAATATCTGTACAGGCGGATCTCTGTAATGAATATCGAAACCGAATATCCGCCAGCACGCTTTGTGAGGTCCGATGTAGCATGCATCGAGATAATTTTTTATCTCGTCCACCATAACAGCAGGCGCTCTGCTTGTCGAAGGCACATCACCAAGAGATCTTGTAATCTGCGTAACTATCCGATCCGTACCCTTAGAAATATACTTGAATAGGTACTTAATCAACATCGTCCATTCACAATATTCCACGTTGATATGCGCGTAGAACCTTCTAAGAAGCGACATATTATACGGCACCACATAACCGTTATCAAGCTGAACATTTTGACGCACCGTCACACCACCTGCAAGACGTCTGCGATAGTGGACATAACCTTTTTTGTCTACAGATGTAGCATTACAATAAGGTTTGGGAAATCCTTTGGAACACGCATCCCTACCTTTCATACAAACAGCCGACATGTTTGCCAGACCACATGGACCATGCATCATTAATTCGGTGACTATACGATACCCTTCCGGATCAGAATCCCTAACGATCGATATCCGCGGAGACGTAACGATCGATATCCGCATTCGTTTGAATCCGTGAATGTTGTTCTATCCACAACAACAAATGACAGTGCGGGAGACCTCTTTTCTGAAACTCGACAGTGTATAAAACTACAAAAAAACAAACTGAATGTTAGTAAAGTATATAGCAATTAATACATAGATGAGCCAATGCAAGTATGTTGCAACGCTAACCTGCTGCAACCGGTCCAAAAGGCCTGAAATCACGAAGATATGTGATCAGCTGGTGTATTTTTTGTTCAAAGACGCGATCGACAGCGTCTGGTCTATCGGCGATACTCACATCATGAAAGTGTTCCATAAAATCTAGAATCTCCGGCCACTTAACATTACATGTAAACGTAATAAAGAAAGAAGGATTTCCATGGACACGGTCACACACCCTCGCCGGAGGCGGAAACACGAGGTGTAACGGAAAGGAACATAAGCACAAGATAATAGAACATACCAACGTTAAGATTTAAAAGAAAGAGTACACCATTACAATACCAGTTTAGCCGACATCGGCAAATATGTTACAAAGTTTAGATCCCAAAATATTGCGTTTTATTACATAACGATTTGTAGTGACAAGTGAAAACTTCATTATGCAAGACCTGGTAGAAAAGCTTACTAACGATCACCAAATGCATGAGAGAAAACGGGTCAACTATGAAAATAGTTGGTGAGTATACACGCTTTAGTGAAGTAAGAAACTCGTAAGAGAGAGTCAAAGGTTTCGGTCATCTGAAATAGTCCACAAAGCAAAGGCATTGTAAATCCACTCGGTTCCAAGTTCCGCCCATACAAAACTTGCAACTGTGTGTTCACAACCCATTGCACAAAATATAGCGTGTCAAGTAGTCAAGTATAAATGGTCATAATAGTTCACAATATAGTACCACGATATAATAACTCAATGATGCTCCGAACATGGGAGACTTTGCACCGCTCCAACAAGGGAGACTCCTTTGTCACTCGACCCCTAGGCGAGAATTATTGAGAACACTCCACCATTAAGGCGAGAATTATCGAGAACACTCCACCATTAAGGCGAGAATTATCGAGAACACTCCACCAACAAGGCGATAATTTATAGTGATGCTTGAACATGGGAGACTTTATAGTGATGTCTCGATCATGGGAGACTTTAGGTCAAGGTCATAACACGACGGTTCAATAAGTTCAAACAAGGCATAATTTCGTAATTAAGTTCAAGGGTTTGATTCAAGTTCAAAGGTTCAAACAAAATGAGTTAATAAAAGTAGTAATCAATTTAGTTCAAATATAGTTCATGCATTTCGCCCCAAAATATAGTAAAACGGTAAAAAGGGGATGTGATTACTCACCTGTTGCAATAGTTATGATGACATAGTGGATGCACAGAAATGAGACGCAACACTCTAACCGCGACCTATTATTAATGATATGCGCTAATATAAGTCATGAAACAATGTCGTGCATGCAAACTCATATGATATCCATACCACTTGTACATTTGAAAATAAAGTTTATCGTCGAAAATAAGTTTATAACGTCTTATCAAGTTATAAATTACTTTACAAGTACTTACGTCGAAATGGTATCCTCGATAATCATTTAGTGATCTATTGTGAAATTATAACTTTTAAGTAAAAAATAATGTCGTTTGATAATTTCATGAAAGTGACTAAGTAGCCTTGAAAAGCTAGTCGTAGAATGATGCACGCCGAGCGTTAGGAAACGAACTCAACGGTTTTGGGAAGCTTGTATCATTATCTCAAAGTTTTAGCATTTAAGTTTTCATCCTAGAGGTCTCGATCATAGAGAAAATATAGGTTAAGTATGGTACTTGTGTCCAAAATATCGCTTAAGGGTGGTTTTCGCAAAGTTTAAGTGACCGTATTTTATTCATTACAACTCCGCTTGATTTAACGGTTGGACATTTTGGAAAATAGGCTAGGCGAAATCACTTTTACTAGAAGACATCACGTTATAAAAAGTACTCCATTGATGTTAAAACGACCCTCAACATGGTCCTTCGTGGCGTAATATTTGTCTAATAGAAATATATTAGTTTTTCTTATATAATAAAGTTACTGAAACTTTGTTAAATCGCGTGTAATTTAATCGTTACAAGTCCGTTTTCACGTTTTATATGTCCTCGGAATCGTAATAATATATACTAATATATTTTTGATAAGTCGACACATTTTATAACGCTTAAGACTCATTTTTACTCGTAAAAGTTAATATAACATCTTGAATTTTCCGGATTTTATAGTTTTCGTCAAAAATTTGAAAATAGCATAACTTCTTCGTTATAACCCATCAAGCGTTTTAACCCATTCAATGGGTAAGGTATTCGGCCCACATCACAAATAATATTGTGCTTGGTTAGGGAGGGTGGATTGATTACCCTTGGTTTTAAAATGTATATTTTCATTCCTTTGCAATATCTAGCCCAAAATATTTTACAAACCGTCGGATTTTCCAGATTTTCAAAATAAGATCGACCTTCAACTAAAGTTGTCGAAATGAGTTTTTCTCACGCCAAACCTATTCTAACCAATTCAAAACAACTCCGAGCTATTCTAACCCTACCATACACCTTCTTAGGGTATCATGGGTTCCTAGACATCACCAAAAATGATGTGTTTCAAGGGATCAATATATAGGATGAGATATACTCATTATAAGTAATCAAAACAATAAAAGTGGTATAGACATCATATAACTTGTATGTTTTACTCAAACATGATAATATGAACATAACATGAATATGAAAGATGAAAATGAGTATGAAATGCTTACTAGTTACTTGATGAGGTTTAAATGAACAAAGGATTAATCCTAAACACCCAAGGTTTTTATTTCAAAACCTAAACTAAGAGTGTAACTAGGTTGATAATAACTTGACTTGAAATTTTTTGGTGATCTCCTTGTGCTCTATGGTGTGGCCGGTTCTTAGGAAGAAGAAAAAGAGAGAGCAAATTTTTACACCTTGATATTTTTAGTATCTATGTATAGTATAATATGATTATCAATGCATGTAAGTAGATATTTTGTAAAAATGAAGTGACTCATCTAGTGCATGTCGACCCATATAAAAAAATAAAAGAGTTTGCATTTAATTATAATTAAGTGTATTTATGTAGAGTAATTGTGTAGTTAATTAAGGATAATAAATAACTTGTGTACATATTTAAGCTTTTAAGGTAGCGTTAGCTAAAAATAAATTTTAACGGATCAAAATAAAATATATTAAAGTCATAAAAATTATAAAAATACATTCCTTGCAAAAATTGAGTGAAATAATAATTATCAAGTGGTAATTACGAAAACCGTCGTAATTATATAAATATAACAATTTATATACCAAATAAATTTAAAACACCGGGTAAACTAATAATATTATTTTTATAATCTTATTATAAGTATAAAAATATATCGGGATAATTTTTGGAAGTATCGGATCAAATGTTCAAAATAATTAATTACGCGATAGCGTTATTTAATATGAAAATTACGCGTTTAATGTAAAATGCAAAATCATGCATGAACTAATATGATGACAATGATGTTAATGAAATGTAGACTAAACCTAGTCTATATGAAATGTCCTGATGAATGTTCATGAATTCGCACTAAACCATTAAGGTTACGCGAATTCGATACTCGTAAACCTAGTTTACGAAAAACAATGAAATAGTAAATGTGAGAAATGACCGGAAATTGAGAATTGTGACAACGGCATATAGCCAAAGCATCTAAGTAGTGGCTATACATATAACGTGGGCCACCAACAAAGGATGCGGGCAAGATAGTGCGCATACCCACTTCTGAACCACTCCTGTCACCAAGCGATCGCATCATACAACCCGGCAAGGTAGTCGTTCTGATGTCGTCCTGGTGTTTGCGAATGAAATCCAAGCGGTACGCCTCAACACTACAATAAGCCGTGATGACATATTGCTGAAACAACCTCCCTCCCCTGGTCAATAAACTGTATTCCTGAAACCGGTCGTGAAGTTGATATGCGTAGTACATTTTCATAGAGAGTTTCTTCTCCTCATCGATAGACTGAGTCCTAACATCCCACAACCTGAGACCAACATGAAAACCATCCTCTCCGTATATAAATAAAAGCGGAAATTGCAGAGACATGTAAGACGGGTGTAACTTGCTAACCCTCTCCGCATCCCCAGCACACCTGTGGATAACGACATCAAATTCAGTACCACTATCTGGACCACCTTCGTAAACAATAGCCCCTATCGAATCTCCAGTTGGCAACTCATGCTGCTTCGAACCCGCAACTGCAAATAGCCTGATCTTAAATTCTGGAATGTTCTCAGCAGCAATCAAGTCCCTCGCCGTTCTAAAGATACGAACCAATTCATTGTGCTCGTCTAGCAAGTGAATCAAAGTCTGAACGATCTGCGGATTCAATGTTCTCCCGCCCGTATCGAAATGTTGCAGCCTGTTTTCAACCTCGTTTTCAGTGTCAAAAATATACAGTTGCAGGAAACGTGGATCGCTATCATCTGGCGGACAGAGACCACCAATCCAGTGATAAATCTGACCAGAGACTTTAAACACATACGGCCCATGACCTCTGTTAATAGAGTCGTCAATCTGCGCTCCTAATGAAGTCATTGCAAACATCGAATTATAAGCTCTTATGTTATCCATGAAATGAGGAAGCGTAAAAAGCTGCTTCAGATAGAGCGGATAATCAGGCTGCGTCCGCAAAACGACGCGACCGCCCATGCAACACCGGTGGTATTCCGAAAGCGAACGCCGGTCTGTTTTACGCGCTCTTCGAACCAAAAAAGTGCGTTGCAATGCCAACAAATCCTGTTGCTAGCGGCCCAAAGAAACGTACGTAGCTGGTGCACCTAAGAAACATGAAAGTAAGAATCAGACAAAAAAAGGAGAAAAAAAGGCGACGGTAATCTAACATATAAAAATAACACGCACCGCCGACCTTCCTGGCAGGGATTGATGAACCCGCTGGAGACCGGCGTGTCGCTGTTGCGGGAGTAACCCTCCTACCTATAACAAATGTAAATACCAAGACAATGAAATAAGCAACGCAAATCTACCAGTACAACATCGAAAGACAAATACAGAAATACAGCACAAGCAAATAATCCAAGTGCAACAAAACGGAGACGTACGTGGCCGGCTATGTACTGGAGGACGCAACATCAGCCGATGGCACGGAAATAGCAGGTTGCACAGTACCCACGCTTACATGAACAGAAGTTGTATCGACAACACAAAGAGGAGCGCTCGATCCCGCTGGCTCAAGAACATGAGATGAAAAACGTAAGAAGTTAAAAAAAATATGATGACCATAAGCAAACAACACAAAAAGGTACAGTACATACACCCGTATGTAGTAGGTGTGGGCATAGGCACCGCTAAACAAGCATCCTTGCCACGTTGCACGACGGCAGCAGCTGCAAAGACGCCAACAGAAACGAACATATCAGGGAAAAATGAAGCGAAGGAAATGTGGATGCAGCCAAAAAATACACGCAGGGGGCAATAGTTACCAGCAGGCGTATCAGATCTGGAAACGCAGCTGCTCCCAGAATCGTTATTCATTAACACAACGGCGAAAGCTAATAAGCAACGGAAAACGCAAACGCGAATGACATACACACAGAAACAACAACACTCACCAGCAGGCCTGACAACCGGTATGACACCAGAGGTTCCTGCATCGGTATGCACTGACACAACAACGAAGGCTAATAAATCAGGACACTCATCACGAAAAGAGGACGTGCAGACAGGTATGTAAATCAGAAAAGAAAATAAGAGAAAAAACCAATATATGCACATAACAACTGACCAGGACTCATATGAGACAATGTGCATTGACGGTTCGACGTTCCAGCACCAGCTACAGTAACCACACAAAAAAAAGTAAATAAATGCGTTAAAAACATGCGACAATCACATATAAAAACAAAGAAACACATAAAGCACAACACGTACACGCATCCAAAGAAGGAAAGGATGCACCGTTCATACCGTCAACATCGAGCAATCGCGCAGAAACAGAAGTGTCTGTCGCATCAGAGGCTGAGAATAAGAAACCGAAGATACATATAACAAAGGTAAAGTAGACGGAAAAATTTAAAACCGAAAAACAGAAGCACCTACCATGACAGGATAATTGGAACATATCATCGATTTTCCTCTTCCCCTTACCGAGAGAATCCACAAAGGGCGGAACACCGTCAGACCGCGCAGCAGTAGAACCACAATAAGAATTAGGGTCACTGATCGTTATCCCCCCCCGTAACTCTAACATCCGCATCAGTGCTACTATATACAGCTGTATGAGCATCCAAACTGCTATGTACACCCAAAAAAGGTCCCGAACCATGTTCCCTAACGGCCGTGTCAACCGAAAGACAATCTGACTATGACAAAAGACCTACAGCAGCACCTAAACCCTCTAAATCATGGATATGTGAGCCGTCATCACTAACAGCAAGATCAGCTGCAACACATACCCATACCCATAACTATTCCTACGCCGACCCTTACTTTTAGTTCTCATCTACTATAACACACCTTAGAGTAACTACAACGATTCCCTAACAGTCTTACAGCAAGCATACAACACACATAAACATAGGAGGCAAAAAAGACACAAAACTAACAAAAACACATATGACCCATACGCAAGAACAAAGACCTAAGATTGAAACAACAATTACCTAAGACAAAAGCAAGAAACGATCCAAACGGAATAAGAAGCGGCAACTGTCGAGAATGATGATGAAGGAAGTAATGCCACGTAGAGATAAAAAAGACACGTATATCAGAGAAAACGCAGCAACGCCGACTAAAGTGATGGGCCTAGCAATTGGGCTGAAGAAAACCGGCTAAGCCCTAAACGACACATATGGTCGCCGTTTTACACTCTCGCGTTAATATATATATATAATTTAATAATTAGTTTTTGAACACTACGTACACAAAGAGTGACAAACCGATTTATTGAAGGTTTTTTTTTTTTTTTTTTTTTTTTTTATTTATTTTTGTAATTGTCGTACCTCTTAGAAGGATGGACTAATCATAACAGTAAAACCTCTATAAATTAATACTCAATAAATTAATAACCTCGATAAAATTAATAATTTGTCAAGTCCCAACTTGGGACCAGTACAAATTTGAACCCTAATCGATAAAATAATAAGATAATATTTTTTTTGAAACCCCAATGTATATATATTAGTCCCAACGAAACTATAAATTAATAATTACTAAAAATTTTCATATATATATATAAAGGTCATATGTAATTAAAACTTATATAAATTCAATTAATTCAATTAAGGTCATATGTAATTGAAACTTATCCTAAAGAAACTAACTTTTTACTTACTCAAAAACATATAACTTGACAAATTCAATTATATTGTGAATGTGAATTCATAAAACTTGTTTTTCTAGTTTATTTTTTCATCATTGACTTGTATACATTGTAACTCGTACAATGAACTTGAAAATTTAAATGGCATACATAAAAACTTCTTTAAATTAATAATTATTAATTTATCGATATAATAATATCTCGCTAAATTAATAAAAATATTACGGTCCCAACATCATTAATTTATATATATATATATATATATATATATGAAAAAAAAAACAAATTAAGATTTATCTTAAGATACTTTTTTTTTTTTTGGTATCCTAATTTGGAAGGTAGCTATAGATGTGAGGCATGAAAAAGAGACATATAGTGGGGGCACGTGAATAAAAACAAGAACCTTATATATATAAGTGGACCTTTTGTTAATGATGTTACCGCGTAATAATAATAAAAAATTTATTGTTGTTCTGAAGTGCCATCTGTAGCTTATCAATCTATTTCTAGATCATTAGAAAATCAACGCGTCCCCGCTGACTTTGTTTCTCAGCTTCCAATTTTTATTCAACCTATATATACTCTCCCACCATGCATATCAAATCAAACTCAACAACCATAACATAATACACATACTCAACTCATCATGGTGAAACCTTCTTCTACTTCTGCGACTCTCCAAGGAGACAGGAACAACAACGACGCTAACGAGGCCAAGTACAGAGGTGTTAGGAAGAGGAAGTGGGGCAAATGGGTGTCCGAGATCAGGCTACCCAACAGCCGCGAAAGGATATGGCTAGGGTCTTATGATTCAGCTGAAAAGGCGGCTCGTGCTTTTGATGCAGCTCTCTTTTGTCTAAGAGGCAACAATGCAAACTTCAACTTCCCAGACCAACCACCAAACATTCCTGGAGGCACTGATCTTCACCCTTCTCAGATACAAGAAGTTGCGGCTCAGTATGCGAACTCCTACTCCTCAACACATGATGATGATGATGATCAGTTGTTGCAACAACGACCTTCTTCGGACGATGTTGTTTCTAGTGACACTTACTTGCAGACTAGCTCATCCTTCATGGACGTCGTTTCGTCATCATCATCTTCCAGTTTTATGATGGATTATGATATTACTACTAATAATAGTTATAATCCAAACATTAATAATATACCAGATTTTGGGATTTTCCCAGGATTTGATGATTATTTTATGACCCAGGCGACGTTCACTTCTGCGGCTGCTGATTATGGATCAGAAGAGGTTGTCTACGACGGGGGTGTGTATTCGCAAGATCCAACTATGTTGTGGAACTTTTAAAGATAAATTATACGTATAGTACGAAACTTATATATATAGGAGTTGATAAAGAGGGAAATTACGATCAGGTGAAGTTGGCGTATATTTATACAGATATGCATGCATGGAGATGATAGAGGAGCATGCATGCAGTCACTCGATATGCATGCATGTCCCCATTCTCAGCTTATTTTTAGCTTCCACCATTCATATTATACGATCATCATACAGATATACATTATTAAGTTTTTGTTTTCCTCAAAAATATATATATATCATGCATGTATCATATCGATCGATCTTCTCATAGTAAATAACCCGATCGAGTTGTTGTATACTTGTATATGTACCATGTACGCGCGTATATATGATCAATCACTATATATTAATGTGAACCAAATTAATTAGTCATCTTTGTCTACATGCGATGCCACTGCGAATTTACAGAGACGAAATCAGAACTAAAAATGACAAAGTGCATTTAAAAAAACTAAATAAGACCATAAACATATTCTTTTAAGGACACTATATGCATTTTTCGAAAATTTGAGCTTTTATACAAGAATTACAATATACGAAAATTCATGGATGTCTCGAAACCACCGTGGTTCCGTGACCGGGCATGTAGTTTGTTTTAGGTTGGAAGCTATTAGACTAGTCATTCGAGCATCTCCAGTACATAAAACCTATTTGGTTTAATGCATTGCCAATGCATATATAGAATCCACAATTATAAGACTTAATTATATAGTTAAATACTACAAATTCAACTTATATTAATTCAGATAACTCATATATAATGGTTTTGCATGGTTTCTCTATAGGTGACATTGTCACTAGCTACCTAGTTGTATGAAATATAAAAAAGTGAAAATTACTTGCTGATGAATGATATAAATGTGTTTGGAAGATTGTAAAATTGTCAACTTTCAACAATCAACATCAGATGTTAAAGATATATATATAGAGACGAATGTGGGGTGTGTGTTTCACTTTCACGAATATAATAACTAACACATGTCAAAACCTTTATTTAGTTTATTTGGTCTTATATATTCTGCTTATTCTCCTTGACTTTACAATAAAATATATGTACGTTTAGCTTGTAAGTGTTGACCCTTTAAATGTACTATATTATTAAATAACTAGCCTTCTTAGTTTGAGCTAACTTCAGTTTAGATCTCTTTAATTACATCGGGACATAATTCGATGTCGTTATCCATAGGCGTGATGGCGATCCGGAAAGGGTCAGTAAGTTACACCCATCTTACATGTCTTTGCAGTTTCCGCTGTTATTTATATACGGGGAAGATGGTTTCCACGTTGGTCTCAGGTTGTGGGACGTTAGGAGTCAGTCTATTGATGAGGACAAGAAACTTTCTATGAAGATGTACTAAGCATACCAACTCCACGACCGGTTTCAGGAATACACTTTATCGACTGCAGGCGGAGGTTGTTTCAAAGAATATGTAGTTACGGCCATCGTAGTGTTGAGGCGTACCGGTTGGATTTCATTCGCAAACACCAGGATGATATCAGAAATGATTACCTTGCTGGGTTGTATGATGCGATCGCGCGTGGCGACGGGAGCGGTTCAGACGTTGGTATGCATACTATCTTATATGCATCCTTTGTTGGTGGCCCACGATATATGTATAGCCACTACTTAGATGCTTTGGATATATGCCGTGTCCATGGAAACCCTTAAGTGGCCGGAGATATCGGACTTCATGGAGCAGCCAGAAGTAACTGTCGTAAGCAGTTCGACGTTGTTGACCGCTGCTTTGAACCAAAATACATCACCGATTACATATCTTCGTGATTTCAGCCTTTTGGGCGATCAGCTGTGTTAGCATTTCTTCATACTTGTTTACTCTCATTCACGACATTTCGGTGTATACTTCGCTAACCTCTACACTTTTTTATAGTCCCATACACGGTCGAAGTTTCGTAAAGTCTCGCCACATTGTCATTTGTTATTGTGGATACAACAACATTCATGGATTCGATTTAATCGCGGATATCGACCGCTATGTGTCTGC
The DNA here is from genome assembly GCA_022545495.1 of Chrysanthemum lavandulifolium. Lineage (NCBI taxonomy): Eukaryota > Viridiplantae > Streptophyta > Magnoliopsida > Asterales > Asteraceae > Chrysanthemum > Chrysanthemum lavandulifolium. The sequence goes on from CM040238.1 coordinate 280,057,362, forward strand.
GAGTTGCTCGACAGGAGTCCGATCCGGAGGGATATCTTATCGTCACTAAATTAATGATGCATGGGCCGTGTGGTATAGCAAATATGTCGGCCGTCTGTATGAAAGGTGGGGATGCGTGTTCGAAAGGGTTTCCTAAACCTTATTGTAACGCCACATCTGTAGACAAAAAATGGTATGTGCACTATCGTAGGCGGGCTGACGGTGGTGTTACGGTGCGGCAGAATGTTCAGCTGGATAATGGTTATGTGGTGCCGCACAATATGTCGCTTCTCAGAAGGTTCTACGCGCATATCAACATCGAGTATTGTGAATGGACAATGTTAATTAAGTACGTATTCAAGTACATTTCTAAGGGTACGGATCAGATAGTTACACAGATTACAAGATCTGCTGGGGATACGGCTTCGACAAGCAGAGCGCCTATGTGCATCGTCAAAAAACATACTCAGTTGGCTGACCTTCTTATACAGACCGATATTATTATCTGGGACGAGGCACCCATGAGTGAACGTACATGTTTCGAGACTCTTGACAGGACTTTGCGTGATCTCCTAGATGCTCCATTTGATTTTTTGGCAAGAAATCGGTTATTCTGGGCGGTGACTTCAGGAAAACGTTGCCGGTAAAGAAAAAAGCTACTAAGCAACAAATCATATATTCTTGCATCACGCAATCTTATCTGTGGAAGTATTTCAAGGTCCATTCCTTAACAGAAAATATGTGCCTCAGTAGGCCATTTGCGTCGCCACAGCAAAATCATGATATCAGAGTGTTTTCTCAGTGGCTGCTTGATGCGGGTAACGGTACCATCAGACAACCGGACGACACAGATCCAAAGAACACCTCATGGATACATATACCCGATATGTACCGTGTGCCTGATACCGAAAACGAGAGGCAAGAACTTATACGGTTTATATACGACGACCATATATTACAAACACCAACAGCCAAAGCGTTGCAACAAAGAGCTATAATTTTTCCGAAGAATGACACTGCGGATTCGATAAATGCCGACGTCCTCAAGATGTTGTCTGGTGTTGGTCACACTTACGTAAGTAACGACGAGGCCATACCCCGGAGTAACGACGGCGGCGCCACCGAATTTTTATATCCGATGGAATATCTAAATACATTGTCGTTCTCCGGTATTCCGCCCCATAATATTGAGCTGAAGATAGGAGCGCCGGTTATGCTGCTTAGGAACCTGAATTTGGTGGGGGGGGCCTATGTAATGGCACACGCATGATCGTTACACAAATGCTTGCTAAGGTCATACAAGCTAGAATTGTGACGGCCATGACAATGTTACAAAAAGTCATTCTTCCCCAGATAATGTTATTCAACAGAGAAGAACAGCTACCGTTCATATTCAAGAGGAAACAATTCCCGATCAAAGTTTGCTACGCGATGACTATAAATAAAAGTCAGGGCCAATCTCTGAATAGGATAGGCATCTACCTACCTGAACTGATCTTTGGTCATGGGCAGCTATACGTGGCACTCTCAAGAGCCACGTCCCCTGAAGGGCGAAGAATTTTGGCTAGCGATCAACCAAACAGACCGTCAAACGCGACAAAAAACATCGTTTACAGGGATTTTCTAGAAACCATTGTCAGAAACGAGGTTTTGTTCATAATAAACTCGGATACTGTACTATGTTTTGTCACTATCATCCCGTATGATAATGGTATAGCAGTAGGTTCCGTTACGTGTGTACTCTTTGTGTTTGGTCTATGTGCCTGTCAAATACATATACTGTGTTCCTTTTACTTTAGTGAATTATTGCTTTGGCAGCCGTATATGCACAGATTCCCTAGGCTACTCACGATACCCAGGTCAGTACATTTACATAGGAAAGCCCGTACTTTAGCGCAGCCGTCATAGTTCTAACAATATATACACTTCTTAGTTATCTTTGTATCTCATAGCTATATGCGCAGATCTGTACGAAAGGAAATACATGCTTCTATTTTCACCGATCCAATGACGTGTGCTTTCACAGACCATGTCCATGTGTTTATGCAGAGTTTTAGTATGACTACCAAGGTTTCCGTGACCCGCTGTATCAATCGCTACATACAGTGATTATGTATCTATTCCTATGTGATAACAATATGCTTTGCATATTAAGGTAAACGTACACCATGAGCTTTCTTATCAGCACTCACCAGCCGCTGTTACATGCATGTTATTAGCTTGCATTTCTATGATTTGTGTGCCGCAACCTTTTGTCATCGTTTATTTGAAACATTGACTGCAGCTGACTTTAGTCGTCCGTAACTTTGTGTGCAGGAAAATGTCGACCGGCCATGATTTAGTTGCAACGGCTAAATCCGTAGGGAAAACGCCTGCTGCAGATGTACAGGTTATAGGCGTTGGGAGTATCAAGCCGTCAGACATAGGAAAAGCGGTCCGTGTTAAAGTATATCGGAAATGGACGGTTACTTCTGCTCGGGGTGCAAAACTAGCGGTCTTAACCTTCATTTTGCTTGATCAAATGGTACTCCCTCCGTCCCATATTAAATGTTCAGTTTGAATTTTCAAAGTCTTTATTTCCTAACTTTGACCATAAATATTTTTAGTTGTGTTATATAATATTTGATGCAAAATATATGAATAGATCGAGTTTTAAATGTATTTCCACTACGTATTATTTTTATCTAATACTATATAACACAAGCAAAAATAATTAAGGTCAAAGTTGTAAAAGAAAGACTTGAAAATTCAAACATGGACATTTAATATGGGATGGAGGGAGTAATATGTATACGTCAGCTTTGTTAACGCGTGTATGGATTAAAGCTACATCACTAACCAACTGTGACGGCTGTTTTCTAGGGAGGCGCAATACAAGCAAACGTGGAACCTCGAGAGCGTAATCGTTTTGAGAATACCCTTGAAATAGGCTCTGCATATACAATCACCGGCTTCGGCTTGCTAGATGCTAAAAAATGGATGCAGACTCTCCCAAAAAATTTTATACTGATGCTTGTAAAATTGACTGATGTGCAACCATTTTCCGAGGGTCATTTCCCCGCTCATCACTTTAACTTTGCATCGTACAACAAGCTGCCTTTGCGGGCTGACCGCAACGATGTCATCTTAACAGGTACAAATAGTGCGTGTTAGTAATTCACTGCAGCAATCTGTTATGATAACACGTTCGTGTCGTGCAGATTACATTGGTTTTATCCTCCATGTGGGCGACCTGCGGCAGCCTGAGGTTGGTAACCAGCGGCCTGTAATATGGAGAGACATCATTCTCCGGAACTTGGAGTAACTTATAGCTACTCATCTTCTTGGCCGGTATGTTTAGTTAAACAACATCTAAATTTTTTCCTTTGACACAGGGGAAACACTGTCCGGTTCACTCTTTGGAATGAAAAGGCCCGGGACTTTGACACTGATGTTTACGAGAAAGCGCCTAAGCCAACTGTTATGGCGGTTAGCTCTTGCTGGGTCAGAACATACGGAGGTAATGGCATTGTAACTCACTACACCTTCTCTCAGTCACTTATAATTCTTCTTGATTAACATTCCGAACTCCACAGGGCTGCAACTATCGAGCACTGTTGCGACCTACTACCGGCGATTCCAGAAACCGAATACATACTCAGCATGTAAGCTAGCCTTCATACAATGCTTCTCCACTAACAGGCACCACTTATTCTATTGACTACACAACTTTTAAGCTTCGCACACTATGCTTCCACTTTTTCAAACATGCCAATCCATGTGTGATTCCTTCTCAGGTACGGTAACTTGCTTGCGCCACCGGTGATACAAAATGTACGGGCGCAGCGGTATGATGACATTGAGCAGGAAAAACTAAGGAACAGGACAACAATAGATGAGCTGGTCCGGGAAGACCCGTGCAACCAGACGGTAACACTCTTATCCTATGCAAAAACCACAAACCATAGAATGCGTGCTAAACCATTCATTATTTTATCAGAATGTTAGGTTCACAGTTGTTGCAACCAGCGCCTATGTTCTTGGTGGAAGGGCGTGGTATTTTCGGCGGTGCAAGGACTGTCGGCATAAAATCTTTAAAGATCGCCCTCACGGCCACTGCAAACAACCAGATCCCCAGGAACCGAAAGATTACAGGTCTGCACTTTCTTATTTCAATTCTAATGCCACTAGCATTGTAACCGACCGCGGTGTCACAACCGCGTCCATATTGTTATCTCATAATTTTCCGTCGTCTCGCTTTACGCCCATCGCTCAGTCGCCTATTGCGATGCGACGAGCAATCTTCGACATGTTTTAGAAACGAGGCACATTCTTTGGTAACAAAATGCAATAAGGTTGTGTCGAGAGAGGCCACATCGACCAGATACACTCCTCCAAGATTAAATGCACTCGAAGGGACAACCCATCTGTTTCAGTTGCATTTTGCATCAGAGTCAACGAAGGAAAATCCAGTCTACATACTCGACACGGTTAAGATGAACAGAAAAAGCAAGTGAAATACCTCGTTGGAGAGGCGGCGTGCAACACCTCCGCATCCAATATCCTCTCGTATGCACTCTATGCTACTACAGAGACCAACCCTGAAGGACCACAGGCCATGCTACCCACTACACCTCCTTCTGCTGAAATCTTGCAAGTTTCGGCTCCAGTCACCATAGAGACCTGCTCTGAGGTGCAAGAGACTGCCACCATGACACACGACACAAGGGCAACTGTTCGTAGGCAGCTACTAAAAGACGAACCAATAGACCAACCACCTTCAGTCACCTAGATGGCTTAGTCTTAGCAATAAAAGTTTTACTGCGAGTGGTGGCTCTGTATAGATCACCGCAGTCTAGCAATTAGCTTAACAACGCTTTCTATGTAACAAAAAACAATCGCACTGTCACTACACAACGCAGTTCTGATAATCTAGGCTGTAAATTAATATAAGTGTCGTGTTCTTATGCTATTGAGATCCGATTAATTTACGCATCACGTTATTATGCTACTCAAATCCAACGCCATGTATCATTTTTTTTTTTTTTTGAAAAGTCGAGAATATATTAACACAAGCAAGGAGGGCTCCAAAAGGAGAATATATGACAAGAAGAGGAAAAAAAGCCGAACAGGCTAAAACCACCAAGCTACAACCCTATGAGAGAAACACCAAACTATAAATATACAAAACTAAAGACTACATATGAGAAATAATGTCAAAGGACGTCGAATCCAACACTCCAATTGGCATCATTTGTCTTGAACCGAACCGAGATCCAAGTCTTTGAGATTCTTTGAATGATGGGGAACACGTCTTCATCCAGAATTTTAGAGACCTCACTTTGATCCGCATTGACGACCTTGTTTCGCCATGTATCATAAGTTAAAACTTATATGTAACCTTTATAAGTAAACGCTATTTAATCATTGTATGAATGCATACACAAACAAAACAGGAGTGACATTCTTCAAACTCGCAACACTCAATTACAAAACACTAGCATTTGTCACACCACATGTCCACCTACGAAGCCGTCATGTGTCCAAGGTATTGCATAAACACAGACGTAAATGCAGACATGCTAATCTCTCCACATACGAAGCCGTCATGTGTCCAAGGTATTGCATAAACACAGCCATAAATGCAGACATGCTAATCTCTTACCATAACACACACCTCCTTTTTAAATACGCAAACAAAGGCCATGTAATCTACCAAATTCTCTATATATAGTCGCCTACGAATACTGATCCGTTACTTGACATAAAAACAAATTTTGCAGCTAAACAATGACCCAAGCCTCAAAGAATAAGTAACAGAAAAGACGACGGCCACACAACATGTCTAACAGACTATACGGGTCGCTTTTCACCATATTTCGCACTCACACGTGCATACACAAACATATTGGACCACAATCATAGCAACAATCAACAAACCCACCAAACATTCATCCATAGATAAAAAGCACTACTTATATTAACATAAAACGGCACGCTTACAACATACTACCATTCATCATACATAAACATAGGACCCGACAACCTACAATAACAGACTAGACAAACACATACTTTATTCTTGCTCTGGCGATTGTGAAAAAATTCTCTCCCTCCCTGCTCTGGCGATTTGGGCGACTAAACCTAAAACCCTAATCGTTTTTTTCCTAACGATTCCTATCTAATTCACTTAACAACCGTCCAAAGCCCGATCTCTTGTTGATCTTGTGTTGGTTGGTCATTGCTTGATTTAATAGGGTTTGGTCCGTCAAATCGATTTGGTTCTTTATAAGTCATTTGGGTTAGGGTTTTGGTGTGATTGAACGATTATCACAAAGAATCACTACATCATACTTAACTGATCGCTTGTTATGGGTTAGCAACGTGTTTAATGTTCTATAAACCCTAGTTTTTACTAGGGTTTTACTCGGCTTCTTGAAGCTGTTAGGGTTTGTTTGGTTTTCTTGGTTTTTGCTTCGTATAGCTGGTTCGTGGGATTGTTTTGTGGGGGTGTGGAGAGATGGACAAAGGTTTTTTGAACAAGGGTAGCTCTTCGGTGAAAGCTACAAAAACAACCATCAACTTGGCCGATCAAGTTGGTGTAAATACGACACGAATCCGTATCAAAGGGTTGATATTCGTGCGCTGAAAGATAGGTTACAACGCCTCAATGGTGAACGTGATATGAGGGTGACATCGCTTGCTCCCGAGTTGCGTAAAGATGCTAGGGTTGTTCTTAACCCTAGCACGCATGATGTTCATTCGGATTCTATTTGGGGTAATACTAATCGGACAATACAAGTTATAGTACTACGTTTGTGGGTGGTTGGGATTCGAGTACTAAACCTGCCGATGTGTTGATGTCCGGTCCTAACGTGGTGAATACTTCTACTTGTGCCCTAACGTGCTTGGTAGTGAAACCAACGGTGAGGTCATTTGCTAATGTATTAACTCCTAACGTGTCTCTAGGAAAGTGAATTTTCGTGCCTTGGTGAATGAGATGCGAATTGAAAATCATGATACGGTGCTTCCAAAGGTCAAGCATGGAGGTGTATTCAACCGTTATGAAAATACACTTGTTGGCTTCTTTGTTGGCAAGAATGTTGCTTTTCATTTGGTTCGAACTACGCTCCAATACGTGGGGTAAGTTTGGTTTTAAGAAACTAATGAAGAATGATGATGGTGTTTCCTCTTCAAATTCGATTCTAAAGAGGGTGTTGAGAGTGTTCTTCAACGGGCCCATGGATTATTCGTAATTCTCCTCATTCTCACTAAATGGACTCGATGTGCTATTGTCTAAAGTGAGGTAACTAGAGTTCCGCTTGATTAAATTGCATAATGTGCCATTACTTGCATATTCGGAAGATGGATTGAGCTTAATTGCTACTCAAAGGGTAAGCGGATTATGTTAGATGCTTTTACTAGTTCCATGTATGTTGATTCATGGGGTCGCATTAGTTTTGCAAGTGCTCTTGTGGAATTATCATCCAATTTGAGCTTAAACATGTGGTGACTATGGCGATCCCTAATAAGGATGAGAGTGGGTTTACTACGGCAAGTATAAAGGTGGAATATGAATGGAAGCCGCCACACCGTGTGGAATGTAAAGTGTTTGGGCATGATAACGCTTGTTGTCCCAAGAGTATTAAGGAGCATACCGATGTTCCTCCCAGCTTAAATGTGGACGAACCCGATGATGGTTTTAAGGTGGTGCACAATCGAAAGCCAAACCTAAAGGTACGAAGATGACCGAGGTATTAATATGGGTAAGGGTCCTAGATTTGCACCTAGGAAGCGGTATATGTTGCAAAGACGAAGACACCGGCAATGCAAGTGGTAATGCTAAAGATACACCGATTACTACGCCTAACTCTTTTGGGACTCTTGAGGTGGAAGATGATTTGGGTAACCCAAGCATCGCGGGCCGACTCTTCTACTAACAAGGTCAAGACCGGGAAGTTTTCCGGTACTACTAAGGAAGCCGGTATTGATGGATCTCGGGCGGACTCTTGTATTGGTGAGGCGCCTAAGCCTCCTGAGACTGGACTTATTATCTCGCAAAGCTTGTGAATGATTCAATGGGAACAATGGATGGTGGTTCTACTCCCATGGTGAGAGAAAATTGGTAAGCTTGAAAAGCTAATTATTGATGGGAAAGCTACTCTTGTGGATGATGATGGTCAACCTATTCCGCTCACCTCGCCTACTAAGAGAGTTAACCCTTTCTAAAGTGGGAGAGATTGAGGTGTCGATTACAAGATGAGGTTGTTGCTAACCCATTTGATGAGTCTCGCTAATATTTTTGGTGGGGGAGAATTTGAAGATGAGTATGATGACTATGAATCGATGACTATGCGAAACAGTTCGTGATCTTCCGTGAATTTGGACTCTTTTAATGCCATGTATGGCACAACGTTTCAAGGTCCTAGGAAGTAGTTTTATTGTTGTGTCATATGTTATCATTTGAGTAGTGGTTTGTTTTCTTGTTTAGAGAATTGGAAGTAACTTGTTATGTAAGCTTTATGCCTATGTAACAGTCGAGATATGGGATTTCACCATATCCATTGTACTTAAACGCTTATTTGGTTAATATATTTACCAGGTGCGTGATTACTCCCTTTACCCAAAAAAAAAATACTTTATTCTTGAAAACAACTAACCCGACACCTACACAAGCATTCCTAACCCTTCCGCACTCCAAAAGCATAACACCCCATCCGACCTAATCACTTGAATCACCACCAAATCCATCACGCTTATGTGCCTGCTTTCTCCTCCATACCCTCTTGCTTCGCGCAAAGACATCCACCGATTCACCAACCTCTCGCTCCTCCGAGGGTCTCATTGATCTGACCAATGATTTCGATAAGAAGATCATCAAATGGGCCATATGACCTGAGCTCTTGGACGTACTCTTCTTCTTTCTCAGTATTTCGGCGCAGATCATTACATTCCTCTCCAAGCTTCTGGATGAAGCCCTCTTCCTCAGTCATTTGTTGGGTGAAAAAAAACTTGAAACACTTTTGCAACTCATCATATCCGGATTGGTACTTGAGCTCATTGAGATTCGGAGTGTAAGCCATAACCGATTGATGGTTGAGATGTATGGAAGTAGGCGGATAATAGTAGACAAAAAGATGTGAAGTGCACAAAACCTAATCTCTCATTTATATAGAGAGGCACGAAACCCTAACCCTTGAATCGAACTACTACATTGGTGATCAGTGACCATATAACCACACTGCAACAGTAGTAACCAGTTAGCTTGCATTTATCATGCAAAGACATTCTCAAAGAATATGTATTTTTTGCTTACGTAAATGCCTACACATTAAAATATATAAAATATACAAATACATGCTTTCCTCACCTTACACATGTACTATGAAGCAAATTGACACACACTATGTTATCAGCTTTTAGAGCAAACAAGTGGTCATTTCCCTTTACCACTTGCCCATCACAAGATAACACTCGTTAGTCTTTATTATATATATAAGATTGAACCACCAGTATATTTTCATACGCATCCAAAACATTCATATCTTAAAAATAATTTTCCGAAAAACATAAATAATCCTTAAAAATATTGCGTCTACTAAATTTCTTTTTTTTTGCGGCCGATGGAAACAACTGCGTTTACCGACCTCGGAGAAAGGGATTGGCTCACAGTGTGCGATGACGTTAGTGTCGTTACCGCTGTTTGTCATCCAATCTGCTTTCTCTGAGGTCAACACATCGACAACTTTCTATACAATTTAATGCTCAGCAGGTATATCGATAAATATAAAATGCCCCGCCGCGCGTTGCGGCATTGTCGCAATCCTTGTTATATATAATAGGTATAGTTTATTAAATATGTTTCAGTGTATACCATGCATGCATGTTTAAGAAACATATATAGAATATATAGTTTGCGGTCATTGTTCTTCTCCAAATTTCCATCACCATCCAATTAATCAATCATCCTTTTCACGATATCCAAATTCCATCGGCCGGTTACGCCGGAAGCACCCTTATACCGCCATGGCCGTTGTTTCCGGCCACCTATTCATACCCCTTGTCATGGTGATCTTTCATTGCCATGTATCTCTTTCACAGAACCCATCCTCCCTCGCCCTCCTTACATTTAAAAAATCTTTGTCCAAATCTGATTCTTTAACCAACTGGAAAGACAACGATGACGATGAATCATCCCCATGCAATCCCAATAACATATGGGTGGGCATCGTTTGTAACAAGGACGTGGTTAGCTCTATCAACCTCGCCAGCATGGGTCTCCAAGGACGTCCCAATGTTGCAGCATTTGCGTCTCTTGAAGATCTTGAAGCCATTAGCCTCCAAAACAATTCCCTCGTTGGTCCCATTCCTGCGTTCAATAATGTCCCAAGTTTGAAAGCTATTTATGCTTCACACAACAAGTTTTCCGGTGTCATACCTCCTAACTATTTCAAACCATTGGGGTCGTTAAAAAGACTCTGGATATCCGATAACACGTTCTCAGGCCCCATTCCAAAGTCCCTTGCAGACTTGTCAAGTCTTAAGGAACTTCATTTGGAAAACAATGAGTTTTCAGGACCAATTCCTCATTTTTCGGATATAGATGGCTTGAATTTTCTTGATCTCTCTAACAACAAATTACAAGGACCCATTCCCAATAATATGGACAAATTTGATAAGAAATCTTTTGAGAACAACCCTGACTTGTGCGGTATAAAAGCATCCAAACTCTGCCCAAAAATTGATGATCCACAATCACATTTGGCCAAAAACTGATTATCGCCGCTATAGTTGTGATCTTGTTAGTATTGGTCATGTCCATCAAAGATAAAAGAAAAGAAGAAAACATGATAATTTTACGTAAAGAGAATCTCAATCATGAAGCTGTGGTTACGATTCCAAGCATTTCCAGCAGGAAGAGCAGCAGCAGCCGAAAAGGGTACTTTAGCCTCGACAAGAGTAAGAGCAAAAGCAAAATGAAAGACATGAATCGCTCATCTCCTAAAAGCGGCGGTGGGTCACAGCCGGTGGGTGAGTTGGTGATGGTGAATGAAGAGAAAGGTTTCTTCGGGTCAGAGGACTTGATGAAAACTTCAGCTGAGGTTCTTGGTAACGGCGGTTTGGGATCTGCATATAAGGCGACATTTCCCAATGGAATGTCGGTGGTATTGAAGAAAGTGAGAGAGATGAACGTAATGAGTAAAGATGTGTTTGATGCAGAGATGAGGAAGTTAGGGAGACTGAAGCACCACAACATACTCACCCCTTTGGGATATCATTTCAGAAAAGATGACAAGTTTTTAATATCTGAATATGTCCCCAAAGGCAGTCTGCACAATGTGCTGCATGGTATGTTACTATCCCAATTCACGCTGATAACTTGTTACATGTATGCTCATTTTTTCCTTGATTATTATGATCCCATGTAATTGCAGGTGATCAGGGATTAAGCACTCAGAATTAAGCTGGCCAAACCGATTAAAGATGATAAAAGGAGTTGCGAGAGGAATGGGTTATCTTCATTCTGAGCTTGCTTCATATGATTTGCCTCATGGGAATCTAAAGTCATGCAATGTACTTATTGGACAAAACTATGAGCCACTTGTTACAGATTATGCATTTCACCCTCTGATCAATAGCACGCACACGGCTCAATCTTTGTTTGCATTTAGATCACCTGAAGCAATACTTCGTCAACAAATTTCCCACAAAAGTGATGTGTATAGTCTTGGAATCATCATTCTTGAAATAGTAACCGGTAAATATCCATCTCAGTATCTAACAACGAATAACCTAAAGGGTCAGAGTGGGACAGATGTGGTTCAATGGGTGCGGTCGGCTTTTGTTGAAAAGAGGGAAAGAGATTTGATTGACCCAGATCTGCTTGCATCGGGTACACAAGAGTGCGTGAGCCAAATACAAAGGCTTTTACACATTGGAGCTGCTTGTACAGAAAGTGAGGTTGATACAAGAATCGACATGAAGGAAGCCATAAGAAGGATAGAGGATATATAATAGTAGGCAAATAATATTAGCTCGATCAGTTGGTATATATAAAATTAACTCAGTGTAGCTTAGCTCGTCGATCTGTTTGCTTTCTATCGTATTATTATTAACTTATTTTGAATGGATGAAGGTTTGATTTTTTACTAGTCCTTGTACTCATTTTCTCCAAAGTTCTTTTTATTTTGGGTCTGAATAATTATGCAAATTAAACACTTTTAACACCAACGAATATTACTCCTCGACTCATAATAGATAACACATCCCAATCCAGAAAAAAATGTGATTATTGTATCACAACAGATATAACGCTGTTGAAATTTGAAGACGTAAATACACATGGAAAAAGAAGTTAGTAGAATGGGTCATCCCCTGCTTACCAAAAATACTACGACCATATGTGGAACTCGTGAGGTCTGCAATGAGTGGAAACTGCAAAGTCACAAAGCAAGCGATCGGTAGGCACGTCAATGCAGATATTGGAGTAAGAATCCATGAATCGCTTTGTCCAAAAAGAAGGAATAAAGTTGCACCAAAGGCTACAATCATGGCTGTTGTCGATATAAACAAGGTGGCAAGGCCAATAATCAACTTTGTAGGCAAGTTGAAGAGAAAATCTTCCTCAGAAAAACGTGTGGTGAGGATTGACAAGAACATTAACAATGAGGTAGTAGATGTGAATAGTGATATGGCATCTGATATTGCAAATATTGTGAAGGCCTTGTTGTTAGAAAAAACTGGGATGCCAGTATCCGGATTGTTTCCTCCCGGCACGGTAATAGCAGCTGCAAACATAATGGTTGTGATTAATGCAGCTGTAATCGTGTATGACTCAGCAGTTGCCTTAATCCATTTTTCACCCTCAGTCACCAACTCCCGGTGTTCTCTTGTAAATACCATTTTAGGCGTTTCTCCGAAAGAGTTTTTTTGTATCATGTTTAAAGGGCATACAAATTCTTCTACCTCCTGCAAGATTACATTATGTTAAGGTCTTAAAATAATGAATGCACACTAGGTAAATTAATATTTCGAGTCAACAAAGATTCAATGCTACCTTAAACCATTGTAAATCACGTTGTATTTGCAAGGCTGCACCGGATATAAGAGTCAGTTTGCTTGTAGGTGCCAATCTTGCAGCCAGATGCAAAAGGTTGTTCCCAAAAGGATCTTTGATTGTTTTATAAACATTTTTATGTTCACTCATCTGATATAATAGATTGTAAACCTTTTCTGAACGGTTTATCACAGCATACTGAATAATGTTGTGACCATCTTCATTGGTGCTCCAAATAGCATTAGGGAATGAAGATACAATCAATACTACAACCTCATATGCGTTTTGTCTTGTGGCTTCAAGAACCGGGTTGGTGTAATAGGAATGGTGAGAGCTAGAATCTTTGGAATCTCTTATCAATGTGCACATTGATTTTAATAGTTTTGTAGCATCAAAATGTATTTGAGCTCCCTCTTTAACAAACTTTAAGTGCAACGCTTAAACATAGAAACAAACACATTTCAATTTGTCATAATTAACTTAGAGCAACAAAATCATATATTATTTCTTCTTTCTTATTACTTTTTTATTTGATAGTATATACAGAGATGGCAATTTTTATTCATCTTACATAATTTCTTAATGGTATGCTGCCCTGAGATTGCTGTAATCATATGTAACATCCAGATGATAAGCTTGATAAGCTCATAAATCACAGGGTAAACTGTACAAGATCCATGAGAAGGTTATCGATAGTGAGATGAATATGTTATAAAGTTGCTAACGATAAAACTTTTAACACGCATATTATCATAAGTTGTTCTGCATATTTGAAATCAGAGGATAGAGTCAGAAACACAAATACAATACTGTAATCATGGCTTACCAATAAATGACACCAAGAATGCTCCCAGACACAAAGGAAATATCATCCGCGCTCTGTTAGATATTTTTAACTTGATCGCAAAGACAAGGACTGCAAGAATCATAAGCACACAAATAACTTGCGAGAATGTCGCTGCTGGATTCTTATAACATGAGTTTGCTGTACAAGATGGTAAGTACTGATTCATCATAGGGAACATTTTCCTGATGATAAGCAGGATAAGCATATAAATCACAGTGACACCTGTACAAGATCCATGAGAAGGTTATCGAATGTGCGATGAATATGTTATAAAGTTGCTAATGATAAAACTTATAACATGCATATTATCATAAGTTGTTTTGCATATTTGAAATCAGATGGATAGAGACAGAAACACAAATACTTGTTAAACATACTACCGAACCATGACTTACCAGTAACCGACAAAGGATACATCATCCACGTTCTGATAGATGTATTGAACTTGATCGCATAGACAAGGGTTACAGGAATCAGAAGCACATAAATAACTGCAAGGAATGTAGTTGGTGGATTTTTAACACCTACAGCATTGAAAATTGATGTAAATATAGCAAGCTCATTAGAGAAACCTTGATGGGATAAACTGATAAGGTAAACAAACAAGTAAGAATCAACACACATGCATAGGTCATTCTTTCCCAAATGTTGAGTTTACGTGGGAAGTTTTGAGCTATAGCCATCAGCACAGAGTCACTGTTCAAACTACGGTAATGCTCACTTAGATCCAATGCTGAATCTGTGTGTAGATAATCAATAATTAGTAAAGAAACTGTAAAGAAGTTGAGAGTTCATCATCATCCAGATTAAGTGGTGAGTAGTTTATACTTACGGTAATCATTAGAAGAAATAGCATTAACTAGTAGCTCGTCACCACTAGTACCAACAAACAAAGTATCCAACTCTATGTCACGAGCATTTGTGGGGTTCAGCAAATAAAGATATGTGTCTGTATGCATATTAGAAAGAGCTCTGGATAATGGTGTCTGACCCTCTTTGTCTTTGGAAAACAACAAATCATGATTTATTTCAACTAAGATCTTAGCAGCATCGGTGTTGCCAACAATAGCAGCAACATGAAGTAGTGTGCTTCCATCTGCATTTCTCATGTCCAATAGCGTGCTCTTATCTGCCATTTCTTCCAGCATTTGCTGTAAAATTCAGTTTTCTTGGTCGTACCTACCGCTATATGGAGTGCCGTGTTTCCATTGATGGTGATTTTGTCTGTCACTGTCACTGTAACTTTTCTATTCCTCAAAATGAAAGCAACCTTATCGAAATTTTGAGTCAGAGTAGCTTCATACAAACTTTGGTGGACCTTTGCTTTTTCTTCTGCTGCTTCTTTCTTTTTTTCTGCTTCTTTTCTAGTTTCTTCTTCAGATATTGGATTCACTTGTATTATTGATTCTGCTTCTATTGTTATTGTTTCTTCTTCTTCTTCATCTGATTCTGTATTAATAATGTTATGATTATAGAAAGTACAATTTACAAACTTGTGATGCTAATTAATCTTGTAGAAACAAGAAAGGAAGATAACAGATGCACCTGCTACTGCATGTTGAAGAAGAGTTGGGCCATAGATATTTTGCAGTTTATCCCATATATCTTTTGCAGTGAAATCTGCCGAGCTTGTGTTGAGAAGATTGACAACGTACCTTAGTGTTTGTTCAGAAAGAGAACCAAGTATCCAACCTTTGACCAGAGCATCTGATCTTCTCCACAACATGTGATTGCTGTTTTGAGATGAGCTTCCTCCATAGATGAAAGAGAGCATACCATAACTCTCTAGGAGACATAGCATCTGTGTTTTCCACACGCCAAACATGTCTCTACCACTCAGCTTCACTGTAACAAAGTTTGGTGCACAAACATGTGATGGGTATGCGAATTCTTCTACATGATTAGAACTTGAGCTTGCCATCTCAAAAAAATTTGTTTGTTTTTGCTTTCTGTCAACCCTCCTACGGTCTTGTATATATTTATACTAGCTAGATAATGAGATCAGCTTGATCAAGTTTTATTATAAATGAAGCCGCTGCACACTCAATCCCCACTTACGATGTTAACAAAGTTTGGGCACAAAGTTGTGCTGTCTTATTATATTAATAGTCATGTGTTGTTTTCAAAGATTGTTTTCTCAACACATATACTCCTATGACAGATGGGTGTAAGCTTTGTGCTACTGCAGCATCGTTTCTTCTTTCTGATGACCGTCCTTCTATCTTCTTACATATATAAGCTGAGCTAGATCTATTTTACAATTGTTAAACAAGTCGCCTATTCAGCAAATCAACCATTTGACTTATTGTGCTAACACATTAAAATCGCCGTAAGTTCAAAATTTTCAAACTTAGATATCGCAAGTGTTACAACATATAAGTTAGTAAAATAGGTGTTCGGTCTAATCATTCTATGTATAATCTCATGGTAGAAAAAAGAACATCAATATATATGCATAATTATCCCATAGCACTTGCAGTTAAATGGATATTAACTTGTTTGTTCTCATGCATACAGTTGTGCTTTTATGTTCACTTAATAGTTTTAGGCCATATGTTTGTAGAATATAAGATTCAGGTTGTTACACGATTTTAATATATACCATTCAGTAACTAAACCAAATAATCTTTCGCAAATGTTGCATTACATAACTCATCCAGTAAATTTGTTGTTTCATACGAAGAACAAGACAAACATCTAAATGTGGTAGTGGTAAGACTTAAAGAGTACAAAATTACATGAGATTAATGTATAAATCTTACAAACTGTAGATGGATGGGCTTAATTTGATCAAGATTGATGTTAAATAATACAACTTGTGCCCTCATATTCATTTAATAATCAAACTTTTTTTGTGTTCACATAAAAACTTGCCACTAAATTGATGTTAACAGGTTGTTCTATAGTATGGTTAAACTAGAGAAAGGAGTTAACTTGATATGTAGTGATCAAGATTAATGCAGCCCCTCCTCATCTGTTCCCCACTTAGGATTTTAATTAGGCGCGCAGAAGCACAGACATGCTTTCCGTGGCGTTAGGTGTTTATGGTTTTCACATACGGCTTTTCATTATATAAGATTCAGTTGCTAAACCACTCCCAGAATGTATACCAATCAGTCTATAAAATAAACTATTTTCTCGCAAGTGTTACTTTATATAACTCATTCGATCAATAATTAATTAATTATGCTGTTTCATACAAAGAACAAGACAAGCATCTAACAAATGTGGTTGAGTACAAACTTACATGGTATACTGTATACATCTTCCAAAATATATATGGAATATGTGCTTCTATACCTGCCTTAATGCTATCACGAGCAAAATGTATCATGAAAGGATTTCAGGTCTCTAGAGCTTCTATGGGAGTTCAGATTTGTGTGAAAAGGAGTTCATTCCATGTATCCGGAATGCCAGGTAAGCACCAATGTAAACAATCTTGCACCCCTGGAGTAGCTTTGATGCTGTATCTCGATATATGACCTTCATCTCTTACCTGAGATAGCGCCGTTATATCCAAAAGCTTCACATCAGTTCCCTTCACGGCCCCAGAGGCTACAGAATCAGTAGACTCGTCTTGTACAACTTCCAGTGATCCAGGGGTAGTACTGTCACATGTACCTCCACTGTTCCAATCACCATTAAAGAAGTGCCTGGGTGAAATAGACCTATAAAACGCCTTCAACCCAGGGTACTTTGGTAATTCACCATTCACCCACTTTATAATGCTGTGAATTGTTAAGTTTTTAGCATTGTTTATTTCTGCTATCCTCCTATCTGTATTCCGTTTCCCACCCACATACATAACCCATCGGTTAGCATTAATCTTCCCTCTGTTCCAGTGATGCCCCGTGTTGAGAACAAGCACATTGAATCTACTGATATAACGTTGCAAAAAAGCTGGCGGGCGGTCAAGATGCATTGCAAAGTAGGTGGTACCATTTATAGGGTCAATCGGGTCCAGTTCACAAAGACTGGCAGACCAATAATAAAGAATTGTTGTGTTGGTGATTGGAAAACGGTAAGCCCAACCATCAGGCCGAACTGACCCACGCGCTTTGACTAGACCGTATTTCTTACCAACATCTTCAACATCATGCCTCTCTTCACCACCTGTGATCATGCACATTAATGACTGGAACTGCTGGCGCCCCAAGGAATCACCGATGAAGGCCAGTGTTTTGTCCTGCATTCTGATATAAATCAGCAGAATCAGCAAAAAATTGTAACTTGTGCGTAGAAATGACTATAAGTTTTACAGGATTACAGTGCCAGACCTTTTAAGAAAATTAGGCCCTGTAAAATCATCCATTTTGCAATCTTTTGGCTGCCACTTTAACTTTTCATATCCAAAGTCGGTTCGCTGAGTTAATCGGCAAGCCCACATCCCCGACAACCACTGTTTACAACCAAATCCGGAATAGAGAGGCCGACTGTCATCTTTGACCCATCTCCCTTTACCATAATTGCAGGCTGGAATAGAAAGTACGGAAAACAGATAAAAAGGTGATGGCTAAAGAAAGATAACAAACTATACTGTTACTTAACGAAGATACACAATACAATTCTATGTGGAATTTTACCTCAGAAAATAGCAGATAAGATACTTGGGCTTATTTTATGTGTTTGCTAAGTTAAAAATTACTTACTAAGATAGATAAAAGTATGTAAAATGCACCTTGCTTTTCCACACCATCGCCTTCTCTTTCAACAGGTGGATCTAGTTTCTTAGGCGCCAATGGTTCAACTATCTGCGGTTTTGGTGGTTTTGTGTCGCTGTTCTTTTCAGATACTTGACTAGGAACAGATTCTTTAACAACGTCTGTGGTATTTTCTGCACAATCATGACAGGAATTAATATGGGACATATAACCTGCCGTAAAAATGTAAAGCTAAAACTTTTCCTCCATACTAGTTGTAACAACAAGCGACAAGAAACCAAAAAAGAAAGCGGAAATTTAGAAAATGAGTTTTTCCAAAAAAAAAGGGTGTGTTAGTAGGAACGAGAGAAATGACAAAACATACAAGAAAATTTCTACCATGAGCAGTGGTTGAAATGTCAAAAGAAGGTGGCGCGGGTGATACTAAATCCAGTACTCCTTTATTCCCTCGAGTGTCAAAAGAGGATGATGTGATATTAGAAAATGGAGGCGATATATTCACAACTCCTTGAGCTTGTCTTAAATCAGTGGCAACTTGCTTGACTTTTACATCTCCAGCTGGTGCCATCATATTAAATTTGAAGAATTAGGTAATGAGTCGTCTAGTATAAGTAGTATTTGCAACAAATCTTAAAGTAATGTTATCTCTCCCCTAAATGGATAACGAGAATACTACCCCGTCCCACATGTAAAGCAAGAAACAGCATAATATATATATGTTTGTAACATAATACTAGGGTGTGTTTGTTTAAGCTTATATGTGGGCTTATGAGCTTATTTGATTGATTTCGGCTCATATTTCATAAGCCTCTTTTTTGCGGCTTATTTAGAGACTTGTGGGCTTATATAAGTTTATCAAAATATGATAAACTAGTATAAGACTCAAAATAAAGCCGCAAAAAAGAGGCTTACGAAATATAAGACGAAATCAAATCAAATAAGCTAATAAGCCCACATATAAGCTTAAACAAACACAAATAACATAAGACTAGGGTGTGTTTGTTTAAGCTTATATATGGGCTTATGAGCTTATTTGATTGATTTCGGCTTATATTTCATAAGCCTCTTTTTTCCGGCTTTATTTAGAGACATGTGGGCTTATATAAGTTTATTAAAACATGATAAACTAGTGTAAGACTCAAAAAAAGCCGGAAAAAAAGAGGCTAACGAAATATAAGACGAAATAAATCAAATAAGCTAATAAGCCCACATATAAGCTTAAACAAACACAAATAACATAAGACTAGGGTGTGTTTGTTTAAGCTTATATATGGGCTTATTAGCTTATTTGATTTATTTCGTCTTATATTTCGTTAGCCTCTTTTTTTCCAGCTTATTTAGAGACTTGTGGGCTTATATAAGTTTATCAAAATATGATAAACTAGTATAAGACTCAAAATAAAGCCGCAAAAAAGAGGCTCATGGAAATATAAGACGAAATCAAATCAAATAAGCTAATAAGTCCACATATAAGCTAAAACAAACACCCCCTCTAGTGACAAAAGAAAGTGAACTTATTTGATTGATTTTTTCTTATATTTCCATAAGCCTCTTGTTTGCGGCTTATTTAGAGACTTGTGGGCTTATATAAGTTTATTAAAATATGATAAACTAGTATAAGACTCAAAATAAAGCCGGAAAAAAAGGCTTACGAAATATAAGACGAAATAAATCAAATAAGCTCGTAATAAGCCCACATATAAGCTTAAACAAACACCCCCTCTAGTGACGAAAGAAAGTGAACTTATTTGATTGATTTTGTCTTATATTTCATAAGCCTCTTTATTCCGGCTTATTTAGAGACTTGTGGGCTTATATAAGTTTATTAAAATATGATAAACTAGTATAAGACTCAAAAAAAGCCGCAAAAAAAGGCTTACGAAATATAAGACGAAATCAATCAAATAAGCTAATAAGCCCACATATAAGCTAAAACAAACACCCCCTCTAGTGACTTATTAGCTTATACTAGGGTGTGTTTGTTTAAGCTTATATGTGGGCTTATGAGCTTATTTGATTTATTTCGTCTAATATTTCATAAGCCTCTTTTTTTCCAGCTTATTTCGAGACTTGTGGGCTTATATAAGTTTATCAAAATATGATAAACTAGTATAAGACTCAAAATAAAGCCAAAAAAAAGAGGCTTACGAAATATAAAACGAAATAAATCAAATAAGCTAATAAGCCCACATATAGGGTGTGTTTGGTAGCGAGCATAAATGGAGCAATTAGCATTTAGCGTTTTTGAAAAAAGCTTGTTTGGAATGATTAGCAGTTAGCATTTATAAGCAAAAAAATGCTAAACGCTAAATGCTCTTTGAATAAGCATTTAGCATTTAGCATTATGCTATTTTACACAATAAAATTATGGCCACAGCTATTCTACCAAACACTTTTATAAATTAAACTGCTACTGCTGCTACTACTACTACTACTAGTTTCACCAAACACACCCATAAGCTTAAACAAACACCCCCTCGAGCGACGAAAGAAAGAAAGTGAACCTGGAAAAAGGTTTAAGAGTTGAGCATGAGAAGGGAACAAGGTAGTGAGGAGAGGGGCTTTCTCCCAATACCAAACAAGGACGATAGAAAAAACAACGACAACGGCGATAAAGAGTGAGCGGGGCAGGTGATGGTGCTGGTTGTTCTTGGTCCTAGAACGTTCGTACAAGTTCACTCCTCCTCCACCTTTCATCATTTAGTTGTTTGGCAATGCCAACAACAAAACAACATTGATTTCAGATGAATAACAATAATAACAATAAGAAGAAGTTGTTGTGATTGTGATGCTGCAAAAATAACAAGAGATAGTATTAATACAACAAATAAATAAATATATTAAGTAAGCATGTAATCTAATCTAATATAGCACGTAATATGGATCTAAAAAAAACAAATAAACAAACAAGAAACATACAGAAGGTGTGTGATGAGTTTAGTTAGAAGTGTTTAGATGCGTGAATTAAGGAAGATACCGCGATTTCACGTCGTCTCTAACCAATCGCAATTGAATTGAATTGAATGAAAGTTAAATCTGTTGGGTGCTGATGAATCCAGGGAATATTATATTTAATTCAATTCTTAATTTCCCTTTAATTATTTATTTAATTCCCCTGCCACTTTGTAAAAACTACTACTATATGCTTTATTTACTTGTGGTTCGGTAATGCAGGTTTGGTTCAAAGCTTTGAAAGTCTGTGATAATCGCCGTTTGAAGTTTGAATTGCGTTTTGGTCCCGGATCGAGTTAAATGATAAAATACCCTTTGTCTTTTCGGAAAAGACAGCGAATTTGGCCATTTCATACGATAAGGACCAAAACGCAACCCAAACTTTAAAATAAGACTATCGTTCAGACTTTCAAAATTTTGAGAACCAAACCTGCAATTTGGCCAAACCACAAAAACCAAAAATGCAATTAATTATTTTTTCTTTCTACCACTCATCAATCATCAAGCATTAGTATTCATTGTACTTGACGAGTAAATTACATGGATGTCCCATCTAGTTATATCATAAATTCATAATTTTACATATACTCCTTAAGTTTTACCTGTTTCTCACATTTTAAGGGTGTAAATGAGACGAGATAACTCGCGAGTTATTCGGGATCCACTCGTGAACTACTTGAGATCGATTCGATTTAAACGAGTCGAGCTCAAAAACACTCGGCTCACGAGCCTTATCGAGCTTTCATTAAATTACAATTTATTCTTCTATATACATGTTATTACTTATTTGCATAAAAATCAAGTCGGTTCGAGCTTGATATGCCGAGTTTTTAACGAGTTCTATATTATAATGTTGAGATAATCGACTCGAATTTCAAGCTTGAGACATAGATGACGACTTGAGCTTGAGCTTGAAATCCAAAACTTAACCAAGCCCGAATCAAAGTTGAGCTTGACATTACTCAGCGCGACTCATCTCATTTACACTCCATCAGATTTGCACACATGTGGTCTTTAACAACTTGTGCAAATCTAACAACCACAAAAACTATAAATGTAATTTTTAAATTTTAAAAACATAATATGAAACTATAATTAACTACAAGGACGACTATCCATGTACTTTACTCTATTTTATATGGTAATATATAAGTCTGACAATGAGACGTAACAATAGATCTATTTCATACATTATTTGACAAGTGTGTTACATTTTTTCTCTTTATCATTTCTCACCAATCAATTTTTCAAATGCACAAATCACATTTTTAAGTTTAATTTTAAGTGTAGGTTTTAAATATCAAAATTATTATTTTTGAGTTAATTGTATTTTTGGTCCCTGTGGTATGGTTAAATCATATGTTTTGTCATTAAAAGCTTTGAAAGTCTGATGATCGCTCCATTTTAAAGTTTGGATTGCAATTTTTGTCCTGATAAAGTGAAATGGTAAAATAATTTGTCTTTTTTCGGAGAAAACAGATTTGTCTTATTTAAGTTTATATGACGGTAGGTTCAAATCCCGCGATTTAATCGACTAAAAAATCGAAAAAAATGGTTAAAGAAAAACAAATGAGTGGACCATACAACATAAGTATGCCCAAATAATTGAGTGGAACGTGAGGGCCAGTGGGCCACATTGTTGGCCAACTACAGCAGAAAATCTGGGCTTGTTGTCGATTATCATATATTTGACTCACATTTGATTAAATAAATATTGTGTAAATTATGTTAATCCAAGACCGTATCGATGTGTATGTGTACTACTCGGGTATTGCAACTGTCGATCTAGACTCCGTCTACTAAAACTCAAGCTCGAGCTCGATCCGGTCTACATTTCAAACTCGACACACTATAAAGTTATGATAATTAGTTTAACAAAAGAAAAGAAAGTGACCATTTTATACTTTTTCAAATTAACTTGGTTTAACAAAGCATGGACTATAATATATCATGGTCTATACATTTTGTTCCCAACTAAAAGCAACAGGGCTCCTAACTTGATTCTCAACATTTTTCCAAGTTATAGACCCAAAAGCACCATCCTCTCTCATTCTATTCATGCCCTTCTTCGACACAAATGTAACAGTGTATCGCAACCTATCTCCCACATTCTTGAAAACAAGCCTTTTCGGTTTCACATCTACTTCAACGCCTTCAGGTGCTTCCACTGCCACATCATACGTGTCTCCCGCTGACCCAACGTTAGTCAACCTACGAGTGTATCTAACTACTCTCGATTTCTCAAAATAATAGAGAACGATGGGTAGTTCAACTGACCCGGGTCCCTAAATTTCCTAGTACAGTTGACGTCTGCTCGGTTCACTATAGCTTTTACTTGCTTCATGGTGTAGTCCAATGAGCACACGAATGCAATGTACTCATTTGTTGATATGTCATAAACAAGCCCTGGTGAGATCGCCTTGTGTGGGTCAACATGACCCGCTCCATGGGCAAAAGGAGTTGAAAGTTGGCCTCCTGCTGCATCACGTAGAGACGAGTTGGTGTTGTCCATGATATAGGCAGTGGTCATGAGAGCCGACTTGATGGCACTTGGACTCCATTTTGGATGTGCTGCTTTTAGCAAAGCCGCTAGGCCACTAATATGCGGGCAGGACATGGACGTACCTGTAATAAAAACACATTTGTTAATTATTTAAACAACCAATTGGAAGTATGTTACCGATTGATCACCTAGGTATAAAATTTACCTGACATAATGTTATACTGTGTTTTCCGCGTATCAACTTTTAGCCCACTAGGTCCGCTAGCACCAGACCATCCAGCCAAGATGTTGACTCCGGGCCCAATCACATCCGGCTTCAATATCTCTGGCGTCACTAAATTAGGTCCCCTCGAGCTAAAAGCCGCCACCACGGGTGATGGCTTCACCCCCAACACCGTCCCACCAAAGCTAAGTATTGTGGTCGGTTTTGCTTCTGCTTTCAAGTACTGTCTAATCTCGTCCCCAACCTTACTCCCCACCGCAATTGCAGGTAACAAATGACTGTCCGCCACCAATTCTTCTCCACTGGCCGCGTTGTTAGCCAATATCATCCCAATCCCACCAGCTTCTTTCACTGCCACGCCCTTTTCCACACGTGGGTTAATTCCCCTATCGCACATAACAACCTTACCTCGTGCAAGTTCTGGGTCAAGTGTGCCGGGTAAACACAAATTACTACCCGAACTATTATACCGTTTAGAGCTATGATACACCAACTCCACTGGCCTATCTCCCAAGCCTTTCCCACTATACAACGACACACCCGTGACCTTTTTCCCATTCCCAAGGACAGCATAAGCAGGGAAATTACGGTCTAGAGTCCCTGCACCAACAGTCATTATCCAAGGAGCCACATTGGCAAGAGACGACTTCACAGGCCCTGCATTTCCAGCTGAACACGACACGAACACACCCTTTTCCATGGCCTTAAACGCACCAATGGCAACTGTGTCACGATAGTAAGGACCAGAACCACCACCAAGAGACATAGATAACACATCAACACCATCTTGGATAGCTTTGTCCATAGCAGCAAGGATATCTGAACCAAAACAACCCAATTTCCAACATACTTTGTAACTAGCAACCCTTGCATGGATAGCCATTCCACGTGCCGTGCCGCTAGCATAACCAAACAGACTGGCGTTGGCCACTTGACCACCTGCAGCCGTGGTCGATGTATGTGTCCCGTGACCTTCAGTGTCACGGGGTGATGGATCATTCTCATTAATAAACTCACCTGCTTAAATTCACAAAAATAATCCATTAATCACATTCCTTCTATTTCTACATATAAATATGAATGGCCTAGCTAGTTTCAAACTTTATAGTAACCAAAATTTCCACATTTTTCACGACTAATCAACGGGGTTTAAATAATTGAATCTGTCACCGCAGACTCAATGTTGGACTTGAAATAATCAAAAATCACAAGTCTTGAAAGAAGAAGGACCAATTGTATAGATTAGAAATATAATAACTGTAAAGTAGTTTTTATTTCTGTAAAGTAGGAATGTGTCGTTTGGATGCATGCTTGTAGAAGGGTCACATCGGTTCACATGTACCGATTAACATAGTATAAATACTCATGTACATGTATTGTATTTTAGTGTGGAATATATTTAATATAAGTTTGTTTATAAAAGGTTCCCACCCTCTCTGTTGATACCGAGTCCCTGCACACTCAGTTTGTGCATACTCTTATTGTTTCATTATATATTGTTTCATCCCAGTAGCATGTCTCGCAAAACCAGAAATCTCAAAATGGTATCAGAGCCCATGGTTAAAGATCCTGGAAGAAGAAGAAACCTGTGAAAATATGTTTGCGAGATCATATTACAGTCAAGGAAGATATCGCGTTGAAGAAGATGAAGACCCGAAAACAGTACACGTTGTTGGGCAGAAAAGATGAAGGATGTTGCAAGATAATACGTTCCAGAAGAGAGATGTCTTACGCATATGGCGGGAATAAGACATGGTTCATAGGCTTGATAATGGTTACCAAAGACGCTCCAAGAAGAGAAGCCAAAAGAAGAAGTGGGAAGAAGCAGTTGAACTGCAGAATGTTAGAGACCCACAAAGGCTTGCAGGGTGTGGACAGGGTCTACACAAGATGGAGCAGTTAGGAACACAAGAACAAGTAATGGACAAGTTTGGTGTTAAGATGGATCACATGAAGAAGTTAAGAACAAAGACGATGATCCATGGAACGATAAAAAGGCAACACATGAATTAAAGAACAAGTAAAGGCGATTAGAACTTCAAATGAGAATGATGTAAAGAAGACTGTAAATCGAAGATGGACAAGAACAGAGTGAAGTTTGTGATTCTTGATTAGGGGAGTGAATGTTGGACTTGAAATAATCAAAAATCACAAGTCTTGAAAGAAGAAGGACCAATTGTATAGATTAGAAATATAATAACTGTAAAGTAGTTTTTATTTCTGTAAAGTAGGAATGTGTCGTTTGGATGCATGCTTGTAGAAGGGTCACATCGGTTCACATGTACCGATTAACATAGTATAAATACTCATGTACATGTATTGTATTTTAGTGTGGAATATATTTAATATAAGTTTGTTTATAAAAGGTTCCCACCCTCTCTGTTGATACCGAGTCCCTGCACACTCAGTTTGTGCATACTCTTATTGTTTCATTATATATTGTTTCATCCCAGTAGCATGTCTCGCAAAACCAGAAATCTCAAAACTCAAACCAGATAAAGCCGACCACTTATTATCACCAACTCTTTATACTTATCATTAAATTCTACAAACTAAAAATAGTAGTATGCCAAACAAAAAGAAATGAATGAAAGTTTCAAACTTTTTAGTAATCATATTTTCCGACCTTTTCCCGACTAATCAACGGGGTTTGAATCTACCACCACACAGACTCAAACCAGATAAAGCCGGCCACTTGTTATCACCAACTCTTTATGTTTATCATTAAATTCAACAAGCTACCTTTATTTTTGTTGCCATTAATGTAAAAGCTAAAAATAGTACTATCTATGCTAAACAAAAAGAAATGAATGAAAGTTTTACATGATGATATAGAACAAAACAAAAGTATTTACACCAAATTAAATGGTAACACAATTAATGATAAAAATAAATTTTGCTAGTATAACATAACATAACTGGTGCAATAAATATAGGGCTAAAGGCCAGATAATGTATCATATTTGTCATTTGCATTTTTTATATGTATCGAACAATTTTTTTTGCTATTCTATATATGTATTAAACTTGATTTTATTGTATATTTTTTTACTTTATGACAACTATAATACATATAGTAGCAAAAAAAGAGAGGCAAAGTACATAAAAAAATACAATAAAATCAAGATTAGTACATAAAATAAATTAAAAAAATGTTCTATACAATAAGAAAGTACGAGTGACAAGTATAATACATTATTTGCGTCATTAACCCATAAATATATTGTGAAATAAATAAAGGTTAGTGAATACCATTGTTAGTGGCAGCCATACGAAACCCATTGTAGAACTTGCGAGCACCAATGAGTTTCTTATTACAAACTTTACTTGCATCAAAATCTTTGTGTTGTTCACACTCACCATGCCACCTGGCAGGCACAGGTGGCATCCCTGAGTCATCAAAGCTTTTCATCTCAGGCCAGACACCTGTGTCAAGCACACCAATGATGACATCACTGCTAGGATGAGTCTGTTGATCATCACCTTTAGAGTTAAAGAACCTGGTTTCATCTTCAATGCCAAGAAACTGAGGAGTACGAGTGGTGTGAAGGTGGTAGAGAGTGTCCTCGTAAACACCAAGGACAGAAGGTGAGTCTCTAAGGGACTGGGCATGTTGAGGGTCTAAGGAGGCTGCGTAGCCGTTGTAGACAGTGGTGTAGGAGTAGAGAAGGTCTGCATGGGTGGCTGAGGACACAAGGGATTGAAGGTGACTCAAGTGGTTTTGTTGTCCTTGGTTTTGTTCATGGTTCATTTGGACAATGTAGGTTTGTTTGGTGGTTGCAGTAGTGCTGCATGGATGGAGGATGGCTGCTGCTGCTAGCACTAAGCAACACATGAGCCATGGTTCCATTTGTTTGTTAAAAAATGTTAAAAGTTGTTGGAAGATTGAGAATGTGAGAGCTATTTTATATACAAAAAGTGAGAATGAATGGAATGGTGCTAGGATAGGAGTGACGCATGGACAATGGATTAAGTGGTGTCATTTGTCTTCTTCTCATAATACTTTTACATTAAACTATAAGGGTACCTGTAGGACGAGCATTGTACCGGTTTCATCACCGACGTCGCCTCAATTAACATCAAGATCCTATTTTTTCACGTAACCACAACAAACCCTTTCTCACTCATAACAAACATCAACCTCTTCATTCGGCATCGGCCACTACCACTTTATTTTTTTATTCAATAAAACCACACACAAACACACACTGAAACACACATACAAACGTTACAAATATTTCTTGGTCCCACCTTTGCGGGTTTCTTCCTCTCGTCGTGCCGCATCGATTTCATGAATCGACGAACGCTTTGAAAGCCTGATTGCGGTTCGGTTCGAACCGCGTTCATCCCTCATCCTTTGATGACACCGGTGCTCTAAGTTACGTGTTGGATCGACGAGTACTTTAAAATAAATGTTAATGACATCGAAAGTTAAAAGTTGTTCATGCCCGTTTGGCCCGTGCTTTTTCGGGCTCGAACCTGTTTAACTGTCTTGTTCGGGCTCTAACTGATGGACCATGCTCGTTCGGGCTCTAGCCTGTTGGGCTCGTTTCCCGTGTTTTATTATTTGTATTTGTAACATTTTTAATGCAATATGATTGATAATTCATATTTTTTACGTAAGAGAGTGTTTTAATAACTGCATTAATTGTATTTATTGACAAGTTAATTAATTGACTATATTAAATATCTTGACCATATTAGTAGTGTTTCGTATTTTGTACATTAAGCTTTAAGACTTGTAAGTTATGTAGTAGAGAAATTAATGTTTAAAAATGTAGTTTAATTAATATTGCTATTTTAAGTAATGCTAAATTTTAAGTATTTTTATTTTTAGAAAACATTCATGCTTTATAATATATAGCAAGATTAATTACAATATTACATAAAATAGAGTTACATTACATAAGAATAACATATTAATTATTTAAAAATTGCATTTTTTTTAATAATTTACTCTATGTGTTACAAAATTTTCAAATTTTAAAAGTTAGAACTATTATCTATAAAGTTTAAAAAAAAAAAAATCGTCTTCTTCCTTCCTTTCCAAAAGGCGAATCATATACACGTAACACATTAAAAATAAGGAAATGGCTTTGACACACGCTATAACGCTAGTCACGTAGGCTTGGCGCGACCTTTACATCGTATTGAAAATGATGCAAGTACTTTATGCGACTATCGAGCAGTTTTGTTCCTTCAGAAAAGATGGCGAAAATGTATTATTTCAACACATGCATCCAAATTTTTCAAAATGTAACGCATACTTATGTTTTCTTGCCACTTGACAAACAATTACAAACCAAAGTTAAAAAGCCTAATTTTTAGGAACAGGGTACTGGTATTTAAAAGGTTGATATATATATATTTTGACGGTGACTTTCGTTTTTGGATTAAAATGTCACTCATATCATCAATGGTACGGCCTTCATCCACCATGATCATACCCGGACTATGTTTTTAACCGAGTCCATTGGCGTGGTGGTGGTGATTTTTAACGGCGTCCATTGGAAAGCAGTTACCACCTCCACACGATTATAATTGGCGAAGAGGAAATGCGTTACTAATTTAGATAAAAACCGGGCCTTTGGGATTCGAACTATCACAAGAACCCCCTAATCGTGAACTGCAAGCTATCCTCTTTTGTTTTCAAAGTAATATCAGCAGCGAACATATGGTCATGAAACAATGAGGATTTCGATGGGTTATCCATTTAATCTTCTACTCTCACTGATGACTTATTCGCTTAATAAATTTTGTTTTCTACCACTAAACCACAATCCCATGATATATACTCCGTACATAATATGACTTATTTTGTTCTTTCTTTTAAAAATGTAGATATCATAAATATTACTTGAATTATATGATAGTATATACAAAAGGACAAGACCATCTCACATGTTTCATCACAATTAAGTTACGTATCATGTCGTACACAAGTTAAAAAGAAAAAATAAATAAAAAAAAAATAAAAAAAAAACTTTGTACTTTTTTTTTCTTGTGTTTCACCATAGTTGTACTCTTTTATTCATTTTTTGTTATGTTCACACCATCTTTTTTTGAACAAAAACATGCGGTAGACAAACTTAAGATTCATACAAATCACTCCTTTCAAGTGAGGTAATTTTTTGAGGAAAATAAACATTCCAACTAAATCTTGAAGTGGTAGAAAACGCATAACGAGCAACTCACTGGACTACTTGATTATTTTCAAGGTTGTCTTATTGATTTGGGTTGCCTGGTGTGAATCTACGAATTAGGCTAAGCTAAGCTAGTTGGTTAATAGAGCTATAATTGCTTGCATTCACATAACAAAAGTGGATCATATAATTGCTTGCATTCACATAACAACAATGCGGAATTAACTAATAATCCATAAAGAGCTGAAAAACTCAATACAACCAACATGAAACAAAACCGAAACCAATGCATAACAATAAAATTCAAATCAGGAGGTCAGAAAGGCAAAGAAATGGTTCTCTATAATCCTAATTTGTGCAAAATGGACATGCCACAAACAACGACTACTAAATATATGCACGAGTCCATGAAGAAAGCACTTAAACCAGTTTTCAACAAAATGCCCCACTCGAAAGGTGAACCTAGACGATTGGGTAAATCAGCTTCACTTGCCTCTTGTTGTATGAATTTCATAGCATCCAAAAGAAGAGGCCCAATGGTAATTGTGATATTAATTACTAAAAGTAGAAGAAGTGGTCTCGATAATATGATGCTCCTAATGATGTAGCTTCCTAGAATGGGAAACCGATATGTGATAGTAAGGCCACAATACCAGCCAAAAAAGAACACTTGCGTCGGGTATCCTTTGAAGCTAAAATGGCCGGACATAATTGATTAGGGCTCATAATCTTGTATATATATATTTTCAAGTCAGATGTTGGTGCTTTCTTTGAAGTAGTATGAAATGTTGTAGACGCTCTCGTTTTAGTTGAATTTGATTTGCGTAACATTGGTTGACCGTTGCTTTGAGAAATTTCACTCTTGTTTGCATCTGCGATACGATAATTACAAAGTAAGTCTAACTGATTCTAACTTAGACGAGGTAAAAGAAGACATGGTTTGCAGATGAAAAGGTAAAAACTCTGAAAAAATAAACGACACCAAGTCTAATTGATACTTTTGTTTAACTTAAAGGATGTGGCGGGTTAGATAAGTTGGATAATGTGTAAAATTTGGTTCCATTAAAACGCAAAAAAATAATAATAACAATAATAATAATAATAATAATAATAATAATAAAAGAAAAAATAAAATAAAAATCAACAATGGTTAAGGTCATTAAGTATGATAGCACAAACAACAAATGGAATGAAATTCCACAAGTAAAATACCTGCGTCCATGTGGGTGTCTATGTTGGTAGGAAGGATTTCATCAGTGATGCGGGTAAGGAAGGTGGGCACGATGCATTAGAAGAATGACCTCCTGATGTAGTAGAAATAGGAGGAGCACGTCCGGAGGTTATTAGAGCCAAACGATCTGATCCCTTCTCGACAATTCTTCGACGACGAGCACTTGGATTGTTCGCGTCACTTGCCATTTCCAAGCAAAAAATGTTTTTGTTTGTTCCACCTAGCTACAACAAAAATAACAACGGTTAAAATTAAAACATAGAAATATTATAAGCTAATTTCTGATTATAACAACATACTCTTTACTAATTTCAGATGATCTTTAAACAAACGTAAAGGTCATAAATTGGAGTATATTACAATCTCGACATAAATTGAAAGAAGCTTACCTTAATCAAGGCTTTGAAGACATATTTGAAACATTGTTTTCTAGTCCGATTTCACAACCATAAACTCTAGTTTTTGTGAAATGTATGTGTTTTGTGTGTTTTGATCCTAAAAATTAGCATTAAGTTACTAAAAAAGGAATTTGAATATGTATTTTCAATTGAAGACACGTATTAATTTAACTTACACTCGGTCAACCTTGTATTAAGCTCATTTTGATATAGTACACAACTTCATTCACCTATATACAAAATTGAGTAGACAATTAGTAAACTGGTTTTGGTACGTAAATTAATAAAAATATTTTTGCTATATGATAAAATGCCCAATAGTGATCGAAGGTTTGTGGCGATCGATTCACACTCGATCGCCTTATTGTGGCTAATGATTGTCAAAATGAATACCAACTTAGTCGTTCTCATGCGATCGAGTAAAACTTGGACAAAAGTGGTGTTGTGTGTATATTAAATAAATATAAAAGGTATATTCATATTTTTTTGTAGTGTGGCTTAAATCTTCTTGGGCCCAATCACTTTGGAGAGAGAAATGACGGTGAAAAGTAAGGAAATTGAATCATATTGGGCAAATACTATATTCATTCAAGTACATAAAAATATCTTTTTGAAATTTGATAGTGTATGAGGTGAAATGTTGTGAATGTAGTCAAAAAAATCGGGTTTTTTTGTGATTGATGAGTAAACCATAAGTTTAAAATTTTTGGATGTTAATGGAGAAAGTGACATGATGATTTTTGTTTATATGTGAGAGCATGAGAACGAGTGTTGGTTCACATGTGATCGAATCTTGACCCTCATTTTTTTTTTTTTTTTTTAACTTTTTATCTTATTATTCAAAAATAATGTGCTAGCTCCAGTGCACCATAATGATTTCCGTATTTTTCTTACACATAGCATCATTATACATCTTAGTTAAACATGTGAATTGTCATAGGAGGTAAGATAAGCATGAAGATGCATAAAATCATCCAAGTGCTTCATTATACTAGTAACCGTACCTCTGAAATTCCCACTCACTATTATATGCGCAAACCACAAACAATGTTTAAAGTATTTTAAGGCACAATAACATTATTTAAACTAATAATAAAGCTCACAATTTGACATACCAACAATGGACACACAATGGACACATATAGTGGAAGCCTGAAACCATGGTTGTATACTTTCTTGCATACCTCTATTTATTTGCTACTCACATAATCTATGATACTTATAATACATTTAGCATCCTTTCTATTCTAACTTTTTAAGATTTCCATACATAAATTTTAAGCAAATACAACTACTTAAGCTATATATACAATTACTTTATGCATAAACACCTACACATATCGACCCACAACATTTGAATTAATGTCATATTTAAAACACCCATTTGATAAAAGTATAATTTATAAAACACAATATACAAACTATTTGAAACACAAATACAACTAAAAAACACATGTGGAAATGGAAGTGCGGTAAGGAAACCGTATATCTTTTTGGTATGATATTTGGGCAGCTGATGAAACATTGAGAAGTCTATTTCGAGATCTATTTCTTTTAATTTGTTAATAGAAATAGGAAGGTAAGAGAGTTTCGACTTGAGCCCATAAATGAAATTGTGTGGCGTATCGGGTTTTCAAGGAATTTACTAGCGCATCAGAAGTCCGTTATGGAAGACTTTTTCACACTACTACATCACGTTATTATCCAACCATTTGTAGATGATGTAGTAACATGGAAACCAACGGAGTCTTCTGCTTACTCTACCACCATGGCGTACGAAGTGCTACATCAACCTCAGCCAAACACACATGATTGGTTTAGATTTATGCGGACAAAAGGCGTTCCCTAAAAAATCCAAGGATTCACGTGGTTAGCTTGCCATAAATGAATACCGGTAAAACATTTACTCTTTCATAGAAATATCATAGTAGATATCAATCATGCAACATGTTCTTGGTGCGGTTCATCTACAGAAACAGTTGAGCATTTATTGTTGCATCGCAAATGGTCGTTTCTATTTTGGGGTAGTTTGTTCAGATGGTGGAACGTGTTTTGGGTATTGCCAATATCAATTTCAGAATTTGTACAAGATTGGAACGAAGGTATGCCAACAAAATTTCGCAACATATGGAAATTAGTTGGTCCTTATGCCATCTGGCAAATTTGGTTAGCAAGAAACGAGGCGACGTTTAATGATAAGTTCTTTTGTTGGTCTAAAGCAGTAACCATTGTCAAACGAAAAACGTTTCAGTGTGCAGTTGAGCAAAAAGTATGTCATGATTCACAATATCACATTTGGATTGATCAACCGTGGAAGCTCAATTGAAGTGTTTAGCTTGTTGTTTCAAATGTAGTTTGTATTGTAATTAAGTAAGGATTTCTAGTCAAGTGTTTTGTAATTGCACTTCAACATTGTTGAAGTCTATATTATCAATATAAATTTTGTTTTTGCCCAAAAAAAAAAAAAAACTATTCAACACATACAATTAATACACTATTTAATTTACCACTTCACTAAAATATACAACAATTTAACCACAATGTACAATCTAATCAAACTACTAAGCCAAGCATTTAAAAATAAAGCCATTAAATTTGCTGTAGTGGTCGGGTCGATTGGTTCGGTCGCCGTTCTTGGCCGACAAAGTCGCCACCATTGCTACATGAGGGTCGAACTGGGTCGGTCGGCTCCAAAATTGACGAATGGTGATTGTGCTGAAGGAAAGAATTAAGATTTTGTTTGTGGTAGCTTCGGTTAACATAAGATGAATTATTTCGATGATCATAACTAAAGTTATTGTTATTTTGTAATTTAATTGTTTAATAAAAGTATGGTCGCGTAACATTACATTGTCAGAAAATATAGTCACAGGGTACTAGCCGCCGCATCACGCGGATACCCTGCTAGTATATATATATATAATAAATGAACGTATCAATTACAAGTGTCATTTCACTTTTACAAGTGAAAAAAAGTTGGAACAAAAATAAAAGACGCAAATGCCATTTCACTTTTATAGGTGAGAGAAAGTTAGAACAAAACAAAGTAATCTACATGGGCACCTCATGATCCACTTTCCAAGCACCCCATAGGGTGGGCCCCCCTAATTCGTACGACCAAATTATTGTTTTTTTTTTTTTTTTTTTTTTTTTTTAATTGTGTAAGTTAATTTGTGTAGTATTTGTTATCTGAATAAGTTCAGTAAAACGTTTATTTATATTTTACGATCTTACAATGTTTTGTCGATATGAAACGTAAAATCATTTTAACGAAACAAATAAAATACGTAAATTGTTTGAGCCAATAGTTTTCTAACACACTTACGTTCTCACATAAAACGCTAAAACAAGTATAAGTGATTTTATGATTTAGTATTACATATGTACAACAACTAGTGTTTACATATTTGGGTAAAATATACACATAACTAGTATGTAGTATATTGGGTAATATAAATGGGTAAAAACTTAAGTATCATAACCCATTGACCAAATACATTAAATGTAATTGGGTACAACCCAAAGTCCATGACCCATATCCATGGAGCTTGACCCATAACCCATTGCATGACATCATGCTTATGTCATATATGGATAATATCCATGACCCATGGTTTTAATCCATGGCCCATAGTTTCAATCCATGAACCATGGACTAGATCGTTGCATCTTGAAGGTACGATGAACCTACTGATATCCATGACCCATGACCCAAAACCCATGGGCAAAGGGCGTCCCCACGGATCCCAAGTTTACACCGACGGATCCGCAAGGGAGGATCCGCGGGATCCGTGGAGCGATGAGACATTTTCTCTCTATAAATAGTGAGCAATTTCTTCATTGTTTCTCACCCCTTTCATATATATTTTCTATTTGAGTTGTAAACTCTCTAACCTCATATCCAAGTGATCTATGTTTGTAGTTTTGTTTTTGTGTGATCCTCTAGGTTCCTCTTAAAGGGGAGATCACCACCTTTGAAGTCAAGAAAGCTCAAGTCCATGAGTTGTCATGCTTCCTCATCATCAAGACTACTGAAGTCCTCTTGTTGATGATTTTTTCTTCTACTAAGAAGTGTAGTGTTGAAGACATTAGTGAAAGATGTCTCAAGTATCAAGACGAAGACATTAGTGAAGGGTGTCGATCGTCCGTATTGTAGGCATTAGTGAAGGGTGCCTAAGAGTCAAGTCACAAGACATTAGTGAAGGGTGTCTTGAAGATCTAGTCAAAGGCATTAGTGAAAGGTGCCTAAGATGTACATTCGATATGGTGTGATTCGATGTACAAGATAGATTAGTATTGGGTCAAAGGATATTGTTATCCTTGTTGACATTATATGGAGTAGATCTCTTTTGGGGTTAGGTGTCGTGTAGTGTTGGGTAGTAGTTCCTCCATTGTAATGGAACTCGGTACTTAGCCTAATCTGGGATAAAGGGTAAGCGACGTTGTGGTAGGTGTGGTTCACCTTGGTGAAAGAACCCGGTGGTTAGCCTAATCTGGGAAAAAGCGTGGCGACATTGTGAAGGCTTCTCCGCCATAAGGAGTTGGTGTCGTGTAGTGTTTACGAACAATCGAGTAGGTGACTCGGGGAGTGGAGTAGGGCAAGGAAGGTGTCCTTGTAGCCGAACCACTATAAATCCTCGTGTTGGTTTGTTTATCCTTTTACTTATCGCTATACTTTTATTCTTGCATTGCATTGTTTACTTTCTATGTGGTTGATGTCTATGTTTGTGATACATACTTGGTCTTTCATATAGTCACAAACTATATTTAACACTTTACGTATTATGACACGCTTGATCAAGAAAAAGCAACCGGACTAATAATGGTGAAACTTGATTTATAGACAATAGTTGGGGTGACCGACACTTCACTATGGATTTTCTAAATCTTAACAGAATAAGCGGTTCTTATCTAGATCTAAGCGGTTCTTGGCCAAAATAGCATGTTCTTAATCGGTTCTTCTTGGTTATTGGCGAGAATAGCTAGTTCTTATCCGGTTCTAACCGGTTTGTCTTGGTTCTTGGCGAATAAGCGAGTTCTTAGTTGGATCTAACCGGTTCTTGGTTGGAATAGTTGGTTCCAATTTGGATCTAACTATTTATTGGCGGAATAGCTAGTTCTTAATCGGTTCTAACGGTTCTTGGTCGGAATATCCGGTTCTTAACTAGTTCTAACCGGTTCAGTTTGTTTCGGTCATTTTGATGTGTATTTACCGAAAGCGGAGTTAAGGTTCAAAAGTTATGGCCGTTTGAAGTTTTGATGTAAAAAGTCAACTTTGGTCAAGCCGCAAGTGGTCAAACCGCAAGTAGTCAAACCGTAAAAGTCAAAACTCAATTTTTTTGATCAAATCGCATTGGGCAAATCGCAGGATTGTCAAACCGTTGGAATAAAAACCGCTTAAATCAAACCGCTTTTTATCTAACCGCTTCTTATCAAACCGCTTAACTCAAACCGCTTCTTATCAAACCACTTAGATCAAACCGCTAAAGACACACCGCTTGAGTCAAACCGCTTATGTCAAACTGCTAAATACAAACCGCTTGAGTCAAACCGCTTAAGACAAATCGCTTATGTCAAACCGCTTACGTCAAACCGCTTAAGTCAAACCGCTTCTGATACAACGAATCTAGACAAACCGCATCCAAGAACTTGACAAATCGCTTCGTTGATCAGATCAAATCGCACCCAAATGACATCAAACCGCATACAAGAAAATAGTACGAGACTCAAACCGCTTCCTTGAAACTCTTCAAACACTAAACTTTTCCAATCCAAAACACTATAAATAAGATGAATTACGCCTTCCAAACTAAAACCTATGCACTTATGATGATTCTAAACACAAAAGTGCTAACAAAATTCAAATTTTAACACTTTCAGGGTATAAAATTCGAACCAACAAAACACACAAATAACCAATCTTTATGATCTAACCATGGCTCTTGATACCAATTGTTGGATATTGGTTATTGTAACACACAAACAATCAATTATGTGGTTCGAATCTTAGCAAGAAACTTAGAGAGAGAAAGTGGGAGATGGGATCCTTTCTAAAGAGAGAAAGTGAGAGAAAAACAAAGAGAATGTTAGATTAAGAAATGAAAGGTCCAACCCTCTACCTTGAAAGGTCCAACCCTCTACCACGTTGTTACTCGAACTAACTAACTAACTAACTAATAGATAACGTAATGTCTACGAGCTAACATATGCTAGACAATAGTTGGGGTGACCGACACTTCACTATGGATTTTCTAAATCCCTAACAGAATAAGCGATGCCAGCTAGATCTAAGCGGTTCTTGGCCAAAATAGCATGTTCTTAATCGGTTCTTCTTGGTTATTGGCATGAATAGCTAGTTCTTATCCGGTT
The DNA here is from genome assembly GCA_022545495.1 of Chrysanthemum lavandulifolium. Lineage (NCBI taxonomy): Eukaryota > Viridiplantae > Streptophyta > Magnoliopsida > Asterales > Asteraceae > Chrysanthemum > Chrysanthemum lavandulifolium. The sequence goes on from CM040238.1 coordinate 280,095,704, forward strand.
CTAACGGTTTGTCTTGGTTCTTGGCGGAATAAGCGGTTCTTATTTGGATCTAAGCGGTTCTTGGCGGAATAGTGGTTCCTATTTCGATCTAACTATTTATTGGCCGGAATAGCTAGTTCTTAATCGGTTCTAAGCGGTTCTTGGTGAAATATCGGTTCTTAACTAGTTCTAACCGGTTCCCTCTTGCTTGTTTGTTTCGTCGTTTTCACGGTATTTCATTTGAAACGAAGTTACGGTTCAAAAGTTATGGTCATTTGAAGTTTTGATGTAAAAAGTCAACTTTGGTCAAGCCGCAAGTGGTCAAACCGCAAGTAGTCAAACCGTAAAAGTCAAAACTCAATTTTTTTGATCAAATCACAGGATTGTCAAACCGCTAGAATACAAACCGCTTAAATCAAACCGCTATTTATCTAACCGCTTCTTATCAAACTGCTTAGATCAAACCGCTTATATCAAACCGCTGAATACACACCGCTTGAGTCAAACAGCTTAAGTCAAACCGCTTATGTCAAACTGCTAAATACAAACCACTTGAGTCAAACAGCTTAAGTCAAACCGCTTATGTTAAACCGCTTACGTCAAACCGCTTAAGTCAAACCGCTTCCGATACAACGAATCTAGTCAAACCGCATCGAAGAACTTGACAAATCGCTTCCTTGATCAGATCAAATCGCACCCAAATGACATCAAACCGCATACAAGAAAATAGTACGAGACTCAAACCGCTTCCTTGAAACTATTCAAACACTAAACTTTTCCAATCCAAAACACTATAAACAAGATGAATTAAGCCTCCCAAACTAAAACCTATGCACTTATGATGATTCTAAACACAAAAGTGCTAACAAAATTCAAATTTTAACACTTTTAGGGTATAGAATTCGAACCAAGAAAACACACAAATAACCAATCTTTATGATCTAATCATGGCTCTTGATACTAATTTTTGGATATAGGTTATTGTAACACAAAAATAATCAATTATGTGGTTCGAATCTTAGCAAGAAACTTAGAGAGAGAAAGTGGGAGATGTGATCCTTTCTAGAGAGATAAAGTGAGAGAAAAAGAAAGAGAAGGTTAGATTAAGAAATGAAAGGTCTAACCCTCTACCTTGGGAGGTTGAGGGTATTTATAGTTTACATAATACGCCTCAGAAGGTCATGGATCGGACATACAGATGGGTAAAGACCGTCGTCCTCCACGGAGTTACTCTAACTAACTAACTAATATTTAACGTAATGTCTACGAGCTAACATATGCTAGACAATAGTTGGGGTGACCGACACTTCACTATGGATTTTCTAAAGCCTAACAGAATAAGCGGTTCTTAATTGGATCTAAGCGGTTCTTGGCCAAAATAGCATGTTCTTAATCGGTTCTTCTTGGTTATTGGCGAGAATAGCTAGTTCTTATCTGGTTCTAACTGGTTTGTCTTGGTTCTTGGCGAATAGGATGTTCTTAAATTTGGATCTAAGCGGTTCTTGGCGGAATATTTGGTTCCTATTTGGATCTAAGTATTTATTGGCGGAATAGCTAGTTCTTAGTTGGATTATCCGGTTCTTAACTAGTTCTAACGGTTCCCTCTTGGTTCAGTTGTTCCGGTTGTTTTGATGGTATTTATTGAAAGCGGAGTTCTGATTCAAAAGTTATGGCCGTTTGAAGTTTTGATATAGAAAGTCAACTTTGGTCAAGCCGCATGTGGTCAAACCGCAAGTGGTCAAACCGCAAGTAGTCAAACCGTAAAAGTCAAAACTCAATTTTTTTGATCAAATCGCATTGGTCAAATCGCAGGATTGTCAAACCGCTGGAATAGAAACCGCTTAAATCAAACCGCTTTTTATCTAACCGCTTCTTATCAAACCGCTTAACTCAAACCGCTTCTTATCAAACCGCTTAGATCAAACCGCTAAAGACACACCGCTTGAGTCAAACCACTTAAGTCAAACCGCTTATGTAAAACCGCTAAATACAAACCGCTTGAGTCTAACCGCTTAAGTCAAACCGCTTAAGTCAAACCGCTTATGTCAAACCGCTTACGTCAAACCGCTTAAGTCAAACCGCTTCCGATACCACGAATCTAGACAAACCGCATCCAAGAACTTGACAAATCGCTTCCTTGATCAGATCAAATCGCTTCCTTTATTATGTACGACATTACAATTTTATATACATTCCAATTTTATTGTATTTGAATATATTTTGAATATATTTTTATATATTAGAATTTGTTTTGATATATATTGATTTCTTATATGTGACTAAAAGATTTATATAGTCACAATTATTAACACTTTTTGGTCACAATTTGCTTAATTCGATGCGTGACTAAATGTTAGAAAGGGCCACACAAACATAAAATTAATGTGGCCATTGGATGAGCAATAGTCAAACAAAACACACATTTCTTCACTTAAAACACCATATGGTCGCACTTATTAACACTTTTGGCCACTTTATGCTTAATTTGTATGTGACTAAATACCCAAAAGAAACATGCTTTGTGTGACTAAATGTTAGAAAAGGCCACACAAACATAAAATTAATGTGGCCATTGGATGATCAATAGTCACACAAAACACACATTTCTTCACTTAAAACACCATATGGTCACACTTATTAACAATTTTGGCCACTTTATGCTTAATTTGTATGTGACTAAATACCCAAAAGAAACATGCTTTGTGTAACTAAATGTTAGAAAATGCCACACAAACATAAAATTAATGTGGCCATTGGATGATCAATAGTCACACAAAACACACATTTTTTCACTTAAAACACCATATGGTCACACTTATTAACACTTTTGGCCACTTTATGCATAAATTGTATGTGACTAAATACCCAAAACAAACATGCTTTGTGTGACTAAATGTTAGAAAAGGCCACACAAACATAAAATTAATGTGGCCATTAGATGATCAATAGTCACACAAAACACACATTTCTTCACTTAAAACACCATATGGTCACACTTTTGGCCACTTTATACTTAATTGTATGTGACTAAATACCCAAAACAAACATGCTTTGTGTGACTAAATGTTAGAAAATGTCACACAAACATAAAATTCATGTGGCTATTGGATGATCAATAGTCACACAAAACACACATTTCTTCACTTGAAACACCATATGGTCACACTTATTACCACTTTTGGCCACTTTATGATTAATTGTATGTGACTAAATACCCAAAAGAAACATGCTTTGTGTGACTAAATGTTAGAAAATGCCACACAAACATAAAATTCAAGTGGCCATTGGATGATCAATAGTCACACAAAACACACATTTCTTCACTTTAAACACTATATGGTCACACTTATTAACACTTTTAGCCACTTTATGGTTAATTGCATGTGACTAAATACCCAAAAGAAACATGCTTTGTGTGACTAAATGTTAGAAAAGGCCACACAAACATAAAATTCATGTGGCCATTGGATGAGCAATAGTCACACAAAACACACATTTCTTCACTTTAAACACCATATGGTCACACTTATTAACACTTTTAGCCACTTTATGGTTAATTGTATGTGACTAAATACCCAAAACAAACATGCTTTGTGTGACTAAATGTTAGAAAAGGCCACACAAACATAAAATTTATGTGGCCATTGGATGATCAATAGTCACACAAAACACACGTTTCTTCACTTTAAACACCATATAGTCACACTTATTAACACTTTTGGCCACTTTATGATTAATTGTATGTGACTAAATACACAAAACAAACATGCTTTGTGTGACTAAATGTTACAAAAGGCCACACAAACATAAAATTCATGTGGCCATTGGATGATCAATAATCACACAAAATACACGTTTCTTCACTTTAAACACCATATTGTCACACTTATTAACACTTTTAGCCACTTTATGGTTAATTGTATGTGACTAAATACACAAAACAAACATGCTTTGTGTGACTAAATGTTACAAAAGGCCACACAAACATAAAATTCAAGTGGCCATTGGATGATCAATAGTCACACAAAAGACATATTTCTTCACCTTAAACAACATATGGTCACACTTATTAACACTTTTGGCCACTTTATGCTTAATTGTATGTGACTAAATACCCAAAACAAACATGCTTTGTGTGACTATATAGTGTTTATGGACACTAATACGGATTAATCCAACAAAATTTGTACCTAATTAGTCACATATGTTACGGTTTTGGTTACTCTTTTGCAATAGAGACTAAAAAAAAGTCAAACACGTGACCATAGAGTACCTATGGTCGCGCGACCTTTAGTCACACACGGCCGAAAAATCATGTGTGACTATATGTATATCGTCACACATATTCGGTGTAGCCAAATCCACTTTTTGTTCTAGTGCTAACCGCTTAAGTCAAACCGCTTAAGTCAAACCGCTTATGTCAAACCGCTTACGTCAAACCGCTTAAGTCAAACCGCTTCTGATACAACGAATCTAGACAAACCGCATCCAAGAACTTGACAAATCGCTTCCTTGATCAGATCAAATCGCACCCAAATGACATCAAACCGCATACAAGAAAATAGTACGAGACTCAAACCGCTTCCTTGAAACTCTTCAAACACTAAACTTTTCCAATCCAAAACACTATAACCAAGATGAATTAAGCCTTTCAAACTAAAACGTACGCACTTATGATGATTTTAAACACAAAAGTATAAACAAAACTCAAATTTTAACACTTTTAGGGTATAGAATTCGAACCAACAAAACACACAAATAACCAATCTTTATGATCTAACCATGGCTCTTGATACCAATTGTTGGATATTGGTTATTGTAACACACAAACAATCAATTATATGGTTCGAATCTTAGCAAGAAACTTAGAGAGAGAAAGTGGGAGATGGGATCCTTTCTAGAGAGAGAAAGTGAGAGAAAAACAAAGAGAAGGTTAGATTAAGAAATGAAAGGTCCAACCCCCTACCTTGGGAGGTAGAGGGTATTTATAGTTTTACATAATACGCACTCTGTCAGGCTGTGGATCAGGCATACAATGGGTAAAGACCTGTACGTCCTCCACGGTGTTACTCTAACTAACTAACTAACTAACTAATAGATAATGTAATGTCTACGAGCTAACATATGCTAAACAATAGTTGGGGTGACCGACACTTCACTATGGATTTTCTAAATCCTAACAGGAATAGGTAGTTCTTAGCTAGATCTAACTGGTTCTTGGCCAAAATAACATGTTCTTAACTGGTTCTTACTGGTTATTGGCGAGAATAGCTAGTTCTTATCTAGTTTGTCTTGGTTTGTCTTGGTTCTTAGCCTAATAAGCGGTTCTTAGTCGGATCTAAGCGGTTCTTAAATTCGGAATAAATTGGTTCCAATTTGGATCTAACTATTTATTGGCGGAATAGCTAGTTCTTAACGGTTCTAACTGGTTCCTACCGGTTCTTGGCTGGAATATCCGGTTCTTAACTAGTTCTAACGGTTCCTCTTGGTTCGTGATGTTTGATCGTTTTGACGTGTATTTCGCTGAAAACGGAGTTAAGGTTCAAAAGTTATGGCCATTTGAAGTTTTGATGTAAAAAGTCAACTTTGCTCAAGCCGCAAGTGGTCAAACCGCAAGCAGTCAAACCGCAAAAGTCAAAACTCAATTTTTTTGATCAAATCGCATTGGTCAAATCGCAGGATTGTCAAACCGTTGGAATAGAAACCGCTTAAATCAAACCGCTTTATATCTAACCGATTCTTATCAAACCGCTTAACTCAAACCGCTTCTTATCAAACCGCTTAGATCAAACCGCTAAAGACACACCGCTTGAGTCAAACCGCTTATGTCAAACTGCTAAATACAAACCGCTTGAGTCAAACCGCTTAAGTCAAACCGCTTAAGACAAACCGCTTATCTCAAACCGCTTAAGTCAAACCGCTTCCGATACAACGAATCTAGAAAAACCGCATCCAAGAACTTGACAAATCGCTTCCTTGATCAGATCAAATCGCACCCAAATGAAATAAAACCGCATACAAGAAAATAGTACGAGACTCAAACCGCTTCCTTGAAACTCTTCAAACACTAAACTTTTCCAATCCAAAACACTATAAACAAGATGAATTAAGCCTTCCAAACTAAAACCTATGCACTTATGATGATTCTAAACACAAAAGTGCTAACAAAATTCAAATTTTAACACTTTCAGGGTATAAAATTCGAACCAACAAAACACACAAATAACCAATCTTTATGATCTAACCATGGCTCTTGATACCAATTGTTGGATATTGGTTATTGTAACACACAAACAATCAATTATGTGGTTCAATCTTAGCGAAACTTAGAGAGAAAGTAGGAGATGGGATCCTTTCTAAAGAGAGAGTGAGAGAAAACAAAGAAGGTTAGATTAAGAAATGAAAGGTCCAACCTCTACCTTGGGAGGTTGAGGGTATTTATAGTTTACATAATACGCCTACTGCCGGTGTGGATCGAGCATCTGATGGGTAAAGACCAAGACGTCCTCCACCGTGTTACTCTAACTAACTAACTAACTAATAGATAACGTAATATCTTGAGCTAACATATGCTTGAAAATAATTGGGGTGACCGACACTTCACTATGGATTTTCTAAATCCTAATAGGAATAAGCGCCTTATTTGGATCTAAGCGGTTCTTGGCCAAAATAGCATGTTCTTAATCGGTTCTTCTTGGTTATTGGCGTGAATAGCTAGTTCTTATCTCGTTCTAACCGGTTTGTCTTGGTTCTTGGCCCGAATAGGATGTTCTTAATTTGGATCTAATCGGTTCTTGGCCTAATAGCCGGTTCCTATTTGGATCTAACTATTTATTGGCCGGACTAGCTAGTTCTTAAGCGGTTCTTAGTCGGAATATCCGTATCTTAACTAGTTCTAACCGGTTCCTCTTGGTTCAGCCGTTCCGGTCGTTTTGTGGTGTTTATTTGAAAGCGGAGTTACGGTTCAAAAGTTATGGTCGTTTGAAGTTTTGATGTAAAAAGTCAACTTTGGTCAAGCCGCAAGTGGTCAAACCGCAAGTAGTCAAACCGTAAAAGTCAAAACTCAAATTTTTTGATCAAATCGCATTGGTCAAATCGCAGGATTGTCAAACCGCTGGAATAGAAACCGCTTAAATCAAACCGCTTTTTATCTAACCGCTTCTTATCAAACCGCTTAACTCAAACCGGTTCTTATCAAACCGCTTAGATCAAACCGCTAAAGACACACCGCTTGAGTCAAACCGCTTATGTCAAACCGCTAAATACAAACCGCTTGAGTCTAACCGCTTAAGTCAAACCTCTTAAGTCAAACCGCTTATGTCAAACCGCTTACGTCAAACCGCTTAAGTCAAACCGCTTATGATACAACGAATCTAGACAAACCACATCCAAGAACTTGATAAATCGCTTCCTTGATCAGATCAAATCACACCCAAATGACATCAAACCGCATACAAGAAAATAGTATGAGACTCAAACCGCTTCCTTGAAACTCTTCAAACACTAAACTTTTCCAATCCAAAACACTATAACCAAGATGAATTAAGCTTTTCAAACTAAAACGTACGCACTTATGATGATTCTAAACACAAAAGTACAAACAAAACTCAAATTTTAACACTTTTAAGGTATAGAATTCGAACCAACAAAACACACAAATAACCAATCTTTATGATCTAACCATGGCTCTTGATACCAATTGTTGGATATTGGTTATTGTAACACACAAACAATCAATTATATGGTTCGAATCTTAGCAAGAAACTTAGAGAGAAAGTGGGAGATGGGATCCTTTCTAGAGAGAAAGTCGAGAAAAAAACAAAGAAGGTTAGATTAAGAAATGAAGGTCCAACCTCTACCTTGGGAGGTAGAGGTATTTATAGTTTTACATAATCGCCTGCAGTCGAGTGTGGATCGGGCATACAATGGGTAAAGACACATGACGACCTCCACGGTGTTACTCGAACTAGCTAACTAACTAACTAGTAGATAACGTAATGTCTACGAGCTAACATATGCTAGACAATAGTTGGGGTGACCGACACTTCACTATGGATTTTCTAAATCCTAACGAGAATAAGCGCCTTAGCTAGATCTAAGCGGTTCTTGGCCAAAATAGCATGTTCTTAATCGGTTCTTCTTGGTTATTGGTAGGAATAGCTAGTTCTTATCTGGTTCTAACTAGTTTGTCTTGGTTCTTGGCCGAATAAGCGGTTCTTAGTTTGGATCTAATCGGTTCTTGGCGGAATAATTTGGTTCCTATATGGATCTAACTATTTATTGGCCGAATAGCTAGTTCTTAACGGTTCTAACGGTTCTTGGCTGAAATATCTGGTTCTTAACTAGTTCTAATGGTTCCCTCCGGTTCAGCCGTTTGATCGTTTTGACAGTATTTATTAAAACGGAGATTCTGGTTCAAAAGTTATGGTCGTTTGAAGTTTTGATGTAAAAAGTCAACTTTAGTCAAGCCGCAAGTGGTCAAACCGCAAGTAGTCAAACCGTAAAAGTCAAAACTCAATTTTTTTGATCAAATCGCTGGATTGTCAAACCGCTAGAATACAAACCGCTTAAATCAAACCGCTTTTTATCTAACCGCTTCTTATCAAACTGCTTAGATCAAACCGCTTAGATCAAACCGCTGAGGACACACCGCTTGAGTCATACAGCTTAAGTCAAACCGCTTATGTCAAACTGCTAAATACAAACCACTTGAGTCAAACAGCTTAAGTCAAACCGCTTAAGACAAACCGCTTCCAATACAACGAATCTAGACAAACCACATCCAAGAACTTGACAAATCGCTTCCTTGATCAGATCAAATCGCACCCAAATGACATCAAACCGCATACAAGAAAATAGTACGAGACTCAAACCGCTTCCTTGAAACTATTCAAACACTAAACTTTTCCAAACCAAAACACTATAAACAAGATGAATTAAGCCTTCCAAACTAAAACCTATGCACTTATGATGATTCTAAACACAAAAGTGCTAACAAAATTCAAATTTTAACACTTTTAGGGTATAGAATTCGAACCAAGAAAACACACAAATAACCAATCTTTATGATCTAACCATGGCTCTTGATACTAATTTTTGGATATTGGTTATTGTAACACAAAAATAATCAATTATGTGGTTCGAATCTTAGCAAGAAACTTAGAGAGAGAAAGTGGGAGATGGGATCCTTTCTAGAGAGATAAAGTGAGAGAAAAACAAAGAGAAGGTTAGATTAAGAAATGAAAGGTCCAACCCTCTACCTTGGGAGGTTGAGGGTATTTATAGTTTTACATAATACGCCGTCTGTCGGGCTGTGGATCAGGCATACAATGGGTAAAGACCCGTACGTCCTGCACGGAGTTACTCTAACTAACTAACTAACTAATATTTAACGTAATGTCTACGAGCTAACATATGCTAGACAGTAGTTGGGGTGACCGACACTTCACTATGGATTTTCTAAATTCTAACAGGAATAGGCAGTTCTTAGCTAGATCTAACTGGCTCTTGGCCAAAATAACATGTTCTTAACTGGTTCTTACTGGTTATTGGCATGAATAGCTAGTTCTTATCTCGTTCTAATTGGTTTGTCTTGGTTCTTGGCGGAATAAGCGGTTCTTAGTTTGATCTAAGCGGTTCTTGGCGAATAGTCGGTTCCTATTTGGATCTAACTATTTATTGGCCGAATAGCTAGTTCTTAACGGTTCTAACGGTTCTTGGTGAAATATCCGGTTCTAAACTAGTTCTAACGGTTCCCTCTTGGTTCAGTTGTTTCGGTCATTTTGATGTATTTATTTGAAAAGATTCTGGTTCAAAATTTATGGTCGTTTGAAGTTTTGATGTAAAAAGTCAACTTTGGTCAAGCCGCAAGTGGTCAAACCGCAAGTAGTAAAACCGTAAAAGTCAAAACTCAACTTTTTTGATCAAATCGCAGGATTGTCAAACCGCTAGAATACAAACCGCTAGAATACAAACCCCTTAAATCCCGCTTTTTATCTTTTTCGATTTTTTTTTACACTCTATATTTTTTTCTTTTTCTCTTTTTCGATTTTTTTTTTTTTTTTTTTTCACACTTTTACTCTACCATCCTCTATGGTGACATCAAAATGATAGGGATTTATAGGCATATCCTACACTTGAGTTTTATTACTCTAACACTAATTTGACCCGAATTTGAAAAGATCAAAACACTTGGGGTACATTATTATGCAAACAAAGGAATTTGAATTTAACATTCCCTTCCGTCATTTCATAAACTTTAACTTTTCCCATGAATCCCAATCGTCCCAAAGCGTATACAAAGGATATGACTCGACTTAGCAACTCATGCAAGCAACTAGATAATTGAACTAAGGGTTTAGGGTGATAACAAACATTTGCACTAAAAGTGAGTGCATAAGGGGTAAGCTAAGGCGATTTGGGTGTATATTTGGGGATGGGGTGTAAACAATGCTCTTCATTGATATTCGGAAAAACCGAAACATCACGAGAACCGCGAAAAGGATAGGCTCGAGGGTTAACTAGGGTATCGTGTACTAAAGATGAGTACAACGCAGTGGTGTGGGGAATTACTCAACCGATATGGAAGAAGTAATTATATTACGGGTATCAAACAAGGGTTTATCCTAATGCCTCTTATCATTTAGTTATTCCTAACTACACAAGTGTAGCCTCACTTGCGATCTCGGAATGCATCACAAAACAAGTTCTAGAATCTAATATACTACCGCTTCACACTCTAAGCATTGAAGATGAATGCTTTAATTCCTACTAATCTAAGGCGATCCTCACATTTTGGTGGAATTAAGGTGGTAAAGGGTTTTGTGCTAGTCATGCAACTTCCTATCCATGAGGCGCTTTTGTTAAGACTAATGGCCCACTCCTATATGTCATGAAAAAATTTTAAATTTGGTGCCAAAATTACCCTAACCGACATTTTCTCATGGTTTATTACACAAATGCAATTGGACAAAGCAAATAATCAAGGATAAGCATACTTTCAAAGTTCCTGCTTTATTTTCCTCCCTACATTTAAACCGAACATTGTCCCCAATGTTCCCGAAAGTATCAAAGTTATGATAATGGAAGGTAATTAAAAGCGAAAGAAACTAATACTCCACGATTAGCTTGGTAGGATCCGTGTAAAGTGGTGGTTAAATCCTTTTCAAGAAGAATTATTGCGTGAAAAGCTCCTTCCAATCTTATGTAACTTCTTCTCGACAAACTAAACTGCGCACTTGAAGAAAACAAAGCGAAACTTTCGTAAAATCGGTGGTAATAATATATATAAGACTCGATTTAAACTAGGATATAATGCTTGTGGAATGGATGTTTACTGAATTTCTAAGAAATTTAAGACCGAAAATTCAAAAATTTATAAGTAGCTCGAAAACGAGAAAAAGTAATCGATGTTTTACTCCTTCACGAGCGTCAGTTATCGACAAAAAAAGGTCTGCGATTTTGGAAAAAATTCGGAAAATTTAAATCTTTAGAATCTGGAAAATTTACGCAAAAACATCCATTATGACTCTATACAAGCATTTGACTCGAACAAACAAACATAAATATCTTTTAGTTAATTGTTATTCTCATGTTTACGTTTCTTTTGAAAACGTGTGTAATCCTCCTACACTTATCCCTTATGTAAAATACCTTTATATGCAATTAAGGCGAGGTTAAAAATAAAATAAAGCATTTTACAAATTTAAACATGAGGATAAACAATTAATAAAGGATATATGACACTAACAAGCAAACAATTAAGCATGGGTTGCCTCCCAAGCGCTTTTCTTTATTTAAGAGTCTTGTAGCTAGACTCATAGTCGTGTGCTCTCACGTTGCCTCACGCGTGCTCTCGTGCTCATACTTAAGCCATTCCAACGCTCTTTCATTCTTTTGTAATCATCTCCTAATTCAAAGCATTTTTGTAATACCGCTTAGTTTTCTCATATGGGTACCTAAGCCCACTCTGCTTATCCCTTTCACTAAGCAATGGAATAGGGTCATTCTATTACAAGCCTCAATGTCCTTATGTTTAAACCTAGGATGGTAGCGTGGCATTTGGTAGATGAAATCTTCAACTTCATCAGAGAATGTAATTAGACCATCAATCATCCGTTCATTCAACCTAGTCAATTTTTTGAAAGGTTTTCCAAAAATTACTTGAGTGAGGTCCTTATCTATAAATTCTCCTAAGTCTTCTAAGACCATGAACTCTACCAAATAAGCAAAACTTCCGACAAACACGTGCAAATAAATGACTGCTTCAACAACATTGTTCCCTTGATAGGTTAACTCATTGACCTTGATTTTGTTGTATAGATCCCTTGAGATTAAGTTTAAAGGTAAGAATGAATTCAAATAAGCATCGAACCCTTCTAGTCCTATTTTGCAAGGGAATTGCATGTTAAAGGGGCCATCTTTCTCAATCCTACACCTAGGGTCAAAACATTGGGAGGGGTCTTCCTCAATTTCATTAATGACCTCCTCGCTATTAAGGGCCTCACCATAATCAAATTCCTCATCAGAATCAGAGTAATAGAAAGGACTTTGTTGTTGCCAATTTATCTCATTATGCCCTAGGTGATTACCAAAATGGTGAGTGGGTGAAGGGTTTTGTGGGATTGCGTTCTCAATCTCGGGATTGGGAACGGGTAGAGTGAAGAATCTTCGATGGATCATGGTGAGTGATGGTTTTTACGAACGAGGGTCACGAAGAAGGGGGATAGACTAAGAGAAAGCTAAAAATGAGAAAATTTTACTTGATAGGAATCAAGCAAAGAACCTAAACGAGGTGTACTAACTAGGTTATACTACTCCTTAATTATCTCCTATTGGTGGTTGAGTTGTCACGTCCTTATTCTTAGTTGCGTTGTGTGTCTAAAGTTGTAGGGTATCGTTTCTCCCTAACTCTTTGAACTTACCAAAGGGTCTCGCCTACAAAACCCACTAGGATGATAAACTCTTACTCTAAGGCACTCTTTGGATAATTTAGCCTACAACTACTCGGGTAATCATATTCTAAGGTTCACAAAGATGAATCAAGCATTAAGTACACAACGAATGACCTATCGCATTACTAGATCATTGATCAACTAAGATAAGAAACAACCAATCAATATTCAATAATTAAGTTTCATACTTCCTAAGCAAACACACAAATAAATTAGCGGACATGGAGAACATGCAAGCATACACACAAATAATCAAAGACATAATTGAATTAATGAAGTAAATACTTATCTTGATGTAAGATAGGGTTTAAAACCCTAAAATCTTGTACAAGACACCTTAGGTTCGGTTTTAGGTTTTCACTCCAAAAGACTCTCTAAAACCGAAAAATTCGGATTCTATATATAAGATTACATATGCCACGGCCACCTTATGTTTCGTGACTCCGTCGTGTCGCCGTCATTAGGGTTTCGTCTTGCCACGTTAACCTTGCGGCGGCGTCACCTTATGTCCGTGACGCCATCCTCTTGACCGGCGTCGTGCTGGTTGCATCTAGGCCGTCCGAGTAGCAACGCCTACTCTTTTAAAGCCCGGCGTCGTCGCTTGAAAATAGGTATTTGCTCATGTATCGTCACAAAAATCCTCCGACGTCGCCGCATTAACACCGGACGCCGCCGCCTTTTCAGTGACTTTGAGTGTCTCGATTCGACTTTGGCCATTTTCTTCATATATTCGCGCCTTTTCGTCCAAATAAGTGCCATTCCAGCATTTTGCCTTCGAGAGACCTAAAAAGTGAAAAGAAACGATACTAAGCAATAACTGATACAAAAGTGATCAAATAAGGACTTAAACGACCCCTCAAAATGGTACCTTTTAAAACCTTATCAGTCAAGCCGCAAGTGGTCAAACCGCAAGTAGTCAAACCGTAAAAGTCAAAACTCAATTTTTTTGATCAAATCGCAGGATTGTCAAACCGCTAGAATACAAACCGCTTAAATCAAACCGCTTTTTATCTAACCGATTCATATCAAACTGCTTAGATCAAACCGCTTAGATCAAACCGCTGAAGACACACCGCTTGAGTCAAACAGCTTAAGTCAAACCGCTTATGTCAAACTGCTAAATACAAACCACTTGAGTCAAACAGCTTAAGTCAAACCGCTTATGTTAAACCGCTTACGTCAAACCGCTTAAGTCAAACCGCTTCCGATACAACGAATCTAGACAAACCGCATCCAAGAACTTGACAAATCGCTTCCTTGATCAGATCAAATCCCACCCAAATGACATCAAACCGCATACAAGAAAATAGTACGAGACTCAAACCGCTTCCTTGAAACTATTCAAACACTAAACTTTTCCAATCCAAAACACTATAAACAAGATGAATTAAGCCTTCCAAACTAAAACCTATGCACTTATGATGATTCTAAACACAAAGTGCTAACAAAATTCAAATTTTAACACTTTTAGGGTATAGAATTCGAACCAAGAAAACACACAAATAACCAATCTTTATGATCTAACCATGGCTCTTGATACTAATTTTTGGATATTGGTTATTGTAACACAAAAATAATCAATTATGTGGTTTGAATCTTAGCAAGAAACTTAGAGAGAAAAGTGGGAGATGGGATCCTTTCTAGAGATAGAGTGAGAGAAAACAAAGAAGGTTAGATTAAGAAATGAAGGTCCAACCCTCTACCTTGGGAGGTTGAGGGTATTTATAGTTTACATGTCATGTCAGCCAGGCCGGATCGAGCATACGATGGGTAAAGACCCGTCGTCCTCCACAGAGTTACTCTAACTAACTAACTAATATTTAATGTAATGTCTACGAGCTAACATATGCTAGACAATAGTTGGGGTGACCGACACTTCACTATGGATTTTCTAAAGCCTAACAGAATAGGCGCTTCTTAGTTGGATCTAACTGGTTCTTGGCCAAAATAGCATGTTCTTAACTGGTTCTTACTGGTTATTGGCAGGAATAGCTATTTCTTATCTGGTTCTAACTGGTTTATACTGGTTCTTGGCCCGAATAGGATGTTCTTAGCTGGATCTAACTGGTTCTTGGCCGGAATAGCTGGTTCCTATTTGGATCTAACTATTTATTGGCCGGAATAGCTAGTTCTTAGCTAGATTATCCGGTTCTTAACTATTTCTAACTGGTTCCTACTGTGTGGAAAACTAGAATGGTGGGTTGAAGAGTTTTACCAATTTAAAACTTCCTTTTAAATATTTAGATCGACTTATATCAATCTATTTGATTGTTTATGTTGGACGTTGATAGATAGATATATAAACGTGTAATGAAAGATAAAGAGTAAGAAGCACATCACCACGACACAAGTATTTATAGTGGTTCGGCTACAAGGACACCTTCCTTGCCTACTCCACTCCCGAGTCACCTACTCGAGTTCGTAAGCACTACACCAATCTCCTTATGGCGGAGAAGCCTTCACAACGTCGCTTAACCTTTTTCCGGTACAAAGCTAAATACCGAGTTCTTTCACACCAAAGCGAACCACACCTAACACAACGTCGCATACCCTTTATACGGTGCTAGGCTAACCACCGAGTTCATTCACACCTTAGGAGAACTAATCCTATCACAACGTCGCCTACCCTTTATTAGGTACTAGGCTAAGAACCTAGTTCCATTACTACGGAGGAACTACTACCCTTCACGACACAACACCTAATCTCAAGGAGATCTACTCCTTGTTACAACACCATCAAGGATATCACCATCCTTGTAAATAAACAAATACTTATATGTATAACGATGCACCTCATCGATTATACGACCTAAGCATTCTTCCCAAATGCTATTTGATTTGATTCATAGGCATTATTCACTAATGTCTTTGACACAACGCTTGGCACCCTTCACTAATGCCGTCGTCTTGACACCTTTAGCATTCTTCACTAATGCTTTTACACGGATGATGAGCACCTTTCGCTAATGCTTTCATCTTGACACTTTCGGCATTCTTTACTAATGCCTTCAACCCAACATCTATGGAGAAAGGTAGATCTATCAACAAGAGAACCTTCGTTGTCTTGATGATGATGAAGCATGGCAACTCATGGACTTTGAGCTTGCACGTCTTCAAGAGGTGGTGATCTTTTCTTTAAGAGGAACCTAGTAGATCACACAAAAACAAAAGAAAAACTATATAGATCACTTAGATCTGAGGTTAGAGGGTTAGAATACTTTGGGGAAGTATATATAAAAAGCACACATAGAGAGGAAGAAATGGCTCTCTATTTATAGAGGAAATTCTCTTATGTTTTCGGATCCCACGGATCCCTACCACAAGGGATCCGGCTAGCACAAAGCTAGGGATCCGTGGTCCGCTCCTCTTTGCCCATGGGTATTTTTAGTTATGGGTCATGGGTCATGGGTTATGGGTTGATCCACGGTTTTCTTTCTAGATACAATGTATCTTAAGGATACAATGAACTTGGTTAAGTGGTATATATAAAACCATGGGTTATGGGTCAAAACCATTTGCTAGTATTTACCCATTTAGTATATACTTGTATTTACCCAATTTAGCATATACTTAGTTTTTACCCATTTTAGTATACTTAGTTTAAGTATATGTTTAACCCAATATGTAAACACTAGTTGTTGTACATATGTATCTAAATCATAAAATCACTTATACTTGTTTTAGTGTTTTATGTGAAAGCGTAAGTGTGTTAGAAAACTATTAACTCAAACTATTTACGTACTCTATTTGTTTCGTTAAAATGATTTTATATTTGTTATCGACAAAACATTATAAGATCGTAAAATATAAATAAACGTTTTTACGGATTATTTGTATTAACATACTGGTTCAGGCTGTTCCGGTCGTTTTGACAGGTATTTCGCTTGAAGCGGAGTTACGGTTCAAAAGTTATGGCCGTTTGAAGTTTTGATGTAAAAAGTCAACTTTGGTCAAGCGCAAGTGGTCAAACCGCAAGTAGTCAAACCGTAAAAGTCAAAACTCATTTTTTTTATCAAATCGCATTGGTCAAATCGCAGGATTATCAAACCGCTGGAATAGAAACCGCTTAAATCAAACCGCTTTTTATCTAACCCCTTCTTATCAAACCGCTTAACTCAAACCGCTTCTTATCAAACCGCTTAGATCAAACCGCTAAAGACACACCGCTTGAGTCAAACCACTTAAGTCAAACCGCTTATGTAAAACCGCTAAATACAAACCGCTTGAGGCTAACTGCTTAAGTCAAACCGCTTAAGTCAAACCGCTTATGTCAAACCGCTTATGTCAAACCGCTTAAGTCAAACCGCTTACGTCAAACCGCTTAAGTCAAACCGCTTCCGATACCACGAATCTAGACAAACCGCATCCAAGAACTTGACAAATCGCTTCCTTGATCAGATCAAATCGCACCCAAATGACATCAAACCGCATACAAGAAAATAGTACGAGACTCAAACCGCTTCCTTGAAACTCTTCAAACACTAAACTTTTCCAATCCAAAACACTATAACCAAGATGAATTAAGCCTTTCAAACTAAAACGTACGCACTTATGATGATTCTAAACACAAAAGTACAAACAAAACTCAAATTTTAACACTTTTAGGGTATAGAATTCGAACCAACAAAACACACAAATAACCAATCTTTGTGATCTAACCATGGCTCTTGATACCAATTGTTGGATATTGGTTATTGTAACACACAAACAATCAATTATATGGTTTGAATCTTAGCAAGAAACTTAGAGAGAGAAAGTGGGAGATGGGATCCTTTCTAGAGAGACAAAGTGAGAGAAAAACAAAGAGAAGGTTAGATTCGAAATGAAAGGTCCAACCTCTACCTTGGGAGGTAGAGGTATTTATAGTTTTACATACACGCCTCTGTCAGTCGTCGATCGTGCATACAGTGGGTAAAGACCAGACGTCCTCCACGGTGTTACTCTAACTAACTAACTAACTAACTAACTAACTAACTAATATTTAATGTAATGTCTACGAGCTAACATATGCTAGACAATAGTTGGGGTGACCGACACTTCACTATGGATTTTCTAAAGCCTAACAGAATAGGCGCTTCTTAGTGGATCTAATCGGTTCTTGGCCAAAATAGCATGTTCTTAATCGGTTCTTACCGGTTATTGGCGAGAATAGCTATTTCTTATCCGGTTCTAACCGGTTTATACCGGTTCTTGGCCCGAATAGGATGTTGTTAGTTGGATCTAATCGGTTCTTGGCCTAATAGCCGGTTCCTATTTGGATCTAACTATTTATTTGCGGAATAGCTAGTTCTTAACTGGTTCTAACTAGTTCTTACTGGTTCTTGACTGGAATATCTGGTTCTTAACCAGTTCTAACTGGTTCCTACTGGTTCAGGCTGTTTCGGTCGTTTTGAAAGGTATTTCGCTCAAAACGGAGTTACGGTTCAAAAGTTATGGCCGTTTGAAGTTTTGATGTAAAAAGTCAACTTTGGTTAAGCCGCAGGTGGTCAAACCGTAAGTAGTCAAACCATAAAAGTCAAAACTCAATTTTTTTGATCAAATCGCAGGATTGTCAAACCGTTAGAATACAAACAGCTAAAATCAAACCGCTTCTTATCAAACTGCTTAGATCAAACCTCTTATATCAAACCGCTGAAGACACGCCTCTTGAGTCAAACCGCTTATGTCAAACTGCTAAATACAAACCGCTTGAGTCAAACCGCTTAAGTCAAACCGCTTAAGATAAACCGCTTATGTCAAACCGCTTACGTCAAACCGCTTAAGTCAAACCGCTTCCGATACAACGAATCTAGACAAACCGCGTCCAAGAACTTGACAAATCGCTTCCTTGATCAGATCAAATCGCACCCAAATGACATCAAACCGCATACAAGAAAATAGTACGAGACTCAAACCGCTTCCTTGAAACTCTTCAAACACTAAACTTTTCCAATCCAAAACACTATAAACAAGATGAATTAAGCCTTCCAAACTAAAACCTATGCACTTATGATGATTCTAAACACAAAAGTGCTAACAAAATTCAAATTTTAACACTTTCAGGGTATAAAATTCGAACCAACAAAACACACAAATAACCAATCTTTATGATCTAACCATGGCTCTTGATACCAATTGTTGGATATTGGTTATTGTAACACACAAACAATCAATTATGTGGTTCGAATCTTAGCAAGAAACTTAGAGAGAGAAAGTGGGAGATGGGATCCTTTCTAGAGAGAGAAAGTCAGAGAAAAACAAAGAGAAGGTTAGATTAAGAAATGAAAGGTCCAACCCACTACCTTGGGAGGTAGAGGGTATTTATAGTTTTACACAATACTCCCTTTGTCAGGCTGTGGATCAGGCATACAGTGGGTAAAGACCTGTACGTCCTCCAAGGTGTTACTCGAACTAACTAACTAACTAATAGATAACGTAATGTCTACGAGCTAACATATGCTTGACAATATTTGGGGTGACCGACACTTCACTATCGATTTTCTAAATCCTAACAGGAATAGGCAGTTCTTAGCTAGATCTAACTGGTTCTTGGCCAAAATAGCATGTTCTTAACTAGTTCTTACTGGTTATTGGCAGGAATAGCTAGTTCTTATCCGGTTAACTAACCGGTTCTTGGCCGGAATAAGCGCTTCTTAGTGGATCTAATCGGTTCTTGGCCGGAATAGCTTGGTTCCTATTTGGATCTAATTATTTATTGGCCGGAATTGCTAGTTCTTAACTAGTTCTAACCGGTTCTTACCGGTTCTTGGTCAAATATCTAGTTCTTAACTAGTTCTAACGGTTCCCACCGGTTCAGTTGTTCTTGGTGCTTTGATGTATTTCACGAAACGAGTTACGGTTCAAAAGTTATGGCCGTTTGAAGTTTTGATGTAAAAAGTCAACTTTGGTCAAGCAGCAAGTGGTCAAACCGCAAGTAGTCAAACCGTAAATGTCAAAACTCAATTTTTTTGATCAAATCGCATTGGTCAAATCGCAGGATTGTCAAACCGCTAGAATACAAACCGCTTAAATCAAACCGCTTTTTATCTAACCGCTTCTTATCAAACTGCTTAGATGAAACCGCTGAAGACACGCCGCTTGAGTCAAACCACTTAAGTCAAACCGCTTTTGTCAAACTGCTAAATACAAACCGCTTGAGTCAAACCGCTTAAGTCAAACCGCTTAAGACAAACCGCTTATGTCAAACCACTTACGTCAAATCGCTTAAGTCAAACCGCTTCCGATATAGACAAACCGCATCCAAGAACTTTACAAATCGCTTCCTTGATAAGATCAAATCGCACCCAAATGACATCAAACCGCATACAAGAAAATAGTACGAGACTCAAACCGCTTCCTTGAAACTTTTCAAACACTAAACTTTTCCATTCTAAACACAAAAGTGCTAACAAAATTCAAATTTTAACACTTTTAGGGTATAGAATTCAAACCAACAAAACACATAAATAACCATTCTTTATGATCTAACCATGGCTCTTGATACCATATGCTAGACAATAGTTGGGGTGACCGACACTTCACTATGGATTTTCTAAAGCCCTAACAGAATAGGCGCCTTAAATCTAATCGGTTCTTGGCCAAAATAGCATGTTCTTAAATTCTTCTTGGTTATTAGCAATAGCTATTTCTTATCCGGTTCTAACTGGTTTATACTGGTTCTTGGCCCGAATAGGATGTTCTTAGCTGGATCTAACTGGTTCTTGGCCGGAATAGCTGGTTCCTATTTGGATCTAACTATTTATTGGCCGGAATAGCTAGTTCTTAGCTAGATTATCCGGTTCTTAACTATTTCTAACTGGTTCCTACTGTGTGGAAAACTAGAAGGGGGGGTTGAATAGTTTTACCAATTTAAAACTTCCTTTTAAATATTAAGATCGACTTATATCCATCTATTTGATTGTTTATGTTGGACGTTGATAGATAGGTATATAAACGTGTAATGAAAGATAAAGAGTAAGAAGCACATCACCACGACACAAGTATTTATAGTGGTTCGGCTACAAGGAAACCTTTCTTGCCCTACTCCACTCCCCGAGTCACCTACTCGAGAGTTCGTAAGCACTACACCAATCTCCTTATGGCGGAGAAGCCTTCACAACGTCGCTTAACCTTTTTCCGATACAAAGCTAAATACCGAGTTCTTCCACACCAAGGCGAACCACACCTAACACAACGTCGCCTACCCTTTATACGGTGCTAGGCTAACCACCGAGTTCATTCACACCTTAGGAGAACTAATCCTATCACAACGTCGCCTATCCTTTATTAGGTACTAGGCTAAGCACCTAGTTCCATTACTACGGAGGAACTACTACCCTTCACGACACAACACCTAATCTCAAGGAGATCTACTCCTTGTTACAACACCATCAAGGATATCACCATCCTTGTAAATAAACAAATACTTATATGTATAACGATGCACCTCATCGATTATACGACCTAAGAATTCTTCCCAAATGCTATTTGATTTGATTATTTCACCGAAACGGAGTTACGGTTCAAAAGTTATGGCCGCTTGAAGTTTTGACGTAAAAGTCAACTTTGGTCAAGCCGCAAGTGGTCAAACCGCAAGTAGTCAAACCGTAAAAGTCAAAACTCGCTTTTTTGATCAAATCGCATTGGTCAAATCGCATTGGTCAAATCGATTGTCAAACCGCTGAATACAAACCGCTTAAATCAAACCGCTTTTATCAAACCGCTTATCAAACCGCTTAACTCAAACCGCTTATCAAACCGCTTATCAAACCGCTCAAGACAAACCGCTTAAGTCAAACCGCTTAAGTCAAACCGCTTATGTCAAACCGCTTAAGTCAAACCGCTTAGTCAAACCGCTTAAGTCAAACCGCTTATGTCAAACCGCTTAAAACCGCTTAAGTCAAACCGCTTAAGTCAAACCGCTCGATACAACGAATCTAGACAAACCGCATCCAAGAACTTGACAAATCGCTTCCTTGATCGATCAAATCGCACCCAAATGACATCAAACCGCATACAAGAAAATAGTACGAGACTCAAACCGCTTCCTTGAAACTCTTCAAAACTAAACTTTTCCAATCCAAAACACTATAACCAAGATGAATTAAGCCTTCCAAACCAAAACCTAAGCACTTATGATGATTCTAAACACAAAAGTACTATCAAAATTCAAACTTTAACACTTTTAGGTATAGAATTCAACCAACAAAACACACAAATAACCAATCTTTATGATCTAACCATGGCTCTTGATACCAATTGTTGGATATTGGTTATTGTAACACACAAACAATCAATTATATGGTTCGAATCTTAGCAAGAAACTTAGAGAGAAAAAGTGGGAGATGGGATCCTTTCTAGAGAGAGAAAGTGAGAGAAAACAAAGAGAAGGTTAGATTAAGAAATGAAAGGTCCAACCTCTACCTTGGGAGGTAGAGGGTATTTATAGTTTTACATAATACGCCTCTTCGGGTCGTGGATCGTGCATACAATGGGTAAAGACCCGTCCGTCCTCCACGGTGTTACTCTAACTAACTAACTAACTAATAGATAACGTAATGTCTACGAGCTAACATATGCTAGACAATAGTTGGGGTGACCGACACTTCACTATGGATTTTCTAAATCCTAACAGAATAGGCGCTTCTTAGCTCGGATCTAACCGGTTCTTGGCCAAAATAGCATGTTCTTAATCGGTTCTTACCGTTATTGGCCGGAATAGCTAGTTCTTATCTCGGTTCTAACTTGTTTGTACCGGTTCTTGGCCGAATAGGCGTTCTTAGTTAGATCTAATCGGTTCTTGGCCGAATAGCTAGTTCCTATTTGGATCTAACTATTTATTGGCCGAATAGCTAGTTCTTAATCGGTTCTAACTGGTTCTTGGCCTTGGCCGAATATCCGGTTCTTAACTAGTTCTAACTGGTTCCTACCGGTTCAGTTGTTCCGGTCTTTTGACAGTATTTCACCGAAACGGAGTTACGGTTCAAAAGTTATGGCCGCTTGAAGTTTTGACGTAAAAGTCAACTTTGGTCAAGCCGCAAGTGGTCAAACCGCAAGTAGTCAAACCGTAAAAGTCAAAACTCGCTTTTTTGATCAAATCACAGTGCAAATCGCATTGGTCAAATCGCATGATTGTCAAACCGCTGAATACAAACCGCTTAAATCAAACCGCTTTTATCAAACCGCTTTTATCAAACCGCTTAACTCAAACTTCTTATCAAACCGCTTAGATCAAACCGCTCAAGACAAACCGCTTAAGTCAAACCGCTTAAGTCAAACCGCTTAAAGTCAAACCGCTTAAGTCAAACCGCTTAAGTCAAACCGCTTAAGTCAAACCGCTTAAGTCAAACCGCTTATGTCAAACCGCTTAAGTCAAACCGCTTAAGTCAAACCGCTCGATACAACGAATCTAGACAAACCGCATCCAAGAACTTGACAAATCGCTTCCTTGATCGATCAAATCGCACCCAAATGACATCAAACCGCATACAAGAAAATAGTACGAGACTCAAACCGCTTCCTTGAAACTCTTCAAAACTAAACTTTTCCAATCCAAAACACTATAACCAAGATGAATTAAGCCTTCCAAACCAAAACCTAAGCACTTATGATGATTCTAAACACAAAAGTACTATCAAAATTCAAACTTTAACACTTTTAGGGTATAGAATTCAACCAACAAAACACACAAATAACCAATCTTTATGATCTAACCATGGCTCTTGATACCAATTGTTGGATATTGGTTATTGTAACACACAAACAATCAATTATATGGTTCGAATCTTAGCAAGAAACTTAGAGAGAAAAAGTGGGAGATGGGATCCTTTCTAGAGAGAGAAAGTGAGAGAAAACAAAGAGAAGGTTAGATTAAGAAATGAAAGGTCCAACCTCTACCTTGGGAGGTAGAGGGTATTTATAGTTTTACATAATACGCCTCTTTCGGGCGTGGATCGTGCATACAGTGGGTAAAGACCCGTCCGTCCTCCACGGTGTTACTCTAACTAACTAACTAACTAACTAATAGATAACGTAATGTCTACGAGCTAACATATGCTAGACAATAGTTGGGGTGACCGACACTTCACTATGGATTTTCTAAATCCTAACAGAATAGGCGCTCTTAGCTCGGATCTAACGGTTCTTGGCCAAAATAGCATGTTCTTAATCGGTTCTTACCGGTTATTGGCCGAATAGCTAGTTCTTATCTCGTTCTAACTTGTTTGTACCGGTTCTTGGCCGAATAGGCGCCTTAGTTAGGATCTAATCGGTTCTTGGCCGGAATAGCTAGTTCCTATTTGGATCTAACTATTTATTGGCCGAATAGCTAGTTCTTAACTCGTTCTAACCGGTTCTTGGTTCTTGGCGAATATCCGGTTCTTAACTAGTTCTAACCGGTTCCTACCGGTTTCAGTTGTTCCGGTCATTTTGACAGTATTTCACCGAAAACGGAGTTACGGTTCAAAAGTTATGGCCGCTTGAAGTTTTGACGTAAAAGTCAACTTTGGTCAAGCCGCAAGTGGTCAAACCGCAAGTAGTCAAACCGTAAAAGTCAAAACTCGCTTTTTGATCAAATCGCATTGCATTGGTCAAATCGCAGATTGTCAAACCGCTGAATACAAACCGCTTAAATCAAACCGCTTTTATCAAACCGCTTATCAAACCGCTCTCAAACCGCTTTATCAAACCGCTTAGATCAAACCGCTTAAGACAAACCGCTGAGTCAAACCGCTTAAGTCAAACCGCTTATGTCAAACCGCTAAAGACAAACCGCTTGAGTCAAACCGCTTAAGTCAAACCGCTCAAACCGCTTATGTCAAACCGCTTAAGTCAAACCGCTTAAGTCAAACCGCTTCGATACAACGAATCTAGACAAACCGCATCCAAGAACTTGACAAATCGCTTCCTTGATCGATCAAATCGCACCCAAATGACATCAAACCGCATACAAGAAAATAGTACGAGACTCAAACCGCTTCCTTGAAACTCTTCAAAACTAAACTTTTCCAATCCAAAACACTATAACCAAGATGAATTAAGCCTTCCAAACCAAAACCTAAGCACTTATGATGATTCTAAACACAAAAGTACTATCAAAATTCAAACTTTAACACTTTTAGGTATAGAATTCAACCAACAAAACACACAAATAACCAATCTTTATGATCTAACCATGGCTCTTGATACCAATTGTTGGATATTGGTTATTGTAACACACAAACAATCAATTATATGGTTCGAATCTTAGCAAGAAACTTAGAGAGAGAAAGTGGAGATGGGATCCTTTCTAGAGAGAGAAAGTGAGAGAAAACAAAGAGAAGGTTAGATTAAGAAATGAAAGGTCCAACCTCTACCTTGGGAGGTAGAGGGTATTTATAGTTTTACATAATACGCCCTCCTTCGGGTCATGGATCGTGCATACAGCTGGTAAAGACCCGTCCGTCCTCCACGGTGTTACTCTAACTAACTAACTAACTAATAGATAACGTAATGTCTACGAGCTAACATATGCTAGACAATAGTTGGGGTGACCGACACTTCACTATGGATTTTCTAAATCCTAACAGAATAGGCGCTTCTTAGCTCGGATCTAACGGTTCTTGGCCAAAATAGCATGTTCTTAATCGGTTCTTACCGGTTATTGGCCGGAATAGCTAGTTCTTATCTCGTTCTAACTTGTTTGTACCGGTTCTTGGCCGAAATAGGCGTTCTTAGTTAGATCTAACTGTTTCTTGGCCGAATAGCTGGTTCCTATTTGGATCTAACTATTTATTGGCCGAATAGCTAGTTCTTAACTGGTTCTAACCTTGTTCTTGGCCGAATATCCGGTTCTTAACTAGTTCTAACCGGTTCCTACCGGTTCAGTTCGAGTTTTCGGTCGTTTTGACAGTATTTCACCGAAAACGGAGTTACGGTTCAAAAGTTATGGCCGCTTGAAGTTTTGACGTAAAAGTCAACTTTGGTCAAGCCGCAAGTGGTCAAACCGCAAGTAGTCAAACCGTAAAAGTCAAAACTCGCTTTTTGATCAAATCGCATTGGTCAAATCGCATCGATTGTCAAACCGCAGAATACAAACCGCTTAAATCAAACCGCTTTTATCAAACCGCTTTTATCAAACCGCTTAACTCAAACCGCTTATCAAACCGCTTAGATCAAACCGCTGAAGACAAACCGCTGAGTCAAACCGCTTAAGTCAAACCGCTTATGTCAAACCGCTAAAACCGACAAACCGCTTGAGTCAAACCGCTTAAGTCAAACCGCTTAAGTCAAACCGCTTATGTCAAACCGCTTAAGTCAAACCGCTTAAGTCAAACCGCTTCGATACAACGAATCTAGACAAACCGCATCCAAGAACTTGACAAATCGCTTCCTTGATCGATCAAATCGCACCCAAATGACATCAAACCGCATACAAGAAAATAGTACGAGACTCAAACCGCTTCTTTGAAACTCTTCAAAAACTAAACTTTTCCAATCCAAAACACTATAACCAAGATGAATTAAGCCTTCCAAACCAAAACCTAAGCACTTATGATGATTCTAAACACAAAAGTACTAACAAAATTCAAACTTTAAAACTTTTAGGGTATATAATTCGAACCAACAAAACACACAAATAACAAATCTTTATGATCTAACCATGGCTCTTGATACAAATTGTTGATATTGGTTATTGTAACACACAAACAATCAGTTATATAGTTAAAATCTTAGCTAAAATTAGAGAGAGAAAGTGGGAGATAGGATCCTTTCTAGAGAGAAAAAGTGAGAGAAAAACAAAGAGAAGGTTAGATTAAGAAATGAAAGGTCCAATCCTCTACCTTGGGAGGTAGAGGGTATTTAAAGTTTTACATAATACGCCTCTCTTCGGCCGTGGATCGTGCATACAAGGGTAAAGACCCGTCCGTCCTCCACGGTGTTACTCTAACTAACTAACTAACTAATAGATAACGTAATGTCTACGAGCTAACATATGCTAGACAATAGTTGGGGTGACCGACACTTCACTATGGATTTTCTAAATCCTAACAGAATAGGCGCTTCTTAGTGGATCTAACTGGTTCTTGGCCAAAATAGCATGTTCTTAATCGGTTCTTACCGGTTATTGGCGGAATAGCTAGTTCTTATCTCGGTTCTAACTTGTTTGTACCGGTTCTTGGCCGGAATAGGCGTTCTTAGTTAGATCTAACTGGTTCTTGGCCGAATAGCTAGTTCCTATTTGGATCTAACTATTTATTGGCCGAAATAGCTAGTTCTTAATCGGTTCTAACTGGTTCTTGGCCGAATATCCGGTTCTTAACTAGTTCTAACCGGTTCCTACCGGTTCAGTTGTTCCGGTCATTTTGACAGTATTTCACCGAAAACGGAGTTACGGTTCAAAAGTTATGGCCGCTTGAAGTTTTGACGTAAAAGTCAACTTTGGTCAAGCCGCAAGTGGTCAAACCGCAAGTAGTCAAACCGTAAAAGTCAAAACTCGCTTTTTGATCAAATCGCATTGGTCAAATCGCATTTGTCAAACCGCAGATACAAACCGCTTAAATACAAACCGCTTAAATCAAACCGCTTTTATCAAACCGCTTAACTCAAACCGCTTATTATCAAACCGCTTAGATCAAACCGCTCAAGACAAACCGCTTGAGTCAAACCGCTTAAGTCAAACCGCTTATGTCAAACCGCTAAAGACAAACCGCTTAGTCAAACCGCTTAAGTCAAACCGCTTAAGTCAAACCGCTTATGTCAAACCGCTACGTCAAACCGCTTAAGTCAAACCGCTCGATACAACGAATCTAGACAAACCGCATCCAAGAACTTGACAAATCGCTTCCTTGATCGATCAAATCGCACCCAAATGACATCAAACCGCATACAAGAAAATAGTACGAGACTCAAACCGCTTCCTTGAAACTCTTCAAAACTAAACTTTTCCAATCCAAAACACTATAACCAAGATGAATTAAGCCTTCCAAACCAAAACCTAAGCACTTATGATGATTCTAAACACAAAAGTACTATCAAAATTCAAACTTTAACACTTTTAGGTATAGAATTCAACCAACAAAACACACAAATAACCAATCTTTATGATCTAACCATGGCTCTTGATACCAATTGTTGGATATTGGTTATTGTAACACACAAACAATCAATTATATGGTTCGAATCTTAGCAAGAAACTTAGAGAGAAAAGTGGGAGATGGGATCCTTTCTAGAGAGAGAAAGAGAGAAAAACAAAGAGAAGGTTAGATTAAGAAATGAAAGGTCCAACCTCTACCTTGGGAGGTAGAGGGTATTTATAGTTTTACATAATACGCCTCTCCGTCGGGTCAGGATCGTGCATACAATGGGTAAAGACCCGTCCGTCCTCCACGGTGTTACTCTAACTAACTAACTAACTAATAGATAACGTAATGTCTACGAGCTAACATATGCTAGACAATAGTTGGGGTGACCGACACTTCACTATGGATTTTCTAAATCCTAACAGAATAGGCGCTTCTTAGTTAGATCTAACGGTTCTTGGCCAAAATAGCATGTTCTTAATCGGTTCTTACTTGGTTATTGGCCGAATAGCTAGTTCTTATCTCGTTCTAACTTGTTTGTACCGGTTCTTGGCCGAATAGGTAGTTCTTAGTCGATCTAACTGGTTCTTGGCCGAATAGCTGGTTCCTATTTGGATCTAACTATTTATTGGCCGAATAGCTAGTTCTTAACTGGTTCTAACCGGTTCTTACTGGTTCTTGGCCGCCGAATATCCGGTTCTTAACTAGTTCTAACCGGTTCCTACCGGTTCAGTTGTTCCGGTCGCTTTGACAGTATTTTTCACTTGAAAACGGAGTTACGGTTCAAAAGTTATGGCCGCTTGAAGTTTTGACGTAAAAGTCAACTTTGGTCAAGCCGCAAGTGGTCAAACCGCAAGTAGTCAAACCGTAAAAGTCAAAACTCGCTTTTTGATCAAATCGCAGTGGGTCAAATCGCATTGGTCAAATCGCAGGATTGTCAAACCGCGAATACAAACCGCTTAAATCAAACCGCTTTTATCAAACCGCTTATCAAACCGCTTAACTCAAACCGCTTATCAAACCGCTTAGATCAAACCGCAAACCGCTGAGTCAAACCGCTTAAGTCAAACCGCTTATGTCAAACCGCTAAAGACAAACCGCTTGAGTCAAACCGCTTAAGTCAAACCGCTTAAGTCAAACCGCTTATGTCAAACCGCTTAAGTCAAACCGCTTAAGTCAAACCGCTCGATACAACGAATCTAGACAAACCGCATCCAAGAACTTGACAAATCGCTTCCTTGATCGATCAAATCGCACCCAAATGACATCAAACCGCATACAAGAAAATAGTACGAGACTCAAACCGCTTCCTTGAAACTCTTCAAAACTAAACTTTTCCAATCCAAAACACTATAACCAAGATGAATTAAGCCTTCCAAACCAAAACCTAAGCACTTATGATGATTCTAAACACAAAAGTACTATCAAAATTCAAACTTTAACACTTTTAGGTATAGAATTCAACCAACAAAACACACAAATAACCAATCTTTATGATCTAACCATGGCTCTTGATACCAATTGTTGGATATTGGTTATTGTAACACACAAACAATCAATTATATGGTTCGAATCTTAGCAAGAAACTTAGAGAGAAAGTGGGAGATGGGATCCTTTCTAGAGAGAGAAAGTGAGAGAAAACAAAGAGAAGGTTAGATTAAGAAATGAAAGGTCCAACCTCTACCTTGGGAGGTAGAGGGTATTTATAGTTTTACATAATACGCCTCTCTCGTCGGGCTCAGGATCGTGCATACAGTGGGTAAAGACCCGTCCGTCCTCCACGGTGTTACTCTAACTAACTAACTAACTAATAGATAACGTAATGTCTACGAGCTAACATATGCTAGACAATAGTTGGGGTGACCGACACTTCACTATGGATTTTCTAAATCCTAACAGAATAGGCGCTTCTTAGTAGATCTAACTGGTTCTTGGCCAAAATAGCATGTTCTTAATCGGTTCTTACTTGGTTATTGGCGGAATAGCTAGTTCTTATCTGGTTCTAACTTGTTTGTACCGGTTCTTGGCGGAATAGGCGTTCTTAGTTAGATCTAACTGGTTCTTGGCCGAATAGCTGGTTCCTATTTGGATCTAACTATTTATTGGCCGGAATAGCTAGTTCTTAACTGGTTCTAACTGGTTCTTACTGGTTCTTGGCCTGAATATCCGGTTCTTAACTAGTTCTAACTGGTTCCTACTGGTTCAGTTGTTCCAGTCGTTTTGACAGGTATTTCACTGAAAACGGAGTTACGGTTCAAAAGTTATGGCCGTTTGAAGTTTTGACGTAAAAAGTCAACTTTGGTCAAGCCGCAAGTGGTCAAACCGCAAGTAGTCAAACCGTAAAAGTCAAAACTCGCTTTTTGATCAAATCGCATTGGTCAAATCGCATTTGTCAAACCGCAGATACAAACCGCTTAAATACAAACCGCTTAAATCAAACCGCTTTTATCAAACCGCTTAACTCAAACCGCTTATCAAACCAAACCGCTTAGATCAAACCGACAAACCGAGTCAAACCGCTTAAGTCAAACCGCTTAAGTCAAACCGCTTAAGTCAAACCGCTAAAGTCAAACCGCTGAAACCGCTCAAACCGCTTAAAACAAACCGCTTATGTCAAACCGCTTAAGTCAAACCGCTTAAGTCAAACCGCTCGATACAACGAATCTAGACAAACCGCATCCAAGAACTTGACAAATCGCTTCCTTGATCGATCAAATCGCACCCAAATGACATCAAACCGCATACAAGAAAATAGTACGAGACTCAAACCGCTTCCTTGAAACTCTTCAAAACTAAACTTTTCCAATCCAAAACACTATAACCAAGATGAATTAAGCCTTCCAAACCAAAACCTAAGCACTTATGATGATTCTAAACACAAAAGTACTATCAAAATTCAAACTTTAACACTTTTAGGGTATAGAATTCAACCAACAAAACACACAAATAACCAATCTTTATGATCTAACCATGGCTCTTGATACCAATTGTTGGATATTGGTTATTGTAACACACAAACAATCAATTATATGGTTCAAATCTTAGCAAGAAACTTAGAGAGAGAAAGGGAGATGGGATCCTTTCTAGAGAGAGAAAGTGAGAGAAAAACAAAGAGAAGGTTAGATTAAGAAATGAAAGGTCCAACCTCTACCTTGGGAGGTAGAGGGTATTTATAGTTTTACATAATACGCCTCTGTCGGGTCGTGGATCGTGCATACAGCTGGGTAAAGACCCGTCCGTCCTCCACAGTGTTACTCTAACTAACTAACTAACTAATAGATAACGTAATGTCTACGAGCTAACATATGCTAGACAATAGTTGGGGTGAACGACACTTCACTATGGATTTTCTAAATCCTAACATGAATAGGCAGTTCTTAGCTGGATCTAACTGGTTCTTGGCCAATATAGCATGTTCTTAACTGGTTCTTACTGGTTATTGGCTGGAATAGCTAGTTCTTATCTAGTTCTAACTGGTTTGTACTGGTTCTTAGCCGGAATAGGCAGTTCTTAGCTGGATCTAACTGGTTCTTGGCCGGAATAGCTGGTTCCTATTTGGATCTAACTATTTATTGGCCGGAATAGCTAGTTCTTAAATGGTTCTAACTGGTTCTTGGCCGGAATATCCGGTTCTTAACTTGTTCTAACTGGTTCCTACTGGTTCAGGCTGTTCCGGTCGTTTTGACACGTATTTTGCTGAAAACGGAGTTACGGTTCAAAAGGTATGGCCGCTTGAACTTTTGACGTAAAAAGTAAACTTTGGTCAAGCCGTAAGTGGTCAAACCGCAAGTAGTCAAACCGTAAAAGTCAAAACTCGCTTTTTGATCAAATCGCAAAATCGCATTGGTCAAATCGCAGGATTGTCAAACCGCTGAATACAAACCGCTTAAATCAAACCGCTTTTATCAAACCGCTTATTATCAAACCGCTTAACTCAAACCGCTTAACTCAAACCGCTTAGATCAAACCGCTCAAACCGCTTAGTCAAACCGCTTAAGTCAAACCGCTTATGTCAAACCGCTAAAGACAAACCGCTTAGTCAAACCGCTTAAGTCAAACCGCTTATGTCAAACCGCTTAAGTCAAACCGCTTAAGTCAAACCGCTCGATACAACGAATCTAGACAAACCGCATCCAAGAACTTGACAAATCGCTTCCTTGATCGATCAAATCGCACCCAAATGACATCAAACCGCATACAAGAAAATAGTACGAGACTCAAACCGCTTCCTTGAAACTCTTCAAAACTAAACTTTTCCAATCCAAAACACTATAACCAAGATGAATTAAGCCTTCCAAACCAAAACCTAAGCACTTATGATGATTCTAAACACAAAAGTACTATCAAAATTCAAACTTTAACACTTTTAGGGTATAGAATTCAACCAACAAAACACACAAATAACCAATCTTTATGATCTAACCATGGCTCTTGATACCAATTGTTGGATATTGGTTATTGTAACACACAAACAATCAATTATATGGTTCAATCTTAGCAAGAAACTTAGAGAGAAAAGTGGGAGATGGGATCCTTTCTAGAGAGAAAAGTGAGAGAAAAAAACAAAGAGAAGGTTAGATTAAGAAATGAAAGGTCCAACCTCTACCTTGGGAGGTAGAGGGTATTTATAGTTTTACATAATACGCCTCTGCCGGGCCGTGGATCGTGCATACAGCTGGGTAAAGACCCGTCCGTCCTCCACGGTGTTACTCTAACTAACTAACTAACTAACTAATAGATAACGTAATGTCTACGAGCTAACATATGCTAGACAATAGTTGGGGTGACCGACACTTCACTATGGATTTTCTAAATCCTAACAGAATAGGCGCTCTTAGCTAGATCTAACTCGGTTCTTGGCCAAAATAGCATGTTCTTAATCGGTTCTTACCGGTTATTGGCCGGAATAGCTAGTTCTTATCTCGGTTCTAACCGGTTTGTACCGGTTCTTGGCCGAATAGGCGCTTCTTAGTTAGATCTAACTGGTTCTTGGCCGAATAGCTAGGTTCCTATTTGGATCTAACTATTTATTGGCCGAATAGCTAGTTCTTAACTCGGTTCTAACTGGTTCTTGGTTCTTGGCGAAATATCCGGTTCTTAACTAGTTCTAACGGTTCCTACCGGTTCAGTTTGTTCCGGTCGTTTTGACAGTATTTCACTAAAACGGAGTTACGGTTCAAAAGTTATGGCCGCTTGAAGTTTTGACGTAAAAGTCAACTTTGGTCAAGCCGCAAGTGGTCAAACCGCAAGTAGTCAAACCGTAAAAGTCAAAACTCGCTTTTTGATCAAATCGCATTGGTCAAATCGCAGATTGTCAAACCGCAGAATACAAACCGCTTAAATCAAACCGCTTTTATCAAACCGCTTATCAAACCGCTTAACTCAAACCGCTTAATCAAACCGCTTATCATCAAACCGCTTAGACAAACCGCTTAAGTCAAACCGCTTAAGTCAAACCGCTTATGTCAAACCGCTAAAGACAAACCGCTTAGTCAAACCGCTTAAGTCAAACCGCTTAAGTCAAACCGCTTATGTCAAACCGCTTAAAAACCGCTTAAGTCAAACCGCAAACCGCTCGATACAACGAATCTAGACAAACCGCATCCAAGAACTTGACAAATCGCTTCCTTGATCGATCAAATCGCACCCAAATGACATCAAACCGCATACAAGAAAATAGTACGAGACTCAAACCGCTTCCTTGAAACTCTTCAAAAACTAAACTTTTCCAATCCAAAACACTATAACCAAGATGAATTAAGCCTTCCAAACCAAAACCTAAGCACTTATGATGATTCTAAACACAAAAGTACTATCAAAATTCAAACTTTAACACTTTTAGGGTATAGAATTCAAACCAACAAAACACACAAATAACCAATCTTTATGATCTAACCATGGCTCTTGATACCAATTGTTGGATATTGGTTATTGTAACACACAAACAATCAATTATATGGTTCAAATCTTAGCAAGAAACTTAGAGAGAAAAGTGGGAGATGGGATCCTTTCTAGAGAGAAAGTGAGAGAAAAAAAGAGAAGGTTAGATTAAGAAATGAAAGGTCCAACCTCTACCTTGGGAGGTAGAGGTATTTATAGTTTTACATAATACGCCTCTCGTCGGGTGGATGGGATCGTGCATACAGCTGGGTAAGACCCGTCCGTCCTCCACGGTGTTACTCTAACTAACTAACTAACTAATAGATAACGTAATGTCTACGAGCTAACATATGCTAGACAATAGTTGGGGTGACCGACACTTCACTATGGATTTTCTAAATCCTAACAGAATAGGCGCTCTTAGTCGGATCTAACTGGTTCTTGGCCAAAATAGCATGTTCTTAATCGGTTCTTACCGGTTATTGGCCGGAATAGCTAGTTCTTATCTCGGTTCTAACTGGTTTGTACTTGGTTCTTGGCCGAATAGGCGCTTCTTAGTTAGATCTAACTGGTTCTTGGCCGAATAGCTAGGTTCCTATTTGGATCTAACTATTTATTGGCCGAATAGCTAGTTCTTAATCGGTTCTAACGGTTCTTACGGTTCTTGGCCGAATATCCGGTTCTTAACTAGTTCTAACTGGTTCCTACCGGTTCAGTTGTTCCGGTCGTTTTGACAGTATTTTTCACTAAAACGGAGTTACGGTTCAAAAGTTATGGCCGCTTGAAGTTTTGACGTAAAAGTCAACTTTGGTCAAGCCGCAAGTGGTCAAACCGCAAGTAGTCAAACCGTAAAAGTCAAAACTCGCTTTTTTCGCAGATCAAATCGCATTGGTCAAATCGCAGGATTGTCAAACCGCTGAATACAAACCGCTTAAATCAAACCGCTTTTATCAAACCGCTTTATCAAACCGCTTAACTCAAACCGCTTATCAAACCGCTTAGATCAAACCGCTCAAAACCGCTTGAGTCAAACCGCTTAAGTCAAACCGCTTATGTCAAACCGCTAAAGTCAAACCGCTTAAGTCAAACCGCTTAAGTCAAACCGCTTAAGTCAAACCAAACCGCTTAAACCGCTTAAGTCAAACCGCTTAAGTCAAACCGCTCGATACAACGAATCTAGACAAACCGCATCCAAGAACTTGACAAATCGCTTCCTTGATCGATCAAATCGCACCCAAATGACATCAAACCGCATACAAGAAAATAGTACGAGACTCAAACCGCTTCCTTGAAACTCTTCAAAACTAAACTTTTCCAATCCAAAACACTATAACCAAGATGAATTAAGCCTTCCAAACCAAAACCTAAGCACTTATGATGATTCTAAACACAAAAGTACTATCAAAATTCAAACTTTAACACTTTTAGGGTATAGAATTCAACCAACAAAACACACAAATAACCAATCTTTATGATCTAACCATGGCTCTTGATACCAATTGTTGGATATTGGTTATTGTAACACACAAACAATCAATTATATGGTTCGAATCTTAGCAAGAAACTTAGAGAGAAAAAGTGGGAGATGGGATCCTTTCTAGAGAGAGAAAGTGAGAGAAAACAAAGAGAAGGTTAGATTAAGAAATGAAAGGTCCAACCCTCTACCTTGGGAGGTAGAGGGTATTTATAGTTTTACATAATACGCCCTCTGTCGGGTTGTGGATCAGGCATACAGTGGGTAAAGACCCGTCCGTCCTCCACGGTGTTACTCTAACTAACTAACTAACTAACTAACTAATAGATAACGTAATGTCTACGAGCTAACATATGCTAGACAATAGTTGGGGTGACCGACACTTCACTATGGATTTTCTAAATCCTAACAGAATAGGCGCTTCTTAGTTAGATCTAACGGTTCTTGGCCAAAATAGCATGTTCTTAATCGGTTCTTACTTGGTTATTGGCCGGAATAGCTAGTTCTTATCTCGTTCTAACTTTTTGTACCGGTTCTTGGCCGAATAGGCGCTTCTTAGTTGGATCTAACGGTTCTTGGCCGAATAGCTAGTTCCTATTTGGATCTAACTATTTATTGGCCGAAATAGCTAGTTCTTAACTAGTTCTAACTGTTTCTCTGGCGGAATATCCGGTTCTTAACTAGTTCTAACGGTTCCTACCGGTTCAGTTGTTCCGTCTTTTTGACAGTATTTCACGAAAACGGAGTTACGGTTCAAAAGTTATGGCCGCTTGAAGTTTTGACGTAAAAGTCAACTTTGGTCAAGCCGCAAGTGGTCAAACCGCAAGTAGTCAAACCGTAAAAGTCAAAACTCGCTTTTTTCATCAAATCAAATCGCATTGGTCAAATCGCATTTGTCAAACCGCTGAATACAAACCGCTTAAATCAAACCGCTTTTATCAAACCGCTTTATCAAACCGCTTAACTCAAACCGCTTTTATCAAACCGCTTAGATCAAACCGCTTAAGATCAAACCGCTTAAGTCAAACCGCTTAAGTCAAACCGCTTATGTCAAACCGCTAAAGTCAAACCGCTTAGTCAAACCGCTTAAGTCAAACCGCTTAAGTCAAACCGCTTACAAACCGCTTAAGTCAAACCGCTTAAGTCAAACCGCTTAAGTCAAACCGCTCGATACAACGAATCTAGACAAACCGCATCCAAGAACTTGACAAATCGCTTCCTTGATCGATCAAATCGCACCCAAATGACATCAAACCGCATACAAGAAAATAGTACGAGACTCAAACCGCTTCCTTGAAACTCTTCAAAACTAAACTTTTCCAATCCAAAACACTATAACCAAGATGAATTAAGCCTTCCAAACCAAAACCTAAGCACTTATGATGATTCTAAACACAAAAGTACTATCAAAATTCAAACTTTAACACTTTTAGGGTATAGAATTCAACCAACAAAACACACAAATAACCAATCTTTATGATCTAACCATGGCTCTTGATACCAATTGTTGGATATTGGTTATTGTAACACACAAACAATCAATTATATGGTTCGAATCTTAGCAAGAAACTTAGAGAGAAAAAGTGGGAGATGGGATCCTTTCTAGAGAGAAAGTGAGAGAAAACAAAGAGAAGGTTAGATTAAGAAATGAAAGGTCCAACCTCTACCTTGGGAGGTAGAGGGTATTTATAGTTTTACATAATACGCCTCTCGTCGGGTCGTGGATCGTGCATACAGTGGGTAAAGACCCGTCCGTCCTCCACGGTGTTACTCTAACTAACTAACTAACTAATAATAGATAACGTAATGTCTACGAGCTAACATATGCTAGACAATAGTTGGGGTGACCGACACTTCACTATGGATTTTCTAAATCCTAACAGAATAGGCGCTTCTTAGTTGGATCTAACTGGTTCTTGGCCAAAATAGCATGTTCTTAATCGGTTCTTACCGGTTATTGGCGGAATAGCTAGTTCTTATCTCGGTTCTAACTTGGTTTGTACCGGTTCTTGGCCGAATAGGCGCTTCTTAGTTAGATCTAACTCGTTCTTGGCCGAATAGCTGGTTCCTATTTGGATCTAACTATTTATTGGCCGAATAGCTAGTTCTTAACTGGTTCTAACTGGTTCTTACCGGTTCTATCCGGAATATCCGGTTCTTAACTAGTTCTAACTGGTTCCTACCGGTTCAGTTGTTCCGGTCATTTTGACAGTATTTCACGAAAACGGAGTTACGGTTCAAAAGTTATGGCCGCTTGAAGTTTTGACGTAAAAGTCAACTTTGGTCAAGCCGCAAGTGGTCAAACCGCAAGTAGTCAAACCGTAAAAGTCAAAACTCGCTTTTTGATCAAATCGCGCATTGGTCAAATCGCAGATTGTCAAACCGCTTGAATACAAACCGCTTAAATCAAACCGCTTTTATCAAACCGCTTAATCAAACCGCTTAACTCAAACCGCTTATCAAACCGCTTAGATCAAACCGCTTAAGTCAAACCGCTTAAGTCAAACCGCTTAAGTCAAACCGCTTAAGTCAAACCGCTTAAGTCAAACCGCTTAAGTCAAACCGCTTATGTCAAACCGCTTAAGTCAAACCGCTTACCGCTTAAGTCAAACCGCTTCGATACAACGAATCTAGACAAACCGCATCCAAGAACTTGACAAATCGCTTCCTTGATCGATCAAATCGCACCCAAATGACATCAAACCGCATACAAGAAAATAGTACGAGACTCAAACCGCTTCCTTGAAACTCTTCAAAAACTAAACTTTTCCAATCCAAAACACTATATCCAAGATGAATTAAGCCTTCCAAACCAAAACCTAAGCACTTATGATGATTCTAAACACAAAAGTACTATCAAAATTCAAACTTTAACACTTTTAGGGTATAGAATTCAACCCAACAAAACACACAAATAACCAATCTTTATGATCTAACCATGGCTCTTGATACCAATTGTTGGATATTGGTTATTGTAACACACAAATAATCAATTATATGGTTCGAATCTTAGCAAGAAACTTAGAGAGAGAAAGTAGGAGATGGGATCCTTTCTAGAGAGAGAAGTGAGAGAAAAACAAAGAGAAGGTTAGATTAAGAAATGAAAGGTCCAACCGTCTACCTTGGAGGTAGAGGGTATTTATAGTTTTACATAATACGCCTCCGTCGGGCATGGATCGTGCATACAGTGGGTAAAGACCCGTCCGTCCTCCACGGTGTTACTCTAACTAACTAACTAACTAATAGATAACGTAATGTCTACGAGCTAACATATGCTAGACAATAGTTGGGGTGACCGACACTTCACTATGGATTTTCTAAATCCTAACAGAATAGGCGCTTCTTAGTCGATCTAACTGGTTCTTGGCCAAAATAGCATGTTCTTAATCGGTTCTTACCGGTTATTGGCCGGAATAGCTAGTTCTTATCTAGTTCTAACCGGTTTGTACCGGTTCTTGGCCGAATAGGCGCTCTTAGTTAGGATCTAACTCGGTTCTTGGCCGAATAGTTGGTTCCTATTTGGATCTAACTATTTATTGGCCGGAATAGCTAGTTCTTAATCGGTTCTAACTGGTTCTTACCGGTTCTTGGCCGAATATCCGGTTCTTAACTAGTTCTAACTGGTTCCTACCGGTTCAGTTGTTCCGGTCGTTTTGACAGTATTTTTCACGAAAACGAGTTACGGTTCAAAAGTTATGGCCGCTTGAAGTTTTGACGTAAAAGTCAACTTTGGTCAAGCCGCAAGTGGTCAAACCGCAAGTAGTCAAACCGTAAAAGTCAAAACTCGCTTTTTGATCAAATCAAATCGCATTGGTCAAATCGCAGGATTGTCAAACCGCTGAATACAAACCGCTTAAATCAAACCGCTTTTATCAAACCGCTTATTATCAAACCGCTTAACTCAAACCGCTTATCAAACCGCTTAGATCAAACCGCTTAACCGCTTAAGACAAACCGCTTAAGTCAAACCGCTTAAGCTTATGTCAAACCGCTTAAAGTCAAACCGCTAAAGTCAAACCGCTTAAGTCAAACCGCTTAAGTCAAACCGCTTATGTCAAACCGCTTAAGTCAAACCGCTTAAGTCAAACCGCTTCGATACAACGAATCTAGACAAACCGCATCCAAGAACTTGACAAATCGCTTCCTTGATCGATCAAATCGCACCCAAATGACATCAAACCGCATACAAGAAAATAGTACGAGACTCAAACCGCTTCCTTGAAACTCTTCAAAACTAAACTTTTCCAATCCAAAACACTATATCCAAGATGAATTAAGCCTTCCAAACCAAAACCTAAGCACTTAGGATGATTCTAAACACAAAAGTACTATCAAAATTCAAACTTTAACACTTTTAGGGTATAGAATATGACCCAACAAAACACACAAATAACCAAACTTTATGATCTAACCATGGCTCTTGATACCAATTGTTGGATATTGGTTATTGTAACACACAAACAATCAATTATATGGTTCAAATCTTAGCAACAAGCTTAGAGAGAGATAGTGGGAGATGGGATCCTTTCTAGAGAGAGAAAGTGAGAGAAAACAAAGAGAAGGTTAGATTAAGAAATGAAAGGTCCAACCCTCTACCTTGGGAGGTAGAGGGTATTTATAGTTTTACATAATACGCCTCCGTCGGGTCGTGGATCGTGCATACAATGGTAAAGACCCGTCCGTCCTCCACGGTGTTACTCTAACTAACTAACTAACTAATAGATAACGTAATGTCTACGAGCTAACATATGCTAGACAATAGTTGGGGTGACCGACACTTCACTATGGATTTTCTAAATCCTAACAGAATAGGCGCTTCTTAGTCGGATCTAACGGTTCTTGGCCAAAATAGCATGTTCTTAATCGGTTCTTACCGGTTATTGGCCGGAATAGCTAGTTCTTATCTCGGTTCTAACCGGTTTGTACCGGTTCTTGGCCGAATAGGTAGTTCTTAGTTAGATCTAACGGTTCTTGGCCGAATAGCTAGTTCCTATTTGGATCTAACTATTTATTGGCCGGAATAGCTAGTTCTTAACGGTTCTAACTGGTTCTTACCGGTTCTTGGCCGAATATCCGGTTCTTAACTAGTTCTAACTGGTTCCTACCGGTTCAGTTGTTCCGTCGTTTTGATGTATTTCACGAAAACGGAGTTACGGTTCAAAAGTTATGGCCGCTTGAAGTTTTGACGTAAAAGTCAACTTTGGTCAAGCCGCAAGTGGTCAAACCGCAAGTAGTCAAACCGTAAAAGTCAAAACTCGCTTTTTGATCAAATCGCATTGGTCAAATCGCATTTGTCAAATCGCAGATTGTCAAACCGCTTAATACAAACCGCTTAAATCAAACCGCTTTTATCAAACCGCTTAACTCAAACCGCTTAAACTTATCAAACCGCTTAGATCAAACCGCTGAAGACAAACCGCTGAGTCAAACCGCTTAAGTCAAACCGCTTATGTCAAACCGCTAAAAACCGCTAAGTCAAACCGCTTAGTCAAACCGCTTAAGTCAAACCGCTTATGTCAAACCGCTTACGTCAAACCGCTTAAGTCAAACCGCTTAAGTCAAACCGCTCGATACAACGAATCTAGACAAACCGCATCCAAGAACTTGACAAATCGCTTCCTTGATCGATCAAATCGCACCCAAATGACATCAAACCGCATACAAGAAAATAGTACGAGACTCAAACCGCTTCCTTGAAACTCTTCAAAACTAAACTTTTCCAATCCAAAACACTATAACCAAGATGAATTAAGCCTTCCAAACCAAAACCTAAGCACTTATGATGATTCTAAACACAAAAGTACTATCAAAATTCAAACTTTAACACTTTTAGGGTATAGAATTCAACCAACAAAACACACAAATAACCAATCTTTATGATCTAACCATGGCTCTTGATACCAATTGTTGGATATTGGTTATTGTAACACACAAACAATCAATTATATGGTTCGAATCTTAGCAAGAAACTTAGAGAGAAAAGTGGGAGATGGGATCCTTTCTAGAGAGAGAAAGTGAGAGAAAACAAAGAGAAGGTTAGATTAAGAAATGAAAGGTCCAACCTCTACCTTGGGAGGTAGAGGGTATTTATAGTTTTACATAATACGCCTCTCTTCGGGTCATGGATCGTGCATACAGTGGGTAAAGACCCGTCCGTCCTCCACGGTGTTACTCTAACTAACTAACTAACTAATAGATAACGTAATGTCTACGAGCTAACATATGCTAGACAATAGTTGGGGTGACCGACACTTCACTATGGATTTTCTAAATCCTAACAGAATAGGCGCTTCTTAGTCGATCTAACCGGTTCTTGGCCAAAATAGCATGTTCTTAATCGTTTCTTACTTGGTTATTGGCCGGAATAGCTAGTTCTTATCTCGTTCTAACCGGTTTGTACCGGTTCTTGGCCGAATAGGCGTTCTTAGTTAGATCTAACTCGTTCTTGGCCGAATAGCTAGTTCCTATTTGGATCTAACTATTTATTGGCCGAAATAGCTAGTTCTTAATCGGTTCTAACTGGTTCTTATTGGTTCTTGGCCGGAATATCCGGTTCTTAACTAGTTCTAACTCGGTTCCTACCGGTTCAGTTGTTCCGGTCGTTTTGACAGTATTTCACGAAAACGGAGTTACGGTTCAAAAGTTATGGCCGCTTGAAGTTTTGACGTAAAAGTCAACTTTGGTCAAGCCGCAAGTGGTCAAACCGCAAGTAGTCAAACCGTAAAAGTCAAAACTCGCTTTTTGATCAAATCGCAGTGGTCAAATCGCATTGGTCAAATCGCAGGATTGTCAAACCGCTAGAATACAAACCGCTTAAATCAAACCGCTTTTATCAAACCGCTTATCAAACCGCTTAACTCAAACCGCTTAGATCAAACCGCTTAGATCAAACCGAGTCAAACCGAGTCAAACCGCTTAGTCAAACCGCTTAAGTCAAACCGCTTATGTCAAACCGCTAAAGACAAACCGCTGAGTCAAACCGCTTAAGTCAAACCGCTTAAGTCAAACCGCTTATGTCAAACCGCTTAAAACCGCTTAAGTCAAACCGCTTAAGTCAAACCGCTTCGATACAACGAATCTAGACAAACCGCATCCAAGAACTTGACAAATCGCTTCCTTGATCGATCAAATCGCACCCAAATGACATCAAACCGCATACAAGAAAATAGTACGAGACTCAAACCGCTTCCTTGAAACTCTTCAAAACTAAACTTTTCCAATCCAAAACACTATAACCAAGATGAATTAAGCCTTCCAAACCAAAACCTAAGCACTTATGATGATTCTAAACACAAAAGTACTATCAAAATTCAAACTTTAACACTTTTAGGGTATAGAATTCAACCAACAAAACACACAAATAACCAATCTTTATGATCTAACCATGGCTCTTGATACCAATTGTTGGATATTGGTTATTGTAACACACAAACAATCAATTATATGGTTCGAATCTTAGCAAGAAACTTAGAGAGAAAAGTGGGAGATGGGATCCTTTCTAGAGAGAGAAAGTGAGAAAAACAAAGAGAAGGTTAGATTAAGAAATGAAAGGTCCAACCTCTACCTTGGGAGGTAGAGGTATTTATAGTTTTACATAATACGCCTCTCTCGGGCCGTGGATCGTGCATACAATGGGTAAAGACCCGTCCGTCCTCCACGGTGTTACTCTAACTAACTAACTAACTAACTAATAGATAACGTAATGTCTACGAGCTAACATATGCTAGACAATAGTTGGGGTGACCGACACTTCACTATGGATTTTCTAAATCCTAACAGAATAGGCGCTTCTTAGTTAGATCTAACTCGGTTCTTGGCCAAAATAGCATGTTCTTAATCGGTTCTTACCGGTTATTGGCGGAATAGCTAGTTCTTATCTCGTTCTAACCGGTTTGTACCGGTTCTTGGCCGAATAGGTAGTTCTTAGTTAGATCTAATCGGTTCTTGGCCGAATAGCTAGGTTCCTATTTGGATCTAACTATTTATTGGCCGAATAGCTAGTTCTTAACTCGGTTCTAACTGGTTCTTACCGGTTCTTGGCCGAATATCCGGTTCTTAACTAGTTCTAACTGGTTCCTACCGTTTCAGTCGTTCCGGTCGCTTTTGACAGTATTTCATTGAAAACGGAGTTACGGTTCAAAAGTTATGGCCGCTTGAAGTTTTGACGTAAAAGTCAACTTTGGTCAAGCCGCAAGTGGTCAAACCGCAAGTAGTCAAACCGTAAAAGTCAAAACTCGCTTTTTTGATCAAATCGCATTGGTCAAATTGGTCAAATCGCATTTGTCAAACCGCTGAATACAAACCGCTTAAATCAAACCGCTTTTATCAAACCGCTTTATCAAACCGCTTAACTCAAACCGCTTATCAAACCGCTTAGATCAAACCGCTCAAGACAAACCGCTGAGTCAAACCGCTTAAGTCAAACCGCTTATGTCAAACCGCTAAAGTCAAACCGCTTAAGTCAAACCGCTTAAGTCAAACCGCTTAAGTCAAACCGCTTATGTCAAACCGCTTAAGTCAAACCGCTTAAGTCAAACCGCTCGCTTCGATACAACGAATCTAGACAAACCGCATCCAAGAACTTGACAAATCGCTTCCTTGATCGATCAAATCGCACCCAAATGA
This sequence comes from Chrysanthemum lavandulifolium, assembly GCA_022545495.1. Taxonomy (NCBI): domain Eukaryota; kingdom Viridiplantae; phylum Streptophyta; class Magnoliopsida; order Asterales; family Asteraceae; genus Chrysanthemum; species Chrysanthemum lavandulifolium. The sequence continues at coordinate 280,139,653 of CM040238.1, forward strand.
CATCAAACCGCATACAAGAAAATAGTACGAGACTCAAACCGCTTCCTTGAAACTCTTCAAAAACTAAACTTTTCCAATCCAAAACACTATAACCAAGATGAATTAAGCCTTCCAAACCAAAACCTAAGCACTTATGATGATTCTAAACACAAAAGTACTATCAAAATTCAAACTTTAACACTTTTAGGGTATAGAATTCAAACCAACAAAACACACAAATAACCAATCTTTATGATCTAACCATGGCTCTTGATACCAATTGTTGGATATTGGTTATTGTAACACACAAACAATCAATTATATGGTTCAAATCTTAGCAAGAAACTTAGAGAGAAAAAGTGGGAGATGGGATCCTTTCTAGAGAGAAAGTGAGAGAAAAAAAAAAGAGAAGGTTAGATTAAGAAATGAAAGGTCCAACCTCTACCTTGGGAGGTAGAGGTATTTATAGTTTTACATAATACGCCTCTGTCGGGTGTGGATCGTGCATACAATGGGTAAAGACCCGTCCGTCCTCCACGGTGTTACTCTAACTAACTAACTAACTAATAGATAACGTAATGTCTACGAGCTAACATATGCTAGACAATAGTTGGGGTGACCGACACTTCACTATGGATTTTCTAAATCCTAACAGAATAGGCGCTTCTTAGTCGATCTAACGGTTCTTGGCCAAAATAGCATGTTCTTAATCGGTTCTTACCGGTTATTGGCCGGAATAGCTAGTTCTTATCTCGTTCTAACTTGGTTTGTACCGGTTCTTGGCCGAATAGGTAGTTCTTAGTTAGATCTAACGGTTCTTGGCCGAATAGCTAGTTCCTATTTGGATCTAACTATTTATTGGCCGAAATAGCTAGTTCTTAACGGTTCTAACTGGTTCTTACTTGGTTCTTGGCCGAATATCCGGTTCTTAACTAGTTCTAACCGGTTCCTACCGGTTCAGTTGTTCGGTCGCTTTGACAGTATTTCACCGAAACGGAGTTACGGTTCAAAAGTTATGGCCGCTTGAAGTTTTGACGTAAAAGTCAACTTTGGTCAAGCCGCAAGTGGTCAAACCGCAAGTAGTCAAACCGTAAAAGTCAAAACTCGCTTTTTTGATCAAATCGCATTGGTCAAATCGCATTGGTCAAATCGCAGGAATACAAACCGCTTAATACAAACCGCTTAAATCAAACCGCTTTTATCAAACCGCTTAAAACCGCTTAACTCAAACCGCTTATCAAACCGCTTAGATCAAACCGCCGCTTAAGTCAAACCGCTTAGTCAAACCGCTTAAGTCAAACCGCTTATGTCAAACCGCTAAAGACAAACCGCTTGAGTCAAACCGCTTAAGTCAAACCGCTTAAGTCAAACCGCTTATGTCAAACCGCTTAAGTCAAACCGCTTAAGTCAAACCGCTTCGATACAACGAATCTAGACAAACCGCATCCAAGAACTTGACAAATCGCTTCCTTGATCGATCAAATCGCACCCAAATGACATCAAACCGCATACAAGAAAATAGTACGAGACTCAAACCGCTTCCTTGAAACTCTTCAAAAACTAAACTTTTCCAATCCAAAACACTATAACCAAGATGAATTAAGCCTTCCAAACCAAAACCTAAGCACTTATGATGATTCTAAACACAAAAGTACTATCAAAATTCAAACTTTAACACTTTTAGGGTATAGAATTCAAACCAACAAAACACACAAATAACCAATCTTTATGATCTAACCATGGCTCTTGATACCAATTGTTGGATATTGGTTATTGTAACACACAAACAATCAATTATATGGTTCAAATCTTAGCAAGAAACTTAGAGAGAGAAAGTGGGAGATGGGATCCTTTCTAGAGAGAAAAAGAGAGAAAAACAAAAAGAAGGTTAGATTAAGAAATGAAAGGTCCAACCTCTACCTTGGGAGGTAGAGGGTATTTATAGTTTTACATAATACGCCCTCTTCGGGCGTGGATCGTGCATACAAGGGTAAAGACCCGTCCGTCCTCCACGGTGTTACTCTAACTAACTAACTAACTAATAGATAACGTAATGTCTACGAGCTAACATATGCTAGACAATAGTTGGGGTGACCGACACTTCACTATGGATTTTCTAAATCCTAACAGAATAGGCGCTTCTTAGTCGATCTAACTGGTTCTTGGCCAAAATAGCATGTTCTTAACTGGTTCTTACTGGTTATTGGCCGGAATAGCTAGTTCTTATCTGGTTCTAACTGGTTTGTACTGGTTCTTGGCCGGAATAGGTAGTTCTTAGCTGGATCTAACTGGTTCTTGGCCGGAATAGCTGGTTCCTATTTGGATCTAACTATTTATTGGCCGAAATAGCTAGTTCTTAACTTGTTCTAACTGGTTCTTATTGGTTCTTGGCCGGAATATCCGGTTCTTAACTAGTTCTAACTGGTTCCTACTGGTTCAGTTGTTCCGTCTTTTTGACAGTATTTCACGAAAACGGAGTTACGGTTCAAAAGTTATGGCCGCTTGAAGTTTTGACGTAAAAGTCAACTTTGGTCAAGCCGCAAGTGGTCAAACCGCAAGTAGTCAAACCGTAAAAGTCAAAACTCGCTTTTTGATCAAATCGCATTGGTCAAATTCGCATTTGTCAAACCGCTCGAATACAAACCGCTTAAATCAAACCGCTTTTATCAAACCGCTTATCAAACCGCTTAACTCAAACCGCTTATTATCAAACCGCTTAGATCAAACCGCTCAAGACAAACCGCTGGAGTCAAACCGCTTAAGTCAAACCGCTTAAGTCAAACCGCTTATGTCAAACCGCTTAAAGACAAACCGCTTGAGTCAAACCGCTTAAGTCAAACCGCTTATGTCAAACCGCTTATGTCAAACCGCTTAAGTCAAACCGCTTAAGTCAAACCGCTCGATACAACGAATCTAGACAAACCGCATCCAAGAACTTGACAAATCGCTTCCTTGATCGATCAAATCGCACCCAAATGACATCAAACCGCATACAAGAAAATAGTACGAGACTCAAACCGCTTCCTTGAAACTCTTCAAAACTAAACTTTTCCAATCCAAAACACTATAACCAAGATGAATTAAGCCTTCCAAACCAAAACCTAAGCACTTATGATGATTCTAAACACAAAAGTACTATCAAAATTCAAACTTTAACACTTTTAGGGTATAGAATTCAACCAACAAAACACACAAATAACCAATCTTTATGATCTAACCATGGCTCTTGATACCAATTGTTGGATATTGGTTATTGTAACACACAAACAATCAATTATATGGTTCAAATCTTAGCAAGAAACTTAGAGAGAAAAGTGGGAGATGGGATCCTTTCTAGAGAGAAAAAGAGAGAAAACAAAGAGAAGGTTAGATTAAGAAATGAAAGGTCCAACCTCTACCTTGGGAGGTAGAGGGTATTTATAGTTTTACATAATACGCCTCTTCGGGTCATGGATCGTGCATACAGGGGTAAAGACCCGTCCGTCCTCCACGGTGTTACTCTAACTAACTAACTAACTAATAGATAACGAATGTCTACGAGCTAACATATGCTAGACAATAGTTGGGGTGACCGACACTTCACTATGGATTTTCTAAATCCTAACAGAATAGGCGCTTCTTAGTCGGATCTAACTCGGTTCTTGGCCAAAATAGCATGTTCTTAATCGGTTCTTACCGGTTATTGGCCGGAATAGCTAGTTCTTATCTCGGTTCTAACTGGTTTGTACCGGTTCTTAGCCGAATAGGTAGTTCTTAGTTAGATCTAACTAGTTCTTGGCCGAATAGCTGGTTCCTATTTGGATCTAACTATTTATTGGCCGAATAGCTAGTTCTTAACTCGGTTCTAACTGGTTCTTACTGGTTCTTGGCGGAATATCCGGTTCTTAACTAGTTCTAACTCGGTTCCTACCGGTTCAGCCGTTCCGGTCGCTTTGATGTATATTTCACCGAAACGGAGTTACGGTTCAAAAGTTATGGCCGCTTGAAGTTTTGACGTAAAAGTCAACTTTGGTCAAGCCGCAAGTGGTCAAACCGCAAGTAGTCAAACCGTAAAAGTCAAAACTCGCTTTTTTGATCAAATCGCATTGGTCAAATCGCATTGGTCAAATCGCAGATTGTCAAACCGCTGAATACAAACCGCTTAAATCAAACCGCTTTTATCAAACCGCTTATCAAACCGCTTAACTCAAACCGCTTATCAAACCGCTTAGATCAAACCGCTTAAGACAAACCGCTGAGTCAAACCGCTTAAGTCAAACCGCTTATGTCAAACCGCTAAAGTCAAACCGCTTAAGTCAAACCGCTTAAGTCAAACCGCTTATGTCAAACCGCTTAAGTCAAACCGCTTAAGTCAAACCGCTCGATACAACGAATCTAGACAAACCGCATCCAAGAACTTGACAAATCGCTTCCTTGATCGATCAAATCGCACCCAAATGACATCAAACCGCATACAAGAAAATAGTACGAGACTCAAACCGCTTCCTTGAAACTCTTCAAAAACTAAACTTTTCCAATCCAAAACACTATAACCAAGATGAATTAAGCCTTCCAAACCAAAACCTAAGCACTTATGATGATTCTAAACACAAAAGTACTATCAAAATTCAAACTTTAACACTTTTAGGGTATAGAATTCAAACCAACAAAACACACAAATAACCAATCTTTATGATCTAACCATGGCTCTTGATACCAATTGTTGGATATTGGTTATTGTAACACACAAACAATCAATTATATGGTTCAAATCTTAGCAAGAAACTTAGAGAGAAAAAGTGGGAGATGGGATCCTTTCTAGAGAGAGAAAGTGAGAGAAAAACAAAGAGAATGTTAGATTAAGAAATGAAAGGTCCAACCCTCTACCTTGGGAGGTAGAGGGTATTTATAGTTTTACATAATACGCCTCTCCGGGCGTGGATCGTGCATACAGCTGGTAAAGACCCGTCCGTCCTCCACGGTGTTACTCTAACTAACTAACTAACTAATAGATAACGTAATGTCTACGAGCTAACATATGCTAGACAATAGTTGGGGTGACCGACACTTCACTATGGATTTTCTAAATCCTAACAGAATAGGCGCTTCTTAGTGGATCTAACTGGTTCTTGGCCAAAATAGCATGTTCTTAATCGGTTCTTACCGTTATTGGCCGGAATAGCTAGTTCTTATCTGGTTCTAACTTGTTTGTACCGGTTCTTGGCCGAATAGGCGCTTCTTAGTTAGATCTAACGGTTCTTGGCCGAATAGCTAGTTCCTATTTGGATCTAACTATTTATTGGCCAAATAGCTAGTTCTTAACGGTTCTAACGGTTCTTGGGTTCTTGGCCGAATATCCGGTTCTTAACTAGTTCTAACTCGGTTCCTACCGGTTCAGCTGTTCCGGTCTTTTGATGTATTTTCACGAAAACGGAGTTACGGTTCAAAAGTTATGGCCGCTTGAAGTTTTGACGTAAAAGTCAACTTTGGTCAAGCCGCAAGTGGTCAAACCGCAAGTAGTCAAACCGTAAAAGTCAAAACTCGCTTTTTTGATCAAATCGCATCAAATCGCATTGGTCAAATCGCAGGATTGTCAAACCGCGAATACAAACCGCTTAAATCAAACCGCTTTTATCAAACCGCTTTATCAAACCGCTTAACTCAAACCGCTTTATCAAACCGCTTATCAAACCGCTTAGATCAAACCGCTTAGACAAACCGCTTAAGTCAAACCGCTTAAGTCAAACCGCTTAAGTCAAACCGCTTATGTCAAACCGCTTAAGTCAAACCGCTTAAGTCAAACCGCTTATGTCAAACCGCTTAAGTCAAACCGCTTAAGTCAAACCGCTCGATACAACGAATCTAGACAAACCGCATCCAAGAACTTGACAAATCGCTTCCTTGATCGATCAAATCGCACCCAAATGACATCAAACCGCATACAAGAAAATAGTACGAGACTCAAACCGCTTCCTTGAAACTCTTCAAAACTAAACTTTTCCAATCCAAAACACTATAACCAAGATGAATTAAGCCTTCCAAACCAAAACCTAAGCACTTATGATGATTCTAAACACAAAAGTACTATCAAAATTCAAACTTTAACACTTTTAGGGTATAGAATTCAACCAACAAAACACACAAATAACCAATCTTTATGATCTAACCATGGCTCTTGATACCAATTGTTGGATATTGGTTATTGTAACACACAAACAATCAATTATATGGTTCGAATCTTAGCAAGAAACTTAGAGAGAAAAGTGGGAGATGGGATCCTTTCTAGAGAGAGAAAGTGAGAGAAAACAAAGAGAAGGTTAGATTAAGAAATGAAAGGTCCAACCTCTACCTTGGGAGGTAGAGGGTATTTATAGTTTTACATAATACGCCTCTTCGGGTGTGGATCGTGCATACAGCTGGGTAAAGACCCGTCCGCCCTCCACGGTGTTACTCTAACTAACTAACTAACTAATAGATAACGTAATGTCTACGAGCTAACATATGCTAGACAATAGTTGGGGTGACCGACACTTCACTATGGATTTTCTAAATCCTAACAGAATAGGCGCTCTTAGCTCGGATCTAAGGGTTCTTGGCCAAAATAGCATGTTCTTAATCGGTTCTTACTTGGTTATTGGCCGAATCTAGTTCTTATCTCGTTCTAACTGGTTTGTACCGGTTCTTGGCCAATAGGCGCTCTTAGTTAGATCTAACTGCTTCTTGGCCGGAATAGCTAGTTCCTATTTGGATCTAACTATTTATTGGCCGAATAGCTAGTTCTTAATCGGTTCTAACTGGTTCTTGGCCGTTCTTGGCCGATATCCGGTTCTTAACTAGTTCTAACTGGTTCCTACCGGTTCAGAGCTGTTCGGTCTTTTTGATGTATTTCACCGAAAACGGAGTTACGGTTCAAAAGTTATGGCCGCTTGAAGTTTTGACGTAAAAGTCAACTTTGGTCAAGCCGCAAGTGGTCAAACCGCAAGTAGTCAAACCGTCAAGTCAAAACTCGCTTTTTTTTTGATCAAATCACAGTGGTCAAATCGCATTGGTCAAATCAAATCGCAGGATTGTCAAACCAAACCGCCGAATACAAACCCGCTTAAATCAAACATGGAAAGACATCCACATTCCTCAAAATGCACGTTTTGTTTTCGCCAATCTCGTGCTTCTACTGTGTTCCTCCACTCATCCAAAAACAAACCTAAACCAAATCGCTCACCGCTACTCTCAGCTTGAAACCGCCTTTGGAGATCTTCATTCTTCCATTGGGCCACGACAGGCCTGTTCCTTAGAACAGGAGGATCGAGCGCAATGGATACACGGTCACAGTACAAAAGCTGCATAAAAAGAAAAATAAATTGTTAATTTACGTACAGCTAAAAAGTTAAACAAAATACATTTAACTTACGTGCAAGAAAAAACAAGCGGCCACAAAACAAATTTTTTCAAGTCTTCCTTGCAGTTTCAATCGTCGCGGCACATACTACGAAGTCGTATTCTTGACAAACAAAATCAACCGGAAGGGTAGCGAGGATTTCGGTTCGCACCGTTGTTTTAGAGGCGAAATCAAAAGACTCGACATCAATATCGAAGTCCGGTTGGAACATCCGGTCACATTTTGTGTTTTAGTGATTCTCTCGTAATCTGCTTCAAGCAAAATTTTAGTGTGCTCCTTCCAAAGTTCACCAAGTTCGAGTTGCGAGTTAGTCACATTACGGCTAATAAACTTTTATGCCCCATTGAAACCATATACCTCATGGATCGCCAGCGGTCAATAGGTATATCTCCATTATGCATGTGAATGACCATCTGAACCGGGTCCAACTGGTCGATAACAAAGAGCACAAAATCCTTGGATAAACTCTTTAGCTGAAGTCCCAACACACCCCCAAAACCCATACTCTTTACAACCTGTTTTTTATCTCTAGTCATAGAGGAAATTGTCTCGGTCAACATCTTGGGTCTTGACCTTATCTCAACAGTCCTAACATCATTCGAATTTTATGCTTCCATACTAAGATCTAGAGATGGGATAGCTCTTGCTCGTGAGTGGAAGATCTCAGATTCTATTTTCAACTAGTCCTAAACCCTAAACCCAACTAGTCCTAAATCCTAAACACTAAACCCTAAACCCTAAACCTAAACCCTGGAAGATAACCCTGACTGATTTAAGAAAAATTGAGATCGAATAAAACATACCTCTAAAACAGGAGCACAACCAGTGAAAGAATGCTGAGTACGTCGACCTTTATCCCACCATTCACGGCAATTCTTCATAGCATCATGGAGATGCTCGGTACCGTCGCCAGGGCCAATTCTGGACCAACATTTTTTCAGATCCACGACCAAACGCCACGTATCCCTCCTTGCCTTTTGCGGGTTTCTGGAACATTTAAGAAAATTTTCAATCAAGTAATAAGTCATGAGTTGTTTGAACTGTGTCTTTTGCTCTTCACTGTCCACACTCATTCCTTTCAATATAGTAACAATGTCAGCAATTCGCAGACTTGAAGAAACACCAGGAACCTCGGTGTATTTACCGCATTCCTTTTCATACTCATTATAATCTAAACCAGTATCCTCCATCTCAAGCACTCTGGCTACTTCTTTGCTACAGAAAGAAAAATGTGTATGCTCGTTCAGATAACAAAGCATCTCTGAAGCATCATAGAGTCTGCACAAAGCTTGCACGTAGAGTGCTGACGACTCTCTGATATGGGTAAATGATTGCTCTTGCAGGCTGAAAAAGGAAATCGAATATTCAAATAAACTACAGTTTGTTCTTTTTACGAATCTATTTGCTACTCATTTGCATGAAGAGTAAATGAAAATGAAAAGAACAAATAAGGACATAAAGAACAAATGAGAATTGAAAAGAACAAATATGAACAAAAGAACTAATGATAATAAAAAAGAACAAATACAGTTTGTTCTTTTTAATTCTTATTTGTTCTTTTTGATTCTTATTTGCTCTTTCATAAAGAACAACCAAGTCGCAATAGTCAACGTTTGTAGTATTATTTGCAGCCTTGTAGTTTCATATTGGAAATTAACGTAGTGTAATATTTAAACTTGAAATAAATAATCAACTATAAGGTGAATCAATCAAACCCATCAACTGGCAATCGTGAATAATGAAAAACGTCAATAGTGCATTTACCCCGAGCCCCAAACCCTTCTGTATATGTGACGGGATATCATTTCACATTTTAAAACATGCAACTTGCATTTGCATGTGGTTAAAATTTAATGTTTTTTTATTAAAATTTGTCTTTTATCTCGTACACGTCTTTATACAATCTATACTACGTATAAAACAAATTAAACACTCTCTCTTCATTTAATGCTCCAAAAAAATTAAGTAATCCAAGTCATGAAGCATAATGTACGTTCCTTAAATGCGTTAATACAACTTTTCACCACAAAAAAATTAAATAATTCAAGTTATAAAACAAAATGTACAACATTTATTCCTCCATGCATATGTAACAAGTATAAGCTAATTAAATACACTAATTAACGTTATTTTTAAAACACTCCTATAATAAAAAATAAATATATTAAAGTAAAATATACAACATTTATTCCTTCACGCATATGTTACAAGTATAAACTAATTAATGTTATTTTAAAAACACCCTTAAAATAAAAAACATGTTATTATACACATTGTACAAGCTAATAAAACATAGTACAAATCTTAAAACAATTTATATGCTCGCAAGTTGATGATAGATATGGTTTTCTAAACTGAACAGGACCATATCTATCATCCTGCCGTTAGTAAATTGAGGCACCGTACAACCCTGACTGTAATTAAATTTTAAATGCCAATAAAATAAAAAGGAGCTGATTAACCGGAGAAAAAATGATCTCAGTTCGACCCGATTCACATGTTTTTACTGGTTTCGGCCGGTCATCTTTGTTTCATTTTCGGACGGATTTTATTGGCTAGCCGATTCGGTGGCGACTTCGATTTCTGGTTGAACCCGTGGTCCGGTTCAGTTTTCAAAACCATATCTATCATCAACTTGCTAGCATATAAATTGTTTTAAGATTTGTACTATGTTTTATTAGCTTGTACAATGTGTATAATAACATGTTTTTTATTTTAAGGGTGTTTTTAAAATAACATTAATTAGTTTATACTTGTAACATATGCGTGAAGGAATAAATGTTGTATATTTTACTTTAATATATGTATTTTTTATTATAGGGGTGTTTTAAAAATAACGTTAATTAGTGTATTTAATTAGCTTATACTTGTTACATATGCATGGAGGAATAAATGTTGTACATTTTGTTTTATAACTTGGATTATTTAATTTTTTTGTGGTGAAAAGTTGTATTAACGCATTTAAGGAACATACATTATGCTTTATGACTTGGATTACTTAATTTTTTTGGAGCATTAAATGAAAAGAGAGTGTTTAATTTGTTTTATACGTAGTATAGATTGTATAAAGAAGTGTACGAGATAAAAGACAAATTTTAATAAAAAGCATTAAATTTTAACCACATGCAAATGCAAGTTGCATGTTTTAAAATGTGAAATGATATCCCGTCACATATACGTATGGGTTTGGGGCTCGGGTAAATGCACTATTGACGCTTTTCATTATTCACGATTGCCGCTTGATGGGTTTGATTGATTCACCTTATAGTTGATTATTTATTTCAAGTTTAAATATTACACTACGTTAATTTCCAATATGAAACTACAAGGCTGCAAATAATACTACAAACGTTGACTATTGCGACTTGGTTATTCTTTATGAAAGAGCAAATAAGAATAAAAAAAAACAAATAAGAATTAAAAAGAACAAACTGTATTTGTTCTTTTGTATTATCATTAGTTCTTTTTGTTCATATTTGTTCTTTTCAATTCTCATTTGTTCTTTTATGTCCTTATTTGTTCTTTTCATTTCTCATTTACTCTTCATGCAAATGAGTAGCAAATAGATTCGGTAAAAAAAGAACAAACTGTAGTTTATTTGAATATTCGATTTCCTTTTTCAGCCTGCAAGAGCAATCATTTACCCATATCAGAGAGTCGTCAGCACTCTACGTGCAAGCTTTGTGCAGACTCTATGACGCTTCTGAGAGGCTTTGTTATCTGAACGAGCATGCACCTTTTTCTTTTTGTAGCAAAGAAGTAGCCAGAGTGCTTGAGATGGAGGATACTGGTTTAGATTATAATGAGTATGAAAAGGAATGCGGTAAATACACCGAGGTTCCTGGTGTTTCTCCAAGTCTGCGAATCGCTGACATTGTCACTATATTGAAAGGAATGAGTGTGGACAGTGAAGAGCAAAAGACACAATTCAAACAGCTCATGACTTGTTACTTGATTGAAAAATTTCTTAAATGTTCCAGAAACCCGCAAAAGGCAAGGAGGGAGACGTGGCGTTTGGTCGTGGATCCGAAAAATGTTGGTCCAGAATTAGCCCCAGCGACACGACCGAGCATCTCCATGATGCTATGAAGAGTTGCCGTGAATGGTGGATAAAGGTTGACGATTCAAAGATTCTTTCACCGGGTCGTGTTCTGCTTTTAGAGGTATGTTTTATTCGATCTCAATTTTTCTTAAATCAGTCAGGGTTATCTTCCAGGGTTTAGGGTTTAGGGTTTAGGACTAGTTGAAAACAGAATCTGAGATCTTCCACTCACGAGCAAGAGCAATCCCATCTCTAGATCTTAGTATGGAAGCACAAAATTCGAATGATGTTAGGACTGTTGAGATAAGGTCAAGACCCAAGATGTTGACCGAGACAATTGCCTCTATGACTAGAGATCAAAAACAGGTTGTAAAGAGTATGGGTTTTGGGGTGTGTTGGGACTTCAGCTAAAGATTTTATCCAAGGATTTTGTGCTCTTTGTTATCGACCACTTGACCCGGCTCGTATGGTCATTCACACGATAATGGAGATATACCTATTGACCGCCTGGTGGTCCATGAGGTATATGGTTTCAAATGGGCATAAAAGTTTATTAGCCGTAATGTGACGAACTACAACTCAGAACTTGGTGAACTTTGGAAGGAGCACACTAAAAAAAAATTCGGTTTGAAATAGATTTCTGACAGAATCACTAAAAACACAAAATGTGACCGGATGTTCCAACTGGACTTCGTGATATTGATGTCGAGTCTTTTGATTTCTGCCTCAAAAAACAACAACTGCAACCGGGGAATCCTCGCTACCCTTCCGGTTGATTTTGTTTGTCAAGAATACGACTGGTGCGAGTATGTGCTTCGCACAGTTGAAACTTGCAAGGAAGACTTGAAAAAAATTTTGTTTTATGGCCCGCTTGTATTTTTACTGGTACGTAAGTTAAATGTATTTTGTTTAACTTTTTAACGGTATGTAAATTAACAATTTATTTTTCTTTTTATGCAGCTTTTGTACTGTGACCGTGTATCCATTGCGCTCGATCCTCCTGTTCTAAGGAACAGGGCTGTCGTGGCCCAATGGAAGAATGAAGATCTCCAAAGGCGCTTTCAAGCTGAGAGTAGCGGTGAGCGATTTGGTTTAGGTTTGTTTTTGGATGAGTGGAAGAACACAGTAGAAGCACGAGATTGGCGAAAACAAAACTTGCATTTTGAGGAATGTGGATGTCTTTCCATAGAAGACGATGGGCACGAGATGGAGGATGAAAAAGGTCCAAGTCTGCAGAATACTCCAAGTCTTGAGAATTCACATGTTGCTGCTACCACTAATCTGTAGAATTCATCTCTTGTATAACAGTTTTCAGAATTATCTGTATCCCTTGTTGGCGATGCAGCTGGTTTATCTTTGTCATCTCCCAATGCAGCTGGTTTATCTTTGTCATCTCCCAATGCAGCTGGTGCAGATGCATACGCAGGGACTGTTGTGGCAGATGCATATGTTTGTGAGACTCGTGAGGATCCGCTTTGTGTGCGATGAAGCCGTGCCAATCAAGTGCGGGATGCTTGATGCGACCGGAGAGATGCATTGTGGAAGCGCAAGCGCTAAACCGTTGAAGAGATCGGAACGCCAATCAAAACAAGTGGCTGGACCGTTGAGGAGATCGGAACGCAAAAAAATACCTACTAAGAGGTATACCCCTACTAGTGATAGAAAAACACAATCAAAATTACTAAAGAGTAGTTCTGACATTTGACATGTAGATTTTTAAGTGTAAACTGTAGCTCAAAATAGATATCATTAGTTCTTCAGCGGAGAAGCCATATGGCCACTAGGTCAAATCAAGCTACAGATAATAATTGGAGATACGGAACACGCGACAACATCCTGGATGACTTTCCTAGTAGTGCGCTCTCACTCACCCTATAATGCCATTCTAGGTAGACCAGGGTTAGCAGCCATAAACGATGTACCATCCACAGCTCATGGAGCAATCAAATTTCCAGTAGTCGGAGGCATTGTCACGATATACACCACAACTGCGCAAGTCGTAAGGAAGAGCCCCGCAAAAAGAGCAAGACCGTTCCCATCCGGAGTAGATAAATTCCAATCAATGAAGCGGCAAAATCAAGGAAAAAGGGCGAAGTCCAAAAATTCAAAAAATCTATCTAAGGACATGTCCCCAAACAGCGCAAGACGCACTTGGGGACAACTAATCCAACCATGGAGCTCAAGAGTGTCGGAAGTAATGAACTTCAAAACAAAGAAGCGCTTGTGTCCTACAGCAAACAAAGTTGAAAAAAGCAACATGTATTATCCTGACAATTAGTCAGATACTATGGTCACCCAGCCAAAAAAAAGGATGTTAGCAAAAAAAAGGTTGGTAACGAAGTACATAATTGAGATGAATGTAGGTTGGGGTTTAGTCCGTGCCGGTTGTAAAGACAAGGTTTAGTTTAAGATGACAATTTATCCATGGAGAAGATTTAAAGATAGATTTGATGTTACGTTTGTTGAAGAAGGATTAAGGAAACATGAAAGATAAAGTGCTCCCATGTTGGTCCCATTTTTCCTTGGTATTCTGCTTTGCTAGAACTGTTTAGGCGAAACACATATGTTCCTGTTTTGAATGTTGTTGGCTTTACTCTTTTGTTGTAGTAGCCTTGATCTTTTTCTTGTAACGTGCTTCTTTTATTGATGTCATTTCTCTTATTTCATCTAGTGCGTCTAGGTCTTCCCTTTGCCGTTTATCATTTTCCTTTGCATCAAAATCTTGAACCCTTTTTGTTTCAACGCTGATTTCGATGGCTATGACGGCTTCTGACCCGTAGACTAGACTAAACGGGGTTTCTCCATTACTGGCTTTTGGTGTTGTCCTATGTGCCCATAGGACATGTGGTTTCTCCATTACTGGCTTAGTCATGGGTTTAGCAATCTTCGAAAATCCCTCAATGAATCTTCGGTAATATCCAGCAAGACCCAAGAATTGGCGAATCTCCTTTGGAGTCTTAGGAGATGCCCAATCCTTAACGGATTCGACTTTCGTTGGATCTACATGAATGCCCTTGTTATCAATAACATAACCAAGAAACTGCACCTTGGAAATCCAAAATTCTCATTTGGAAAATTTGGCATACGTTCTCCGTGTTCTTCCTTGTTCTTAGAATAAATCAGAATGTCTTCTATAAAGACAATCACAAATTTTTCCAGGTAAGGTTTACACACCCGATTCATGAGATCCATAAATATCGCCAGTGCGTTAGTTAAACCAAATGGCATAACCTGGAATTCGTAATGTCCGTATCGAGTTCTGAATGTCGTCTTGGGTATATCTGCTTCTCGTACCCTCAACTGATGATAGCCAGATCGCAGGTCTATTTTCGAATAAACACTGGATCCTTGCAGCTGATCAAATAGATCATCGATTCTTGGAAGCGGTTAACGGTTCTTCACCATCAGCTTGTTCAATTCTCTGTAGTCAATACACATTCGGAATGAACCATCTTTCTTCTTGACAAACAAAACCGGGGCTCCCCAGGGTGAGGAACTCGGTCTTATGAAGCCTTTATCAGATAGTTCTTTCAATTGTTCCGACAATTCCTTCATTTCAGATGGTGCCAAACGATAGGGTGCTCTAGCAACAGGTGTCGCGCCTGGTACTAGATCAATCTGAAATTCTAACTGTCGTGTTGGTGGTATGCCCGGTAATTCTTCCGGAAACACATCAGGAAAATTTCGCACGACTGGCACATCTTCCATCTTTTTCTTGTCAGAGTTGTCTTCGTCGTCTTTCTGAGAAATGTGGGCTAAAAGATAGGAGATCCTTTTAGTAGATATTTCTGAGTCTTCGTACACGAGATGAAGTTCAAGCGGGTTCTAGTGCCACCTGCACTCCCATCGCCTCGTATGACCAGATTTTTCTTTCCCCACGGAATATGAACTAGTTTCTCATCGCAAATGATAACTGCGTGATGACTAGATAACCAATCCATACCGATAATTACATCAAAGTTACCAGTTCTACTGGTAAAAGATCGATATTGTAAGTATGATTTAGAAGGTTTAGAGTACACCCTCGAATGATTTGGTTGAGACCAATTATTTTGCCGTAAGCAAGTTCAACATTATAATCGGTATCTAAAGCAGTAGGAGTAATATCAAACAGACTACTAAATGTAGTGGATATGAAACTCCGGTCTGCACCAGTGTCAAAAAGAATTGAAGCATAGCGATTATTTAGTAAAAACGTACCCGTAACAACATTTGAGTCCGGGTTTTTTCCAGCATTTCCCACGGCATACACTCTTGCCTGGGCTCCACCATTCTTGTTTGCTTGCTTCGGACATTCATTACGGTAGTGGCCTGGTGCGCCACATCCATTGCACTGAACAGTTCTTGATCCTCCTCCGGTATTAACGTTCCCCATTCTACTGGTTCCCCTACCATTGCTTCCACCACTTATGTGACCATTTCCTCTTTAACGTTAATATGACACGTTTTTCAATCGGGTTTCAAAAATGATTCATAGTCTCTCTTTCTTTTTCAAACAAAAACCCGAATCAACCCGGTTCCCGAACCGATAAAACAAAGATGCACTCTTTTCAGAATTATTTTACCATTTGAATATCATCTCATACTCTCATAACATCATCCGAATTAGTACCAAACATAATTAATTATATATTCTAACTGGTACTATTTACTTTTCACGTCTCAATCTTCAACTATGTACATATTTGTTATTTTCAATATTTTATTTTAATTTTCAACATGTATTTAATTACATAGTATAGTAGTTGGTAAATGATACTGTAAGAGTATGATTTTATCATAGTAAAAAATGTTTTAGTGTAGAAATTGTAAGAATATAATATTGTTAGTTTGTTACAATGAAATTAAGTACAAAGGTAAAACATAGAAATGAGGGTTCACAAATAAAACAATGCTACACAAATAAAATATAAACATAAAGGTAAGTAGGGATGATCGTCTTACGATAATTAGTTATAATGATCCATCAACTTCACGCCTTGAGGAATAGTACAATAGTATGCAAAGATTGATGGTGGTGGTTAAAATTTATTCTTGCATGAGAGAATATGCAATACATATTTATACACGGGGATACATGTCCCATTAAATTTTGGAGTTGTTACATTTAATGTTATTTCATAAACAAACATAAGTATGTTACGAGTTTCTATGTTAATGGATATCCGTTTTTATATGCTAATTATTTAACGCTTTAATTTTATACATTTAGCTTTATGAGTTGTGTACATTGATTAGTACAAAATGCAAATACTAAGGAAACGGTTCACAAATAACTCTATAAGAGTATGGCTGAATAAAGATTGAAGCCATGGAGAAGCTCAAGGGTCTCGAATTTCCCTTTATCGCTCACATGGGGCGCCTCCAGGACCATCCTATTGGTGACATTATGTCTGCACTTACACTGGCGAAGAACCAAGGTGATGGTGCGAAGTCTCAACCTGACTTTCGCCTTAGGCCGTCTCCACATCAACTCAAGATCCCCAAGTTCGTCCCTGGTCAGGGTGCTCGTAAACTAGAGCGTGAGATCCCCCTTGATTTTGTACTCAATGATCATGCGCGCCGTGTGGCTGCTAAGAAGGGGATTGCTGCTGATGAGGTGAAGAAATCCTTGTTGCCTCATGGTTGTGTTGTGCCAAAGCTATCTCAGTCTAGTAGTATATAGGTGGTGTACCCTTTTGTAATAAAGTTTTTGTTTCTTGTATCTTTACTTAGGTTTATAGCCTAAGTTAGTGTTAGTTTTTGTATGTTTATGAATATATCATGACACATTTAGTTAGTTCGTCATTCATGAATGTTTAAACTTACTTATGTTAGAAATAATCTTTTTAACATGTTTGTTTGTTAGAGCAGCACTTTGTGTTTATCCGCGTACCCATCACGCATAATGGGGTGCGCGAATTCTTATTTCAACGTCTTGAGAATAAGTTGCTTAACAAGGATACGTGATCTATTGTTGATGGGGTTGCAACCCTCTTATACAACGAGTGAATTAGTAGGTTCGCTCATCCTTTTTTTCCTGTGGAAATTGTAAACGCATGTGCGCCTCATAGGCATGTGATTTTATCACTTATTCATTGAAACAAGTATAAGTTTTGAAACAATAAAAAAAAACATAGAGAACCACGGGACTAGCTAGGAACCGTGGTGATTTTATTAATACTTGCAAATGTTTTTACAGGAGACCTACATATAGGGAAAAAGAAAGTAGATAAATGACTGAAATTACATGAACACTTATTGGTTGCTGTATTCAGCGGGGAGGCTTTCATGACTGGCGTTCCCTTCTTTTCAGAGATAGCACCTCTTGAGGTTGCAGATGTTCCAAGTGCGTGGGAGTTCCTGTCTGTTTTGTCCGATTAATCGGTTTGTTGACCGATTTTTAAGCGATCTTTGACCAAACCAATTAAATAGGTCGATTATGATAAATCAAGGCGCTTAGTGAGCGATCAACGATTATGCGGGGATTAATCGGCCGCGTGGGCCGATTTTTACGACAGATGTTTTATTAATTTGTATAATGTGTATAATAACATGTACTTTTCATTTTAGTATGTTTTAAAAATACATTAATTAGTATGTTTAATTATTTTATATTTTGGATTATGTTGTAGCTTGTTTAAATTGTATTGTGAAAATTTTATTGTACTTTTTAGTAAGGAGTGTTTTAATTGATTGTTTTTAATTTGGTAGATATGCTTTTAATTGGTTGTACAATATGAATAAATTATTGTACGATTAAGTAATGAGGTGTTTTAATAAGATGATTAATTACACCATACATTTCTCTCATTTTCAACATTTCACTTTTTAAAATTTACCATTTTACTTTTATATGTAGTATGTATAGATAAGAGGCAAATTCACCTTTTTCCTCTTCAATTTTCTAGATATTTTTTGTTGGATTATCGATTATTGTAGACTTTAAGTCTACCTTTTTTGTTGGATTATCGAGTATGATTTTGCAGATGAGATATAAAATTTCTGAAAAATAAACGCAACCAAAAAGTTTTTCGAAAATAAATGAGATTTTAGTTATTTTTGTTTTTTTCCTTTGTAAAACAAATGTTTAAAACAATACACTAGAAGTTTATACTTTGTAACTAACGAATATGAAACCGCGCGACGCAATGGACGGCTTAAAGAACTTACTTTGTATGACAACTTAAACCTTAGGGACTAATTTTGTCGAGTTGCTATAGTTAGCAATTAATTCTACAGACTTACCTTGCAACGTAGCTTAAACCTTAGGGACTATTTTTGCCGATTGCTATAGATTGCATTTAATGATGCGAAATTTATTTTCAGTACACACTGAACCTCGAAATTTTTTTTACAAGTTAGGAAAGTTTACAATTAATGTTTGGTTTGCTACAAAAACATGTACGCTTTTTAGTATATAAGAAGAATGAAGTGCATAATCGAAGCATTTTATTGACCAATAAATTTTAAACTGTCACTGATGTGATAGAACTTAAGGCCTGTTTGGTTTGTTGCTAGGAATGACAATGGGTATCGGATTTGGAATGATGTGGAATGACAATGAGTATGAAAAAGTGTATCATTACGATTGTTTATGTTTGGTTGATTAAATATGGTATGAAAAAGTGTATAGATATTTGAATTTTGTAGTGGAAAAAGAAGGCGCCACGAATGGATTTCATGACACCAAATTGATGTGAATGGATCTATGGTATGATATACTCATTTCATTACCGGGCCCACAAAACAAAACAAAACAAACACCGACTATGACTTTGAAAATCATAGTCTCATTCCCATTTATGCTAACCAAACGGGCCCTTAATAATGTGACCCAATAATAAAATTCTCAATTTGACACCTCACATGTACCACATGCAATTTTTTTTTGGCGCAAACAACTCTAATGTCGACATAATTTACCCGGTTTATGTTTATATAACAACAAACTCAAACCACATAAATTAGTCAATTGAAACTTACAAATTACTAAAAAGAAAATAGTTAATTGCATCTTTATGCATCTTACTTGCCACGTTTTCACCACACAAAACTTTGTGTGGCGTATTAAAATTTTTTCTCTTTCTATATCATACGTTTTTGAGTTTCTTCATCTTGGTGTATCATATATCATATGTGTATTTTTTTTTTACCATTTTACCCCTATCCTGAGTAATTTAAGAGTGTAAACATAATGGTCAAGGAATAAAAAAATTAAAAGGTACAATATAACAAAAGGAGAAAATTTTAATACGTTACACAAAGTTAAAAAAACGTACTCCTTCCGTCTCAAAATTATAGTCCTCGTTTGACTTTTTCGGTCTTTCTTTTAAAACTTTGATCTTAAGTATTTTTATTTGTGTTATATAATACTTTATGCAAAATATATGAATGAACCGGGTTTTAAATGTATTTTCCTTTGGTATAACTTTTATCAACTATTTTATAGCATGAACAAAAATATTTAAGGTCAAAGTTAAAAAAAAAAAAAAACGAAAAAATCAAACAAGGACTATACTTTTAGGACGGAGGTAGTATTACGTAAGATACATAAAGATATAAAGATGCAATTACCCAAAAGAAAATCAAAAGGCATACAAGAGGAAGAAACAAATTTTGGTTTATACACATGAGCCCATATGAAACAAGAAAGCCCATTAGCCCATATGAAACAAGAAAGCCCATTAGCCCATATGGTTACATTGAATTGAATGGTAGTAACAGATGGATGAATCAAGAAAGAAGAAATTTGGGATAATCCTTTTCTATCTAGCTGTTTCAGTAGTAACTAGCAACCAATAAAAGGTATGAACTTGCTCTTGTTTGTTGTTCTTTTTTATTTTATTTATGCTACTTTTATTATTATCTAGTTTGTTGGTTGGTTGGATGTTTTGACTTAAAAACCTAGGAGTAAGTTTGTCTGTCTGTCTGTCAGTTAATGTTAAAAAATATGTGGTAATTTGGATTTGCAGAACAGATATGATGGATGGTTCGGGTTCTGGTTCTGGTTCGAATAGGGGGGAAGAAGCGAAAACATGGGATGAAATGTATTCCATTGATTTGATGCCTTCTGAGTTGTTTCTTAAATTTAGGGAACAAATTCATGGCTATCGTCTCGGCCTTAACTTGGAGGTACCTACCATACACCTTTCTCATTTTCACATTTTCGTATTTTCTTGCCTTGGCCAACCTTGTCCATTGGCCGAGGGAGCTTGGTAACTTC
This sequence comes from Chrysanthemum lavandulifolium, assembly GCA_022545495.1. NCBI lineage: Eukaryota > Viridiplantae > Streptophyta > Magnoliopsida > Asterales > Asteraceae > Chrysanthemum > Chrysanthemum lavandulifolium. Next base: position 280,160,254 of record CM040238.1, read on the forward strand.
CAAGGAACCGTGGTTGGTGCCCAAGCTCTAACAACCTCATCTTGCCTTGCCTTTTACCCCCTATATATACATATTGCACATAAGGCTAAGTGATGTGAATGGACATTGATTATTTGAGCCTTTGAGGAGTCATATACTTTCCTATACTGGGACAAAATTTTGTGTGAGCTCATTTGGACACTTGTTCCTGTGCAAAGCCAAGCATTCACAGTTTCACTTCGTACCCGATGAAACATGTTCGGAATGCCACAAAACATCGCTTGAGTTTTGCATCTTATGAATCAAACGGATTAAACAAAATCTTATTCTGTTTTGCCTTTTTAAGTCGGGTGTCATTTAGGGATCTCAGTTTGTATCCAAGTGTTAGAATTACCTTTTGTTCCTCTTTATTTGAAAACTGTACAAATGAAAGAGAAATATAACAATTGTAGACTTGATTCATCAGGATTTGGCTTTTGTTGTTGTTGGTATAATAATCTATTGAAACTATGATTGTGCTTCACCAGTTCTACAATGCCCCAGTGAACGAGATCCAGACAAAGCTGGTTTTGAAGCCTTTATCAGATGACAGAAGGTGGAAATTCATATATGAGCCTTTACATCATGATGTACGCCTTGTTTCCAAGAAGATCCCTCTTACCAAATTCCTTAATCTCCAGGTTTCTTTATATCTACTTGCACGTTATCCATCTCAATCTCTTTATAGAACATCAAAAGTACGCATTTTCAAATGTATATATCACAAAAGTTGAAAAAATGCAGGTAGGAATAGGTCATAGTTTTCAGTTGCATGCCACTGGTTGGAAATGGAAGCTTACAACTTGTTTAGGTGGAGACGGTGTGTCTCGAATCCGCAACAAGACATCCCTTGCTTTGTCTCCTGGTGTCGATATGCGTTTTGGATGGAGGGCCGACTACGTTCTTCCTGAATTTACAGGGCAAGTTTTAACACAGTTTTCATTATAAATGTCATTTTATAGTTAAAGTATTTAGTCCTCAATTATGAGTGTTTTGTTTGTGGCATTGACAGGGCTGTTGGGACTGGTGAAGCATTGTTTAACATGAACTCTGGTCGATTAGAAGCATCACTTGACAGAATCGAAACCATTTTGACCCATACTTCTAATTTGCCCACAAAGGATCCAGAAGTATCATCAAGTGTATCATCTCCTTAAGTGGTAGTTTTGTATAGCTTTTAACGGTTATGAATCTTGTAATTATTCTCCGATATGGTTACTTGTTCAACTTAAAGCCCAGTTACTGTTTTATGCAGGCATCACTTGTCGAGTTTCTTTATGTATATAATATCCGTTACTGAATAACCAAATATGTTATTATTAGTTTTACTCGAGTCATATAAGAAAAATGGTGCAAAGATTAAAAACAAAGGGAGAAGTAAAATAATGTAACTGAGTCCATTATAAGTAACTATATAGAGGTTATAAAATATAGACGTTAAACATGGGAGTATGGGACCCCTTTTCAATCCTTAACGGCTAAATTTTCCTATGTATAAAATTCAAAATCCTGAAACCTTAACTCATAAAAAATTTCCATCTAAAATGGCTTCTTCTTCTTCTTCTTCTTCTCGTTGTTCCTCTTGTCCATATGTTATTCTCGTATGCCTTAATTTCAGTCTCTTCGTTCTCTCTGCCGTTTCTTTAGCCCCAACAATAATCATCAAATCGCCACCAACATCAGTGGGTTGGGCACTTGTCATGGTTTCTTCCATCTCCATCTTTTCATCTTTTCTCGGGTTCTATTCTCGACTCACTCATTTTTGCTTTGTTACTCATGTCACCCTCCTCTTCACCTCGTTGACTGCTCAATTTCTTGCCGTTTTAACACTTTATACAAAGGAAAAGTCCACCCTCTCGTTGCTGAAATCTCCAAGAGACCCGAGAGAAGCAATGGCTTTGGTGAGGTTGGAATGCGGGGTTTTTATTGTGATGTTTGTGATGCAGATATGTGTTTTGTGTTTAAGTTATGGTGCAAATTGGGGTCGGGTGACAGAATATGAACCGGAGATGAAGACTAGTAGGGTGGCCGAGGAACCCATGAAAGGGAAGAACTGGAGAAGATGAAAATCGATATTGAAGTCTAAAAGGGTTTACGGATTATTTGATTGCGAAAAATTCTAGATACCATGTTCTAAAACATACATTTTTACAACATATAATTGTTCTTTCATTTGTTGAATTATTCTTTAACATTGCCTGCAAACAATTTTGTGTTATCTTTTTATTGTACAAAATGTTGATTCCAAACTACTAAAACTCTATTTGCCTTTTTATGAAGAAACCAAAATTAATAAATAACAGAAAATGAAATGCCAGCCAGTCTATAATATAGATGGATCCAAGACATGTTACTATGTTAGTCACATTAATATATAGGGAAGGGATAGTAACATGAAGGAAAAGTGGTGGTCAAAAACCATCCACATGACATGACATCCAACAAATGAAATTCCAATTCATAACCAAATCAAATTTTATTTATTGGTTAAATTTTTGGTCATTTCATTTGTGTTCACTACCTATTCCTTTGGACATCCCTCATCCAACACCAACAATTATTTCAACTGCCATAACCACCCAATCAATCCATTTGGCATTTTTGTAATTATCCAAGTAACTAAATAAACATATCATGTAACATAAAAGCACTTTCTTTCACATTACTCATTTACAGCAAATGAAACCAAAAATGTGTTTCAAGATTTGCTTGTGTTCCAATTTAGACCATTTTCGCCCACAGTTTCTTTCTTAAGGACCACCTTTGTAGGTAGGTAATTATGTTAGGCATATGTCTTTTTTTAAGTGTTTTTCTTGTATTTTAATCTAAGCCAGCTAGCAACAAACCATAATTTAATACTTTTGTTTATGCTTGTGGGATCATCTTTCTCTATAATTGCACCTTAAAAAACAATAAAGATTAAGCATTTATGTTCTTTATGTATCCAACTTAAGGGATATATCAATACCATACCTTAGGATTGGAGCTAAAGGTAAAAGCTTTGATGACGACAATCGGAATCCACAGACCGGGCTTCATCAAGACGCCTTCTTGCTATGGAGCCAGGAACCATCAAAGAAACCTTATTCCATGTATGATCAAAATGTGAGTTTTCTGTATCGCATATTTACGCTTTGTGTCAATGAGTTTCCTCTGATTGTTTCTATACAAATACATAAACAGGACACTGAATTCAGGGTCTTCACAAGAAATAAAGAAACAAGAATTATCAATACAGAATCATAAAAACTCACAACTTACAAGTCAGACCCATCTTCAGTTTGACCGTCTGCAACAGGTTGAGTCTGATCAAGCGTCTGCGCCAACCAAGAAATATGAGTTTGGTCAGTTTATAGCACGTGAAGCCCTGCTTGATGAGGAATATTGGGTAAGTGTTTTCAAATTTTCTAAAGGATCAGTGATCAATCTATCTCTCAATACCTTGGTTAAGTTGTTCTGGCATCTGTTATTTGGTGATTGTGGCAGACAGCAGCATGGCTGCGCGCAGAGACCCACTGGGAAGATAGGAGGATGATAGGTATGTGCAGTCCGCGTGTTTTAATCAATCATCATATTAAATCAATTAGAGTATTTTCATATTCCAAAGATTCAACCAACGAAAAACTATCCCTTTACAGATGAACTTTGGTAAAAATAAGCAAAATGCACAGTAGCGTGCAGATACCTAATATAACAAGTTCACAAGCATGGTTTTTCTCATACTATATGGATCAGATTCAACTTAACGACTTAAGATGCTGACTACAAAAACAGAAGTCAAAGGCAATGAAAGCAACTAATGCTTAATTTTTTGAATAATACAGATTTGCCGATAGTTTCAGAAGGAAATTTACTGAGCAGGTAGGATCCTTATGCCACATTCTTTTGCTCCCAACATGGTTTCTTAAGTATAACTTATTCACAAGGATCCGTCTATTTCCACTTGATTAGGAGTTCAATGCGTTAAAACGGCAGTCTGGAAACAAAATTGGACAAAAAAGTTCATGCATTGTCACGGTATAACTCATGTAATTTTGCTGCCTATTTCATTCTGCATTTAGCTTATATTTCCATACACGCCAAAATAAATTAATGTTACATAATGGCAAACTCTTGTCAACATGGTTAGGTAAAGAAAGAACGTGGGGGTGAGAGACATACCGTACTCAAGAGTGTAGTTGGAACCCTTGATGTCAGCATTCGCCCCTTCTTGCATGGGGAAACCTTTCCTGGGGTAAATCTCATCATTTTGCTGCAAGTTAGAACTGTAGATGACGATGATCTTAACAGGCATTACTGAATTTCAGGAAATAAGTAAAGCACCAATTTTCTACACCGGAGAGAGAAAAGATCCCAAAAACCGATATGGTTACATTGCAAACTTATGTGTAGCTAAATCAGCTCGTCGTCAGGGTATTGCAAGAAACATGTTACATTTTGCCATCGAGTCTGCTATATCAGATGGTGACATTTCATTATCTGTAACACTAAGATACTAACGTATATATGTTTTGGAAAAAAAACCATACGACTAATGGTTTAATTTATGAATGGCAGGTGTGGAACAAGTTTATGTGCATGTACACAGGAACAACATAGCTGCACAGGAACTGTACCAAAAGATAGGATTCAAGGTAGTTGACCAGGCTAGCCCTCAATTGTCAAAAGATAAAATGTACTTACTTTGCTACATAGCATAAAACATCAACATATGTTGTAAATTCTTGTATCATGGGAAAGAAAGAACCCAATGACACACAACTAGAAAAATGTCACATTGACTATTCTAAAAATTGTACATCACTTTACATAGTTTAAACAGATGAATAGTTCATATTTTTACTCTTGTATCAGCATCATGAACACTCAGTTAATACAATATATATCTTTTTGCTCGTGACATCTTATATGAAAGCGTGAAACATTCCGTTTACCTTACTAAACTCTGCCCACATATTCTTATCACCTCCATTTCATCTAATAATTTTCTCAATCGTGTCACATCCTCCCATCTACCAGCTTCAGCGTAGATATTAATCATGATGACATAAAAACTAACATTTTGGGGTTCAACTGGTAAAGCCTGTGTGCCACATGTTGTGCTAGTTCAATGTTTCCATGGATTCTGCAGGCACTAAGCAAAGCTCCCCAAACATCAGCATCTGGCTCAATCGGCATATTCTCAATGAATTCATAAGCCTCCAGCAATTTACCATCACGGCCAAGAAGATCAACCATAGAAGTACAATGCTCCATGCTAGGAATGATCAGATAGTCCTCAGACATGCTTTTAAAATGCTTTCTCCCCTCTTCTACAAGACCTGAATGCCTGCATGCTGTCAGCAAAGCAATGAATGTAAAGCTGTTTGGTCTAATTCCTTCCTCTCTCATCTTCGAGAAGAGCATGATAGCTTCTTTCCCAAGTCCGTGAGAAGCATAAGCCCCAATAATCGAAGTATATGATACCACACTTCTATGATGCAAACTATTAAAGACGTTAGCAGCCAGGTCTTTACTCCCACACTTCGAGTACATATCTATAAGGGCATTTGTAATAGCAACATTGGACTCCAAACCCCTTTCTTTCACTAGCTCGTGTACCCATTTACCAGCATCCAGTGCTCCTATTCCAGCACATGCCGAAATAACACTGACCATCGTAATACTGTCGAAATCTATATTTTCTCCTGGCATTTCACGGAAGAGTTGTATAGCATCTTCACCAGCTTTATTTTGTTCGTACGAAGCAATCAATGCATTCCATGAAACCAGGGTTCGAACTTCCATCTGATCAAATAATTCTCTAGCTATCTTAACTTTACCACACTTTCCATATAACGCAATCAAACTATTCGTTAAAGAACTATACGAGTCCACCCCGAGTTTAACTCCCAACCCATGAACCAACATTCCCAAGTTCAGAAACTCTAAACTGGCGCAAGCAGGAAGAACACTCACAAGTGTCACAACGTTTGGTTTAGTCCCAGAACCCAGCATCTCAACAAAAGTCACCAACCCCTTGACTAAAAATCCATTCTGCACATAAGCCGCAACCATAGCCGTCCAAGTAACCACATTTCCTTCAACTATGTCACCAAACGCTTGCTCCGAATCTAAAGTCTCCCCACTTTGCGCATACATCGTAACCAATGAACTCTGTATATACACATCCATATCAAACCCATTCTTAATTACATTACAATGAACTTGTCTCCCCTCCCACAAAGCAGACAGCAGAGTGGACGACCTGACGACGTAAGTAAACGTGTACGTATCAGGCAACAAACCACTCCGAAGCATGTTTCTATAAATAAGAACAGCTTCTTGGAAAGGACCCAGATGAGAATAACTTCGGATCAAAGTGTTGCAGAGGATAACATCTCTGTGAGACATTGTATCAAACACCTTGCGCGCGTAGTCCAATGTTGGCGACAAGGAAATCGCCTTGTTGATGAGTTTAGTCGATACGAGGAGGCTTTGATGGGAACCATTGGTGAGAATGAGAGCATGAATTTGTTCGAGTTGCGAAAGAGAAGAACAAGAATTCAAAAGATGGTTGAAATTGAAAGTGAGACATGGACTGATGAAAAAAGGTTGAATCTTTTTCAAACAAAGAGACAGCATCAATCAATCAATAGTCTAACCTTATTTTTCCAAATATTAAAAAGTTACAAATAGTTGCTGAGCATTTTCTAAACGGGTAAACGAATACGGTTTAGGCGAGCCTTTTTTACTAAGATGTACGCGGCCTCACCGGGTTAATCCCGGGGCACGTTTCCGACCCTTACTTGGCTCCCCCAAATGTACATCCATAAAATGAAACCCGCAAAATCAAAATGTTTATAAACAAGCCGTAATAAGTTGACAAAACCAATAGTAATAATAACATCCCTTTGGATTAACAGAACCATGTTCCAGCAGCAAAATAGTTAAAAACTAGACATTGTTTACAAGATTCAAAAGATAAAAACATTCCATTCATCCATACCAGAAGTGAACAAAAGGTTGGGATTTGTTTCCCGTGCTATCTAAATTTTAAATCAGTAGACATGGTGGTGCCTAGTGGCAAAAACAGTTGTGCATCCATCCATACGTTCCCTGGTTCAAGCTGATGAATACCGCAATGGTAATAGTTCAACCGCCTCAATATTCTTTAATATCTGACTTTCTACTAAACCAATGATTTTGACCCCTTCATTGGAATGTCCATCTGTGAAAACATTTGTAAGCTGCAAAAAAGGCCCCATGTCAGCTTTTGCTTGCGAAACATCAAGAGAGTGAGCACCACAAGATGATGAAAATAACATATTTGTTAAATTTCTAGCAGAGTTGCGAAAACAAGATACCATCCATACCTGAGTGCAACCAAACAATTTGAGCGTTTTTAGTGATAAGCAACTATCCGCAATCAATCCCAAGGCCTCATTTGTCATTTCACGGCAAAAAGATAAATCCAAACTTTCCAAATTTCTTGCATGTTTGGCAAGTGATATAGCAGTGTGGTGGGCAACCTGAACAGAGTCAAATAACCGAACATTAGTCAACTAAGCCCATACTGGCCACGCTAATCTAAGGAAAAAGATGATTGATTGAAAAAGGCGTTGCTGGCAATCCAGCCTACCCAGGTGTACCAAGCAGAATATTATTGGACTAAACACAGAAAGATGGTAAAAACAACATTATCTGATAAGATACAATAAACTGACAAATAATGCGATACAACAAGCTAAATACAATAGTCCAACACGCTAGTATAATGGTTATTACAAAGGATAAAAGAAGGAACCTTATTAACATGATTGAGCGATAGTTCCCTCAAACGCACTCCACACGCTTCAAGATATGCAGCTACAGCCACGTCACTGTCACATTGTTAAGATAACTATCAGGGAATCTTATCAACAGAAGCATAAATAACTAATACTGTAACAAAGAAACAAATCACACGTTGGACAGACAAATTGTAAAAACTATTGCCGCGTGCATCAATTCAGAGAGAACTAACAACTATATTCGACTTTCTACATAAGCATGTAATGTGAAATGTTATATTAACATAACTTCTGTCACTTGTTGTAACTAGAAAAGCCATACTCGCACGGATAACTAATCATCCTAGTTGATGCTTAAGGAAGGTAGAAATAAATAATGGATAATTTAAAAATCTAACTCATTCTGTTTAACAACAAAAAACATAAGAAAAAAAATAGTAAACCTGAACATATTTCTGCAGAATTTCAATATCTGAATTTTTTGACAACCATTTGCAAGATGTGCTAGTGATTTATCCGTCAATTTACACACGTTGGTCAGATCTATTACACATAATCCAGTACAACTTTTTGAGATGGCTCTCAATGCTTTATCTGTCAATTTCCTGTCCAAATTTAATAAGAAGCAGAATTAGTTTAGAGTTATGCATACAGATAACAGTCATAACACGAATCCTACCAAAAAGAACCAACTTAAACTCACGTGCAATTTGCCAAGACAAGCTCCTTCATCTTCTGACCTCGAGCAGCCACAAATTTAACAATGAAAGAATTATCAACAGATTCATTGTGAGCGACGGACAGCACTTCTAATTGTTCCAGCTTCAACAGTGCAGGGAGAATACGCTGAGCATCTAAATCAAAACATTCATCGATGTACAACTCCTTGAGGACTGGTCCAAGCTTGTCAGCTAAATTGTCGATAGCATCAACAGTGAGCAAAGAGCAGCACCCAAGATTGACAGATCTCAACGCAGGTGCAGCAGCAACAAGAGCTTTTAGCCCGGCATCTGAAAGCCGGCATGCACCTTTCAAGGATATAGTAGTTAATGCAGACAATTGACTAGGCAAGAGAGCCAAGATAGGTAATAAAACAAAGTCTGGTAAACATCGCCCGCACTGATCCAGTTGTAGTACCTGAGGACAAATATTCAAAATATACAATTTTAGGAGTTCTATATTAGAATGAGCACAATTACGGCAACAAATTAAGAGAAAATGAAACAAATTGCCAGCTGAGAATCTCACCGTGAGGTTACTAGCATCGGTCTTTTCAAAAGTCTTTGTGAATTGTTCCTCGGATAACCATGAACAATCACGTACACGAATCTCAGTAGGAGTTCCACTTGCAAGCAGGTCAAAAAAATGGTGGTTCATTTTTCTCGAGTCACAAAGGAGTCGTGTAAGCTTGTGTCTAAGTACATCAGGGACACTTTCGAGAGAGGTTATCGCATCCACATGTTGGGACATGATTGTCATGCATAAATCCTGCAGCGATGGGGCAGCCCTCATGACACGTTGTTTCTTCTTGGGAACCCAAATCAATGGAACAGATTCGGCTTTCCTTTTTTTTTGTGGAGGCAAGTTTGCTGCTCGATCGTTGATTATCTTCATTGCAGTTGAGAAAGGACCAGGCCAATCCTCCAAATCCGCATTTGCTTCTGCCTGTGGCAGTTCAGGTTCATCCTCGTCGTCGTCTACATCAGGATCCTCCTCTTCCTCTTGATGAGAGAAATATGCAAACCTCGTTGCATTCTTTTTTGCTGTATTTTTAAACCTTTCCCTCATTCTAAAAGCTGCAATTCCCAAACCCCCAGCGTCAGCAGCTATACCACCACCCATTAAACCGCCATCAAGTTCCTCGTCTATATCATCTATATCACGGGCACGTGATGATGAATTACCAACAATGAATTCCTCATCCATATTATCCAAACCACCGTCACTTGACAACGAAACAATCTCTATCACTTTCCCCTTCCCCTTATCTCCTACATCAATCCTACTCTCTCCCCTTCTAAGGTACCATTCCCAACTTCAATCTCCATATCTTCTTCAACATCCACCACCGACACCCCTTTGTTTTTATCTTCTCTACTAAACCTCCTCCATCCAACACTCCCCTCACTAACTATACCTTCCGCTTCCTTTTCATCCTTGCTAGCAGGCGACAAATTCTCATCATCAGCAAGCTGATTAAGATCCGGTATTAACACAACCTGCTTACCTGATCGCAGGTTTAAACTTTTACTTCCTACATCACCCTCATCAACATCCGGTTCTTCAACATCCCTCACACTCTCAGTCTCGTTCTTATCAAATTGCTTGGTATCCATATCAGACACCAAGACACCAGCATCTACTTCCATCGAAACCTTAGCACCAGATTCCTTGTCAACCCCGTCCGTACCATTCAAACCCAAACCATCAGCCTCGCCACTCTCTTCCTTATTTTCTACCTTAACAGCCTTTGTTTTCCTAGAGGAGCCTCCCTCATCAACGCCCGATTCTTCAACATCCCTCACACTCTCAGTCTCGTTCTTATCAAATTGTTCGGTATCCATATCCCCACTCTCTTCCACACTCTCAACCTTAACAGCAGCCTTCCGTTTCCTAGTACTAGACCCTCCCACATTGTCAACATTATAAGAAATCGAGTTCAGCGACAGCCTGGCACTGCGTCTCACGACGCGGCCAGAATCGGCACTTACGACTAACCCTAACTTGTGAGAGGAGGAGGCTGGGGTGGTTTCATTGTTATTCATGGCTTCTATTTGCTTATCGGGCGTTAACGGTTCGATTTCGGCAACAACTAGTGAGGACTTAGCATTATTACTGGGGGAATGTTGTTTTCGGGACCTTAAAACAGTCATTTACTCCTACACGAAGAATAATAACATTAGTATTAATTTATCACTAGTGATAGTGATTGGATTAACTGAATTTAAACAATTAATAATAGGATTGATGCAAAGGAAAAACAAGCGCACACACACATATATATATATATATATATATATATATATATATATATATATATATATATATAATAATAAAGTAGAGGACTGACTTACGTGATTGATTAATTGATGATGATCAAAAAAAAAATGGGGGAAGAAGAAGACAGTTAGGTTATTATTTAGGGGTATAAATAAATAAAAAAGAAAAGAGGGAAGAAATAAAAGCTTGTAGAGTAAGCTACATCCAATTCCCGCCAATTCCCACTTACCACAACTTAGGGCTTTTTCATTTCAGCCCAAGAAAATGATTGAGCCCACACATACACATCTTTGGCAAACTAAGTTAATCATGGTAAGCAAGAACTGTAAAAGTTCATTAATATGAGTTATAAAATTGTATTTTTTTAAATAAAGAGTTAATTGCATTTTGGTCCTTGTGGTTTGGCCAAATTGCGAGGTTTAGTTCAGCTTTGAAAGTCTGACGATAGTCTCCGTTTAAAGTTTGGGTTGCATTTTTGGTCCTTATCAGTGTGAAATGACCAAATTACCATTGTCTTTTTCTGAAGAAGACAAAGGGCATTTTAGTCATTTAACTTGATCCAGGGACCAAAAATGCAATCCAAACTTCAAAATGAGGACTATCGCTGCACTTTCAAAGTTTTGGGGACGAAACATGCAATTTAGCCAAACCACAAGGACCAAAAATGCAATTAACTCTAAATAAAATTGCTTGGTAAATTAGTTTTTAACTGTAATTATAAAATGTAAAATGACATATCTAAAATTGTACACAAATGAAAACATAAAAATAATATGATTGGAGGGTATATCAATAATTTTATGTTTTAACAGCTCTGAAATATTTTTAAAGTGTCATGAACTAGTTTTCATTTAGGAGCTAGTTGTTTAACATAAAAGCTTAAATTTAATGTATCCAAACGGATCTACTTGTTTTGTATGAGATTATTTTTGTAACAAAAAACAAACTTATACCTCCAGAAAAGCTCTAAATAGATTCCTACCAAACAAGCTTCTAGTTTAGGTTTTGTCTATCGGCTTTGGGGAATCGTGGTCATGTTTTTGGCTTAGAATTAAGTGATTTTATTGAGGTTGTTTTTGACATTCTATGTGACATAATCATATGATTTTATAGATTTTAAACCTTATATATTTCAAACACAAATGCTATAAAATCTTGAGTTAAAGGAGAAATCTCAAAGACAAGAACAATATTTGAACTTTATAATTCCATTAACGACTTGATCTTAGCAAGATTCAGTTAAAAATAGGAATGAAAAAGTGAAAGAGAATTATTACAAATGAACTAACTATCTCAATGGAAGGAAACAAGTGTTTAAACTAGATGAGTGGGGATGAAAGCAGTTGGGTAGTATACGTGCTCCTCACGCGCAGCTCACGCTCCAAACGACTAATCCACACTTATGCTCACATCACATATCTACTTTTTGAAAAGTAATGAATGCGGTGAAAAGTATACAACCTCGTAAAGTTTGACCCGCTCATGTGAATATGGGGTAAAAGGGTACTACTAAACTCACCAATATTTTATATGGTCAAAGTATTAATGCATTGGAATTTGTATTATTTATGGGTCCTTATTTATTTGTCAGCTTCTTTTACCCAACAAAAGCATACATCGAAAAGTGAAAAATGGTCAACTTATTTTCCAAGAGAATCATACATTGAAGGGGACCCTACATCGAATTGTTCAGTATTATTTTTTTTTAAATGTATTATTTTCAACTTTTAATATAAAGATAACTGATTTCTAAAAAATTGTCAGGTTTTCACAATTTTATTTTGGAAAATACAAATCTTAATTAATCACTCTCCTAACTAACTAACTAACTAAATTAAATAGTTCATATCAGATTTATTCATGTATATAATGACTAATTGTGATTTCAAATTTACTTAACTTTACTAATCTGAAATTTCAACATCAATTCATACAGGTACAACTTTCACGGTAAAGCAAAGATACACTTTAAACTAGCCACTTTTGGGTAAACAAAAGAAAAAAAATATTACTGTATTTCTAATCTATTTTACTCTATCATTTAGCTTTACTTTCAACCACTTCGTATAATGTATGTACGGGAATGGGTGAATACTGGAGAGAGTGTTGACTGGTAGTAATCGTCCATTTCAAAACATTAACCATTATTTTTGTTCCTTTCATGCTCCACCTTCGTCTGAAGTGTCTCCAACAGATCTTCGCTTGCGTACAAACACCTTCTATTATACATAAGGATTTGTTATCCTTTTTATATACGTATAACAAACCTTCATCTTTGTTATAACAAACCCTTCATCTCAGAGCCGAGACAAAAACAAACAAACAAACCTTTCATCTTTTTCGTTTGGATCGTCGACATCATGGTGACGGAAGTTTGTCGTCTCAGCCAAAAACAAACATCCACCTTTCATCTTTTTTCGTTTGGATCTGATACGACATCATGGTGATAGTAGATGGGGGTTCTTGGTGGAACGATTTGACTGTGGTTTTTTTCGTCCAGTGGTGAACGGTGATTGTGGTTTTTTTTTACAGTAGATGGGTTTTTTAGTGGTAGATGATATAAGGTGGAGGCTGGGAATGTGGAGGCTGGAGGATTTTAGGGTTTTAAGTGGATGGGTTTTTGTTGTTTGGTGGGCTTTTGGGTTTTTCTTATTTTTTATATTTTACTTAATTCTATTAATATTATTGATTTAATACTGCTTTAGTAATATTATTGTATTTTTTTATTTTTATTTTTTTGCAAAAGCTTATTTAAGTTAATACAAGAAAATATCTTTTTTTGATCAAAATATGCATATGTCGCCATTTTTCACTAATGAGGTATAATTATTTTATATCATAGACGATAATTAATAAATTTATGTTATTCTTTTAGAAGTGGATATTTTCATTCACAATAACAAATTTAATTTTTAGGTGTTAATAAATTTATGTTATTCTTTTAGAAGTGGATATTTTCATTCACAATAACAAATTTATTATTATTATTTTTTTTTAACGGCATAAATATATAAAAAAATAGCTACTGGTAAGGCACTAGAAGCTAATAAGTATCAGAACAAATCTAGAAATAAACAATGCTACACAATCTAGATTCCTCCTGAGGCTTTAACTGCGAGGACTACAAAAAGAATGAAAAAACTCTTGCCAATTACAGATAACCAAGACAAGAGAAAAATCCCCACCCACGGAAGCCAAGCCACTGGTTTTCACTCCGCGGTGTTTTTGATGTAGACCCAAACAAGCCCCGGGGAAAGTTACAACAAGAAAAGACATATCAACAAAAGATCCAGATAATCTTGATTTGCTCGATACTCTCAGCAACGAAAAGCAATTCACAACAACAGCCATCACGTACACGCAGACAATCTTCATACGATAGGATCCCCCAAGGAGATTACATAAACGAAATCGGATTTTTAAACCAGTCATCCCAGCACATACTCGCTTTCTTATACCTATTCCGATACCATATATATGAAAAATGAATAATAGAGTCCACCATACCAACATCCCTCTTCTTCCCAGGTCGAAATATAGATTCATTTCGGAATCTCCAAAGCTCCCACCAAGTCGTATAAATGATAGTGAAAAGAACATCCTTAGCCTTATGCAAATTACCCTGGCTATTAATAAAGTCTAGGAACTCGGTTGGAAGAAGTCGAAAAGGAGATCCGATCAAGCCACTTAATAACCGATTTCAAACCTTAATCGCGATAATGCATTCGGACATCGTATGATAGATAGATTCCAAACCATTACTACACATAGGGCATATAAGAGACATTGCCAATACCACGAAACCATAAATTAAAACGGGTAGGCAAACGATCCTTAATCAATCTCCACATGAATATTAACCTTCGAGGAACTATCTTGTTCCACATAGTCGCAAGGTAATGACTAGGTAAAGACAAACAATCAAGGTGTTTCCGTAACCGTTAACCGAAAACGAATCCATTGTATCACAACACCATCTCCAAGAATCGTCGGTTTGAACAATAGTAACTCGCTTGAAAATATCACAAATCCTATTATATTGATCTTCTTCAATACCTCCACGTCTGGGGCGCTCCAATTCCAAGAGAAGCTCGAGCCATTCCAACGATCCCCAACCACAACATTTTGAATTCTTCTATTAAGAAAAGACGAGGAAATTGTTGCGCCAATGATGTATCATTAATCCGGACATCATGCCAAAATAAAGTACTCATTCCATCTCCAATCTTCCTTTTCAAAGAAGAATGGAACCGACTGCATTATGAAGTTCAGACACAATTTGCATAATATTATTCCAAGGCCCACCATGTTTCGTCACCTGACCCCGACCTTGTGCTTCTCGAGAAACAGGGTGCAAATTTTTTATAATTTTAGTCCACAAAGCATTTGGGTAATTATGGAATCTCCATAATTTAGGTGTTCAAAACTCGTGAAGACTTAAAAGGTTGGGCGCAAACTAAGGCACGGTCTCTCGGTTACGTCATTGTAACTCAAAAATCATACACGAACGAAAGTGGTTTTTTCTATGAAGTCACGCTTATGTGTGATCGTGGTGGTGAATATAAACCGAATGAAACAAGCAAAAATTCTGCTACCAAAAAGATTAATTGTCCGTTCCAATTGGTAGAAAAGTATTCAAATATGTATGGTGGTTGGTTGATGAGTGTGATATGTCATAAACATAATCATCTCCCTGCACAACATATGGAGGGGCATCCATATGCGAGGCGATTGACTAAAGAAGAATATCAATTGGTCGAAGATTTGACCAAGAAGAATGTGGAGCCACGTGACATATTGTCAATAATAAAGACGCAAAATAAGGATAACGTGTCAACACTCAAAGATATATATAATGCACAATCTAAAATTCGCAAGGCCGGAAGAGTTGGAAAAAGTACGATGCATGTAAAACTATTTTAATGTTTTTTCTCCTATATATTTTGGTTTATATCTTTTCAATAAATAAAAAGAAAAAATAATTATAAAAATTTCAACGCAGGTTCTTATGTCTCTTTTACACTCTAATGGTTATGTTCATGATTTTTCTACAAATGATGTTACGAATGAGTTGGACGCTCTCTTTTTTGTTCACCCCACATCCTTTAATATATGACGTGCATTCCCACACGTGGTGATAATAGATGCTACGTATAAGACAAAAAAGTATAATATGCCTTTTGTGGAGATAGTTGGAGTAACTTCAACACAAAAGACATTTTGCATAGCATTTGCCTTTATAAGTGAAGAAAAGACGAAAAACTATAAGTGGGTGTTAGAGTGCTTAAAGTTGACACTTAACGAGCGCATGCATCCACGTGTTATAATCACGGACAGAGAATTGGCTCTATTAAATGCATGCGAAAAAGTTTTTTCGAATGCTACACAGTACACAGTTACTTTGTAGATGGCACATTAGCCAAAATATTTTAAAGAATTGTAGGCCATCGATCACGAAGAAACGAGATTGGGACTCATTTATTTCGGCATGGAATTCACTAGAAGATTCTCCAACATGTGTGTCGTACTTGGAGAACTACAAGCAACTTCAAGCAGTACTCAAAGATTATCCACGTACCTTTTTCTCTATTTCACATTTAATATTATATTATTTTATATTTTATATTGTTTTCCTACATCACCTTATTAACTTTTTAAACATTTCAGGTGTTTTAAGTTATGTAACCGAACAATGGTTAAAAAATCATAAAGAACGGTTTGTGTCTGCATGGACTGACGTGTCTTTTAACTTTAACAATCGCACAACAAACAGATGTGAAAGCCAACACGCTAAGTTAAAAAGATACTTGAAATCTAAAAAACACAGCTTAGATCAATTTGCGGGATGTATTAATGAGATCGTGCAGTCTCAAGTTACAACAATCAACGAAAGCTTTGAAAGAAGTAGAATCTATCGTTATCATCAACATAACATACAGTGTTTCAACTTATTACGGGGTTTTGTTTCCAATGAAGCTCTTGATATGATTTTAGGAGAAGTTAGTCGATTGAATGATCCTAAGTTTGAATACTCAATGTGTGGTTGTCAACTTCGTAAGGGTTGTGGCCTTGTGGGTTACCATGTGCTTGCGTACTTTCAGCGTACTTAATTTCAGGTCACCATATATAACTGCTATTATTTGATTAATTTTTTGAGGTCTTGGTTTTTCAAAAAATATTAAAACAATTATTATTGTTTTATTGCGGTGAGTATATCCCTTGGAGTTAATTGATATCTTTTGAGGACACTAGATGTCTCATGTAACACCCCAAAATACCGCAATGGAAGATCGTGTCACCGGGTGCTACTTCATAATACAAAGTACAAGTTATAGAAAACGACCTCTAAATGAGACGTTTTGAAAAGTTACCATTCGATTAATGAAATCGAGTTACAAACAATGAGGTCCCAAAGTATAATACATAAATGTTTGAATGGTAAATGATAAAAGCATAAGTCTTCAAAACATGTCGTATGCGACTCTAAGTTCCATGCAACAGACTATCGCCTTATGTCCCGAGATAAACATGCTAAAGTGTCAACACAATGGTTGGTGAGTTCATAGAGTTTGTTTTGAATAAGTCGAAAAGCCTTTAAAGAATGTTCACACAAAGAAAGACATTGTAAATCCACTCGGTTCCAAGTTCCGCCCATACAAAACTTGCAACTGTGTGTTTACAACCCACCGCTAAAATATAATACATTTTATAGTCAAGCACACATACAATCGTAATAATTCACAATATTGCACTTAGGGGCTCTCCGTGTATGTTGGGAGACTTATCATCGACTTATCAAGTTTACTAGTGGATCGCTCCGAACAAAGGAGACTTACCATCGTCTTATCAAGTTTACTAGTGGACTCGCCCGAACAAAGGAGACTTACCATCGCCTTATCAAGTTTACTAGTGGATCGCTCCGAACAAAGGAGACTTACCATCGCCTTATCAAGTATAACGCATCAAGTATAATGCAATCAAGTATAACGCTTTGAATATTTGTAAAAGTATAAAACAAGTGTTTGAGCATGTATCTCCCCAAAGAGTTTGTAAAACAAGCATTAAAAGAGTAGGGCTATGACTCACCTTAATAAATGTGATATCCAATGTATAACGAACCGATGGATAAGCCGAGAAACCTTTAAGCGCAACCTAGAATATGTTTTGTGTCTTAGGTTCTAAAATAACGAAGTGAATATATAAACATGCCTTATATAGTTATTACATCAATTATGCTTGGATACTTAACATTTGTGAAGTCATATAAGTGTTTACGTTTCGTTTATTTAAGTTTTCCCTGTCTATATCTACCCGTTATTTCTAAACCGTAATTGATCACGACTCGGTTTTTATGTCCTCGGAAAGGTAATTAAATGTACTAAACAGATTAGTGGGTCCTACTGCCCCAGAAATTATTTAACTAATGTGAAATTACCAATTTACCCTTAGATGTACTAGTTATTTCAATCAGCAAAGAACCTGTCTCACGGTTTTGGTCATAAGTCGAGTTCTACAACTCCATTTAACGCACGGCCAGCGCCACGTTCAAGTTAGGGTGTTAGATACAACTTTTATTCTTTGACCAACAGCTGGTTATATGCAAGTTTTATGAGCTTTACTCGTTTGAAATCATTACTCGATTTGGACACGTTTAGCCGTTTTGGCTCTAGTTTATTCATCGGGATGAGTTACGGCACGAGCCACCGGAAAAATGACCACAAGACATTTATCTATAATCCTATGTTATTACCTAAGTTCCTCGGACCACGGATATTTCCCAATAATTACGTTTACAGCCCCGTCCGGTTTCGTTTTGCAAAACTAGTCCTTTGACAATTTCTAGTGGTTTAGTCCATTTATCCAAGCATAATCAACCATAATAAGCATACTAAACATATTATATACATGAAATACTAGTATTTACAGTAATCAAATGACAACATAAGAGTTTGCTTACAATCCTTGTGATGAAACAAATCAAGAACCATTAATCAAGATCACTAAACCTATGTTTGTAACACCAAACCCTAGCTTCCAAATCTTTTCACCACCTTGCAAACCCTTTATAACACTTGCTAATCTTTGTAAAACTTCCTAACCTTAGCCCCTAATACTCTTGAGTAGCTCCTTATCCAACCATGGAATCATCAAATAAACTTTAGATTCATGTGAGAATAACTATGCCTTGAACTTTGTAATGTAACTTGAAGTTTGGAAATCAAAGGAAGAGTGTTTGGTGTTTGTGTGACATGAACGACTAAAAGAGGGTTCAAGGGGTTTTATAGGACTTCTTGGTCATTGAGGAGGTGCTAGGAAGGTGACTAACCAATCTTGCTAACTAAGTCTTGGTTTAGATGAAGTAAACTTAAGGCCCAAGTTAACTTAGCTAGTTTTGTTTAACACATGTAACCATCCTAAGTGAACAAGGCTTGTGACACACCATATTACACGTTCATAAGGGATAAGGGGTGACTAGATGATCAAACTTGGTATTATCTAGTTTACGTAGTGAGTTTTGGTCCCGTTAATCGCTAACTGTAAGTCGTAAATTCACGAAAATTAAAACCAGGTATTCCAAAAATATGAAACTTGTAAATATGTTAAAACTTGTTAATATACTCCATAATAGAATATAAAATTAGTGTTAAGTTCCATCGGGTTGCTTAAACGCTGTTTAAAGCTGGAAACGCGGGTCAAAAACGCGTATTTCGCGTAAAACGCAGAACTGGAAAACGTAAAATTCCAAAACTTGTGGAATTGTCGTAAAATGGTAGAAATATATATTTCTAATGTTTATAGTGTTTTATGGATATATCGAGATGCCCGAATGACGTTTAAACCCTAAAGTAATTCTCGGACACGGTTTCGTGAAATTTGCAAAATGACCCATGAGTGTCAAATTCTTGAGTTATTACTAAAATAGTTTAACTTACGAGAATGTGAAATAAAAATTTGAAATGAATAGTAAAAGTGAATAGTAAAATGAATAGTGACCAAAATGCGAATTGTTACAGCCTCTACCCTTAAAAGGAACTTCGTCCCGAAGTTCTGTTGATGTTAACTACTTATAGTTTGTCTAAGAAAAGTGTGGTCTCTAAAACAATGGGTTTCTCTCTTATTCAACAGGAATAGTGTATGGGTTACGTTGTAATACACCCATAATGTGGTTAGGGAATCGTATCAGATGAAAATAAGCCCACTTATTTACAATTCATTACTTACATAAAGAAGCGTCCAAATTTATGTAATTAATGGATTATAAACTTATGGTTCGGTGGTTTATAACTTCTTTATTTGAATAAAGAGGCGTCCCAATTCATTCAAATAAAGAGATTATAAATCATCCTACTTAAGATTTCCGACACAAAATTCGCTTTCTCGACGAGATAATAAGATAACCAAGTCATTAAATGTCTAAAGCTAAGTAATAATATTATTTAACTCAAATCTCATGTCTCATCAAACAAGAACTGTCACAAGATCAAGTTAAATAATTAGTTATTCTTGAGCTCCATATTTTAATGACTCAATTAAATTATGTGGTTTCCTTATTATTACAAGAGTCATATCATCCAACAACGTGGATCTAAGCAAACAACTAACAAGAAGCATATCTTGCGAAGTGTGTGTAAGGCAATTACAAGTGGAGAGTCTTAATGTATAAAGCGGTTATAGTCTAGGCTCTTAAATGCAACCTAGTTCTCTATAACCAATTCTCGATACCAATCAGAACACCCCAAAATACCGCAATGGAAGATCGTGTCACTGGGGTGCTACTTCATAATACAAAGTACAAGTTATAGAAAACGACCTCTAAATGAGACGTTTTGAAAAGTTACCATTCGATTAATGAAATCGAGTTACAAACAATGAGGTCCCAAAGTATAATACATAAATGTTTGAATGGTAAATGATAAAAGCATAAGTCTTCAAAACATGTCGTGCGACTCTAAGTTCCATGCAACAACTATCGCCTTATGTCCCGAGATAAACATGCTAAAGTGTCAACACAATGGTTGGTGAGTTCATAGAGTTTGTTTTGAATAAGTCGAAAAGCCTTTAAAGAATGTTCACACAAAAAAGGCATTGTAAATCCACTCGGTTCAAGTTCGCCCATACAAAACTTGCAACCTGTGTTTACAACCCACCGCAAAAATATAATACATTTTATAGTCAAGCACACATCTGATCATAATAATTCACAATATTGCACTTAGGGGACTGCTCCGTGTATGTTGGGAGACTTATCATCGACTTATCAAGTTTACTAGTGGATCGCTCCGAACAAAGGAGACTTACCATCATCTTATCAAGTTTACTAGTGGATCGCTCCGAACAAAGGAGACTTACCATCGTCTTATCAAGTATAACGCAATCAAGTATAATGCAATCAAGTATAACGCTTTGAATATTTGTAAAAGTATAAAACAAGTGTTTGAGCATGTATCTCCCCAAAGAGTTTGTAAAACAAGCATTAAAAGAGTAGGGCTATGACTCACCTTAATAAATGTGATATCCAATGTATAACGAACCGATGGATAAGCGAGAAACCTTTAAGCGCAACCTAGAATATGTTTTGTGTCTTAGGTTCTAAAATAACGAAGTGAATATATAAACATGCCTTATATAGTTATTACATCAATTATGCTTGGATACTTAACATTTGTGAAGTCATATAAGTGTTTACGTTTCGTTTATTTAAGTTTTCCTGTCTATATCTACCCGTTATTTCTAAACCGTAATTGATCACGACTCGGTTTTTATGTCCTCGGAAGGTAATTAAATGTACTAAACAGATTAGTGGGTCCTCGCCCTGAAATTATTTAACTAATGTGAAATTACCAATTTACCCTTAGATGTACTAGTTATTTCAATCGTGACAGAACTGTCTCACGGTTTTGGTCATAAGTCGAGTTCTACAACTCCATTTAACGCACGCCAGCGCGCGTTCAAGTTATGGTGTTAGATACAACTTTTATTCTTTGACCAACAGCTAGTTATATGCAAGTTTTATGAGCTTTACTCGTTTGAAATCATTACTCGATTTGGACACGTTTAGCCGTTTGGCTCTAGTTTATTCATCGGGATGAGTTACGGCACGAGCCACCGGAAAAATGACCACAAGACATTTATCTATAATCCTATGTTATTACCTAAGTTCCTCGGACCACGGATATTTCCCAAGAATTACGTTTACAGCCCCTGTCCGGTTTACGCTTTTGCAAAACTAGTCCTTTTGACAATTTCTAGTGGTTTAGTCCATTTATCCAAGCATAATCAACCATAATAAGCATACTAAACATATTATATACATGAAATACTAGTATTTACAGTAATCAAATGACAACATAAGAGTTTGCTTACAATCCTTGTGATGAAACAAATCAAGAACCATTAATCAAGATCACTAAACCTATGTTTGTAACACCAAACCCTAGCTTCCAAATCTTTTCACCACCTTGCAAACCCTTTATAACACTTGCTAATCTTTGTAAAAACTTCCTAACCTCAGCCCCTAATACTCTTGAGTAGCTCCTTATCCAACCATGGAATCATCAAATAAACTTTAGATTCATGTAGAGAATAACCATGCCTTGAACTTTGTAATGTAACTTGAAGTTTGGAAATCAAAGGAAGAGTGTTTGGTGTTTGTGTGACATGAACGACTAAAAGAGGGTTCAAGGGGGTTTTATAGGACTTCTTGTTCATTGAGGAGGTGCTAGGAAGGTGACTAACCAATCTTGCTAACTAAGTCTTGGTTTAGATGAAGTAAACTTAAGGCCTAAGTTAACTTAGCTAGTTTTGTTTAACACATGTAACCATCCTAAGTGAACAAGGCTTATCACAAGCCAACAAGGCTTGTGACACACCATATTACACGTTCATAAGGGATAAGGGGTGACTAGATGATCAAACTTGGTATTATCTAGTTTACGTAGTGAGTTTTGGTCCCGTTAATCGCTAACTGTAAGTCGTAAATTCACGAAAATTAAAACCAGGTATTCCAAAAATATGAAACTTGTAAATATGTTAAAACTTGTTAATATACTCCATAATAGAATATAAAATTAGTGTTAAGTTCCATCGGGTTGCTTAAACGCTTGTTTAAAGTCGGAAACGCGGTCAAAAACGCGTTTCGCGTAAACGCAGAATGAAAAACGTAAAATTCCAAAACTTGTGGAATTGTCGTAAAATGGTAGAAATATATATTTCTAATGTTTATAGTGTTTTATGGATATATCGAGATGCCCGAATGACGTTTAAACCCTAAAGTAATTCTCGGACACGGTTTCGTGAAATTTGCAAAAATGACCCGATGAGTGTCAAATTCTTGGGTTATTACTAAAATAGTTTAACTTACGAGAATGTGAAATAAAAATTTCAGAAATGAATAGTAAAAGTGAATAGTAAAAATGAATAGTGACCCGAAAATGCGAATTGTTACATCATGGTCAAAACCCTTGGAAGATGAAGATATTCAATGTGACGATGACTTACACATTTTTAAAGAAAATTTCAACAAGCAGTCCAATGGAGGAAAAATGAGTTTTTTAAGAAAGCTAGGTTTTATGAGCAATCCAAGTGCAACTCTAATTAAAGAACCCGCGGTTAAAAAAAATGCCCGTGGACGACCAAGCTTGAAGAAACAACAAAAAAAGAAGTTTGTTGATCCGAAAGTTCAAGATCCTAGTAAAAGTAGTCAATCAACCAGGCTTTTCGGGGTAGAATTGAATGAGGAAAGACCAAGACACAGTTCATGCTCGAACTATGAAACACGTGAACGTGACGTGTTCCTGGACTTAAACCAGGAACCTCCGAGACATAGTTCATATGTGAGCCAATCGTCCACGAAACACGTTAGGAAAGATTTTTGAATCAACTTCCACATATTTTCCATCCTTCATTACATTTACAAGATGTCATAGGTGATGGAAATTGCGGATATCGATCTGTCGTTGTCGCTCTCGGTCTCCCTCAAGATCGGTGGCGTCGTATTCGATCCGATTTGGTGCGGAGTTAGATTTTAACCAACAAAATACAAGTATATGTTTGGAACGAGAGGTTATAAAACAATTTATGAGACCGTAAAAAAAGCTGGAAAATGGATGGAAATGCCAAACACGGGTTTGGTTATTGCCTCAGCATATAAAAGAGTTGTTATAAGTCTAACTGGTGGAGGAAATGTTGGAGGCTGCACCACGAGTTTTCCGCTTTGGTTGACACCACCACAATCGAAACCACACGAGACAATTGTGATTGCTCATGTGAATCGTAACCATTATATTAAAGCGACACTACGCGAAGGTTCACCATTACCGTTAACTCATCCACTTTGGATTACATATAAAAGTGAAAATGCATTAGGATGGGAGGACACATATGTTAGTCGTCAAAATGTGTTTCGCGAATATTATTATCGTATTCCGGAAAATATTGACCTAACAAAGTAATTATGTAACGTTATTTATATTGTATTTTTAATTATTCATTTTCAAATATGGTAAAAATCCGCTATAAAGGGTATATTGAACACCTTGATAGTAGTACTACCTATTTACCGGATTTTTTAGAATATATACCCTTAAACGTGAAAAACTCATTTAAAATGTTAATAAATACTCATAGAATCACATGTTACAAGAATATAGTAAAATTTTCAAATATGGTAAAAAAATCCACTATAAAGGGTATATTGAACACCTTTAGAGTAGTACTACCCATTTACTGGGACTTTTACGATTTTTAGAATATATAATGTTTGGTGTTTGTGGTTTAAGCTTTAGCATTTACTATATAAAATGTAGTGTTAAGACTCTTTGTAGGGGCATAATAACAACCTATTTTAAAAGATTTTGTCATATAATAACGCATTATACCATCAAAAAAGTAACATGTCATTATAATGTCTTTAAAATTACTTCTTCACAACTTTGGGTCCGTTTGGTTTGCTTTCATGAATCACAACTGATATAAGTTTCGATATAAGATGGAATGGGAATGGATACGAGTCAAGTAATCAAATCCAATATTGTTGTTTGCTTTAATACTTATAGGTATCATACTTTTTTGAATTTATTTGTACACTGAAACAAAATTGAACAATCATCAATCTATATAAATTATTTTTTCATATTTTTTTCTTTAAATCTTTACGAAAGAAGAAATGATACATATGTTTCTTATCCTCAATAAAGAAAATATAACAACAAAAACCTCGAAATGATACATATGTTTCTTATCCTCTATAAAGAAAATATAACAACAAAAACCTCTCTCATATATTGTATTTAATAATTATATTACAACCAAACTCAAAGATTAATCCATTATTGAAATTAAAAATCTTCACACTTTGCCATTCTAATCATGTCATGAAAAACAATATGTGAAACAATATTGAAATTAATCCATTGTTGAAGAGGATGATGAGGAGCTACTAACCCAAAAACATATTGAAAGGCTTCAATTTGATGTTAGGGTTCAAGTTCTAGGATTGCCTAACAAGGTCACTTGTGAAGAACTTGGTGTCAAACCTTATGTTGCCAAAACTGCAAGTGCAGCTCCAAAAGGGAAGGGAAAGAAACGGATGGGTTAAAACCACCTAGTACCAGCACTGGTCTTATCAGCAACTTCAGTCTTGTTTCATGGTTTCAGTTTAGTTGATGTATGTCTCTTATGGCCCCTAAAATAATCTGTTTTGTATCACCTATCATGAATGCTATGCTAACTGTTAAGGGTCTACAAATCATGCTATGTGTAAGATTCATGTGTATGTAAACCATGTGACTAGAAAATTAACATCTTCAAACACAACAACATATTACAACACAGATACACAAAAGATAACACTTTCATTCCAAAATATAACACCATTACATCAAGTCTATTACTTGGCAATTGTCATACCTAATACAACACAAATTAAACACAAGCATCCTATCATAATTTAAAAAAACTTATCATGCAATTGCAACTTGGACTTTGTAGCCTTAATCTCATCTTCCAACAATTACTTTTTCATAGCAAGACCCTCAACCATGTGTGGAGAATATGGATTGTTGCTCATTTGTTTATGCCTTTCAAAGAATCCAAACACCAATTCTTTGTAGTACTCAATAGGAAGATCTTCATCAAGAAACTCATACACTTTGCAATCTTGACATTTGACAAATCTCTTACCCGGATTCTTCCTTGTGGTTGAAGTATGAACCTTTAATAGACGATTACAATTACAATAGTATTGAATCTTACCACCAACTAGGCGTGATTGTGCTGAAGAAGATGTACTCATTGATTAGGGTTTATAGCAGAATTGGGTTTTAGTGGTTGGGGGGGGAAACAAAATGTTTTATTTACTTTATGTATTTAGTTTTAATAGTTTCGAATATTGGAAAAAAAAGGCCCCCACAATGCTAAAACGAGAAGAGTTGGATTAATCGGGTAATAAAAGGATTAAGTGTGCCACGTGTCAAGTTTGGTTAGAATAAGGGTAATTAAGAAGGTTTTTGGTTTTAATAGGAAAATTAATAGTTTATTGTCACAATAGTAAAATGTGGAAAGTTCATGTATTTTTTGGACCATTAACCCTAAAATAAATTATCGTTAACTTTTTTTGGTGCAAAAGGTGATAATATCTTATTAAAACAAAAGATTCTCATACAACTAAAAGAGGTAATAGACATGCATATACCTCTTTAACACAAAACATAACAAACAAACACTGAAAATCAATGAAACAAACAACAAACAAGAGCAGAAAACTATGCAACCTTGCTGCATCAGGTCCATTCAAACTTATGCAGTCAACATACTTCATTGATAAAGACTGCATCAACCAAAATCACCTATAGCACCAATAACCATCTAGCTACATTTCCACCTTGTCTACTTATCATGACCATTCAACCTTCCACCACAATGATCATGATAATATAGATTAGTGGCTTCACTAGGAACCATAACCTCTCTACTGCAAGGGCTATACCATGAATGCTACATTTCCATTTACTACAATGGCTTCACACACATGGGAACACACACCTTGCAGTGAGTACCAACCATTCCTCCTTTTGACAATGTACACTAGGACCATGTAGGTTCATCTTTCACTCCTCACAATTCCTAGTACCATACATTGTCACACCAGTTCACTTATACCCTTCTCAGCTTGGAAACTCACATTATGGTTTACACAAAGATGATCATAAACTATGCAGTCCCATACACCCCTATGCTACCTAACAAAGGCCTGCAAAGAGATGTAAAGGATAGAATAGAAATGACCAAATATGTATCCCAAGGTACTGAGCCATCAAACTGAAGTGAACATAATCACATTCAACTTGATAAAATTGAATGGAAGGATAAAACCTTAAAATCAGCTGATTCCAATAACCTCAGCTTATCCAATCCAAATTATATGTAGCAACTTGGAAAAAATACCACACATAATGACAATATCCATTAGCTATACTTGTAATTCTGAGCTAACTCATAATCACAAATCCCTTGTACAGGAAACTACCTTATGGTAGCATTTACTAACCATTGAAGGTCAATCAACCCATTTAGTTACCCCAACTGGATCCACAAAATAGGCAAAAGACCCCAATGATAGAAAACCACCAAAATATTAGCCATCTGTACTTATACTCTATACCCAAAACCTTCAATCAACTGTTAATAACCTTGCCATTGCCAACAATATCCAAACTGATATTCCACTCTTTTTGAGTTTTAATAACAGCCTTTGAATGTTTAAATTTTAGACTTAATAATCTCATTCTGATTGTATCCATGAACTGATTAAAAAGCTCATCAGGGCTTCTTTGTTGACCTCTAAACAATCTCCAATTTCTCTCTTGCCATATCAGATACACACTAGCTGCAATACCAAGCCTTATAACAACACTTCCTATAGAATTTCCCATGTACATTCCATTCATCCAAACCACCAGATCATTCCATTCCATTTGATTACACTGCAAGTCAACTTTTGTTTTACTTTCAACCAAAACTGCATAGCATAATTGCATTCAAAGAACAAGTGGTGATGAGAATCAATATTAGAGCAACATAAGGAACAATCTTATTTTCCCCATTCTTATAGACAACATCAATACTATCTGGAATACACTTTTTAGCAGACACCTCAACTAACACTCTAGCATATGCAGCTCTTCCATTACCCATCTTACACATAGCAGCTGTAATATTATCCATAATCAATGGCTTTCCAATCCTACTTGCTAGTGCACTAATACCTTTAACTGACCATGCTTCAAGAGGCACAATACAAATTCTTACCTATAGAGGAATAACCTCTGGTTCAAATCTGTCCATACTCATATTGATATCCCATTTTTGCACAAACAGAGGCTTATTACTAACCATCCATGGCCCATTACTCACAATGTACTCCAACCCTTCTTCATTATGGAATTTCATAAAGAAAATTCCATTGCTTACATTCACTATATCTCTAAAACCATGCTTTCCCCACATCCTCCTTAAATTGTATTTCAATTCATTAGTTGACATTCCTTGACCAACAAAATAACCACACAATGTTTTATCCCATCTCTTACTTCCCTCAGCCACCATTACTTCATCAAAAACAACCACTTCTATACCATCACTATCAAACTCAGTAGGAATACACTCAAGCTTAACATCATATACAATCCTACTTTTGACAGCAGCAGCAGCAGCATATGTCTTCTTCCTATTATTCTCCACTTTATTTGTATCAGACTTACCTTCTTCCACAGATTCTTTATTAGCTTGTTTAGTCCCACTATTTTGAACCTCAACCTCAATATCCCCTTTTCCATTAGCATTTTCACCAATCAATCCTCCTTTCCCAACCTCATCTACTGTTTCATTCATTTTCACACTTACACTATCCTGAATCTGACTATCTGTAACACTAATGCATACAGTATTCAGATCCTGCCCCACATTCACCATCAGATCACTAGTTTCAGTACTCACACAACCATTATTCTCCATATCAAAACATTCACTCTCCTTATTATTCTTTACAACACCATTAGCCACCTTTGTTTCCCCACCACTACCATTACCACTAACATTTTTGCTAATCCTATTAATCCTACTAGTATCAGTAACACTAGCAGAATCCCCAAATTTTGCAGGTTTTTTAATTTTTCTTTTTGGTCTATTAGATGACATATTCAAACAGGATTCAATACAAGTATACACAAAAACAGTAATACTACTCAATACTAACAATACGTTGTAACACCCCAACCCGACAAGGGTAAAGATATCACAATACGGTTTCATATCAGAACTTTAAATACTATACAAAAGCGGAAGCCTTTACAAAACTTACAAAAGAAAACGTAAATGTCTTAATAATCAGAATAAATCTAAGATCCCTATTTCAAATCTTGCTCTCGTCTCTACTCTCAACCCGGATCACCTATCCCATAAGCTCATCTTGAATGCTTAAAACCCGCCGCAGAAAAGAAAATGCGGTGAGCTTACAAAGCCCAAAGTGAGATATAATGAACAAAACTAAACAAATACAGAAATACAAAATTTAAAACAAAGAAACGAATAACAAAGTCGTAACGGAATGAGAATAATGAATCATTGAGGATTCTGAGGAAACACAATTACACATAAATCCGGAAGAACAAATAACAATTAAGAACAAACACATAGCACGTTGCTGACACAAATGCAAACACCTTTAAATAACCAGACCTTAACTAAATCAGGAAATTCAAGTGCATATAAGCCAAACGGAATATCAAAACTAACAGAAACAATTTCTATGAAGTAAACATGACATTCACACAAATCAGATAAGTTACATTTAATAAACTTAACCAAGTGTCATAGCAATGAAAACAACAACAACACATAGTAGTCACACATACCAATGAGAACACCTTACAAAACTATAACTAAATGAACTAGAGGCATAACATAGCGTATAGTAAGTTAACAGCCGACATTATAAATTAAACCATTTCCCGGATCAAACTTTAGTATAAGCGAAATTTAAACATGGCAGTCACACATACGACGTAAAACACAGAGACCAACAATAACTCAATAGACAAAAACATAACATAGCCATTAGCAATTATCGAGCAGATATCACACGCTAAACCGGTTCTCGGATCAAATCTTAACATCATCAGAGTTTTAACATGGCAGATCAAACATAAGCAGATAGATACCCTAACGGATAGGCAAAGTTCACCAGATTAACTGAACAAATTATACATACTAAACTTACCGAATATTCACTTTCACACTAGCACATTCATCTCACAGATCAACGAATTCACATAACGATAAGCTAACATAATATCAGAGGACATCATGCGAATCATGTTTAAACATATAAATCATATCCTAGCATAGCAGACGGTAGTCTCATAAACATACAAAAGCATAAACACATATAGTAACATATAATAAGCCTAGCACATAATTATAAACACTTGAACATACCGAATCATAATCGGAATACTTAACACAGAAATAACAGATAAAGATTTAGTTAACTACCACGAGCCCGAACATATCATATCGAAATATCTTTCTTCTTGAAGGTAACCTCATACACTAATTGGAGTAGCTATCTCCCGAATTTTGTGAAGACGCGTGCGCACACGACATCATTCACCGTAAATCATATCGGATAACGATCGATCTAGGATGCATCCATACGCCCACAAACAGATATTGGTCATATAATATAACTTGAGCTCATAATGATAATGAGATAAGGGACGTGGCGAACTTCACTCTATCGCCTTGAGTCATGTCGAGGTGCATCATCGACACGGACATGGAACCCCATGACTAGTTATTATTTTGGCTCGGTGTCAAACTATCTTAGGTCAAATCGAATGTCAAACCGACACGATCATACTTTATCGGAAGATTAATCATGTTTTCAAAATCAAGGTTTTCATATCATATAGTTCAAAATCGATGTTTTATAATTCAAAAATCAGAGTTCAGATAAGCAACAACTCAAACAAACAAAATGGGGTTCATAGCAAAGGCTTATATCACACATTCATAATCAGAAGCTCAAAATCAAATGTTCATAATCGTAAGTTCATACTCAAACATAGCAAGGTTCAACAAATGAAGTTCGATAAAGCGATTCACATAAATGTAAGGGAATCATAGCAATGGCATAGGGAACCCTAATAATTGAAATAGAAAAGCTAACGGAAAGAAAACGTCATGAGAGACCTTTACTAAATAGGTCAGAATATCTGTACCTTAAAGCAAATGAGAGAAAAGCAAACGAATGAGTGAATCACGAAGATGTAACGTCGCGTCTCCTTCAACGAATCTACACGGATTATGATTTATTTAATACTCATTAGCATCATTAAGTTACAACGGATTTATCTCGTTCACACTCTTAAAGTCGTAAGTATAATCTTATTCTTAGTGACGGACGGAATTACAACGTTTTAGAGTCTTAATCATTAATTAGCCAAACTTAGGGGTTGTAAATGACAAATGATAAACTCAAGGGTTTAATATGACAAATATCTTAATTGAGGGCTTATATGATCGTCGTTCAAAGTATAGGGTTTACAAATGTCAATAACGGATTTTAGGACTCTCTTTCAAAATAGTTTTTATGCGCCCCTTACAAGTGACAAAACTAACCCTAGATCAATATTTAGATCAATATTTACGAGCTCCATTCATATGGTTAACCACTAGACACGATTAGTACAAGTTTTATCAACCTCTTGTGTGAATTTCCAACATGTTGAGACATAAACTCTCCCAAGTCAGATTTATATACGCTCCACAATAATAAAATTAAACGAAACCCTTATTCCCTTGATCCTAGTCTACCCAAGATAATACCAAGTACCTTCACGTGTTTTGTTTTAGGCTTGACACATCAAAAGAACCATGCAAGTTGAGGGATCCAAAAAAAACCAGGTTCAATACTAATATATTATACATATTTAGTCGACACCTATGACCCATGCACAAATACAACTTTAACTCATTTAATTTGATAACAACTAAGGATATATGCATAGATTTGTACTAAGGGGTATGTCGTACATAAGATGGATCCAAATCAGGTTTGCCAAGGTTTTACATATTACCATTCGAACCATATCAGTGTGGTGACAACATGCTTTAGGTGACCAAGTTATAATTCCATGTATCCATGTTTTAGTCGTGTGTACACGCATTCGAGATGTAAGCATGTGACTTAACAAGAAAACAACTGAAAATAATAGACGAGACACATGATACCTTGCAGCGTGAAGGAGGAAGAAAAACAAGGATCAAAACAATGCAAACCAAAACACCCCTTTGTGCTTCTCACCCTACGACAGCAGCAGCAAAATTGAACAAACGACAAAGCCAAGAAGTCCTTCGTACCACACACGAATTCAGCCCTTACAAGTAGCCTTCGAACCCTTTCTTTGGAACCCTTTGTGTTGACATAAAATATGGGATGGAGGAGGGATTTAGTTTGCCGTAACTTTACTTAGGTGATTAGGGTTTTTAGTGTGTTTTATCTTGAATGAGATATATGGGTTTGTTGTGATGTTCGGCTCAACAAGGGAAGAAGAAAAAGAAAATAGCCCGTGGGCTTCTGGGTGTGTTCTCGGCTCACCAGCCCAACCGGAGTCCATGGCTCAAGTTAAATCGGCTTGCACAAAAGGAAGAATCGGCCCCAGGTTCATGTCGGTTATTCGGCTTTCAAATTCGAACCGCCATGGCTCATGTGTACCCGACCAAAAGATATCAAACAAGCCCGACTCGGTCTCATGGTAATCGGGTCACAAAACAAGACGAGGCCCAACACAGTTTATATGCGTATCTTTTATTTTCGTCGTAAAATGTCGATTACTTAAATATACTTGTTAGGTTTTTAATTTCGTTAAATGAACGTTATTATATTTTACGTATTTTATAATTTTGATTTCAAGGGTAAAATAGTCTTGATATGCGTTTATATTTTTAGGGTTTTACAACTCTCCCCTTCTAAAAAGAAATTTTCGTCCTCGAAATTGAACAAGACGGAACAGGATAGAAAACAAATTGGATTTCGGAATTTCAGGGATAATAAAACAAACGCTAATCTTATCTCAGAACAAACGGATTCTTATCAGAATCTACAAACTCCTACTTTTCAGAAATCAAAGCAACAATCAAACACTTACAACAGATAATCATATACTCATCAAAGTAATGGCAGATAACAGATGAGATGCAGAAAATCAAACAACACACTCTAACTTATTCAGGTATCTAATGATGAAAACAACATATGCATAGACAGAACGAATCCTAACGGTCTTACTAATCGCAGAATTACGTGGAGACATACAAACTTAGGGCAGACATAGCAATCTATAGGTTCACACGGATCATAACGATTTCGGATTCCAAGCGTACAAACTTATACGTAACAGATATCGATGAAAATCTCACAATTAGGTACGGAATTTCAAACGATCATGAGGAGTGCCAAATAACGTATACAAGTCATATTCCATTCACGTATCAATCACAGGCATTTCCCAAGACGTCATATGATTTCAATAAGTTCAAATTATATGATCTCGGTATTATCACGTTGATCAGGCGTCATAATACTTGCATCACATAACAAGTTCTTATTGTCATCATATTCGTCCTGCTCATGGCAAACCACATAACCGTAATCACAACAAAACATATCATATACAGATAACATACGATAGCAAGTAACATACTATAATGCACGGATCACATACATACAAAGATATACGACATCAAAACAACCTACCATACCACAAAAGAAAAGAAGGCCACCAATGCACAAAACAGTTTTTCATAGCTCAATACTGTCGGTTCCAAAAAGAAAGGCTGAGATATACCAGAATGCTAAACGATAAAACTTCACGATTTACACCGAAAACATAAAAACAATATGATTTGAGGGTATATCAATAATTTTACGTTTTAACAGCTCCGAAATATTTTTAAAGTTTCATGACCTAGTTTTTATTTAGGAGCTAGTTGTTTAACATAAAAGCTTAAATTTAATGTATCCAAACGGATCTACTTGTTTTGTATGAGATTATTTTTGTAACAAAAAACAAACTTATAGCTCCAAAAAAGCTCTAAATAGATGCCTACCAAACAAGCCTCTAGTTTAGGTTTTGTATATCGGCTTTGGGGAATCGTGGTCATGTTTTTGGCTTAGAATTAAGTGATTTTATTGAGGTTGTTTTTGACATTCTATGTGACATAATCATATGATTTTATAGATTTTAAACCTTATATATTTCAAACACAAATGCTATAAAATCTTGAGTTAAAGGAGAAATCTCAAAGACAAGAACAATATTTGAACTTTATAATTCCATTAACGACTTGATCTTAGAAAGATTCAGTTAAAAATAGGAATGAAAAAGTGAAAGAGAATTATTACAAATGAACTAACTATCTAAATGGAAGGAAACAAGTGTTTAAACTAGATGAGTGGGGATGAAAGCAGTTGGGTAGTACACGTGCTCCTCACGCGCAGCTCACGCTCCAAACGACTAATCCACACTTATGCTCACATCACATATCTACTTTTTGAAAAGTAATGAATGCGGTGAAAAGTATACAACCAAAGTTTGACCCACTCATGTGAATATGGGGTAAAAGGGTACTACTAAACTCACCAATATTTTATATGGTCAAAGTATTAATGCATTGGAATTTGTATTATTTATGGGTTCTTATTTATTTGTCAGCTTCTTTTACCCAACAAAAGCATACATCGAAAAGTGAAAAATGGTCAACTTATTTTCCAAGAGAATCATACATTGAAGGGGACCCTACATCGAATTGTTCAGTATTATTTTTTTAAAACTGTATTATTTTCAACTTTTAATATAAAGATAACTGATTTCTAAAAAATTGTCAGGTTTTCACAATTTTATTTTAGAAAATACAAATCTTAATTAATCACTCTCCTAACTAACTAACTAACTAACTAACTAAATTAAATAGTTCATATCAGATTTATTCATGTATATAATGACTAATTGTGATTTCAAATTTACTTAACTTTACTAATCTGAAATTTCAACATCAATTCATACAGGTACAACTTTCATGGAAAGCAAAGATACACTTTAAACTAGCCACTTTTGGGTAAACAAAAGAAAAAAAATATTATTGTATTTCTAATCTATTTTACTCTATCATTTAGCTTTACTTTCAACCACTTCGTAGAATGTATGTACGGGAATGGGTGAATACTGAAGAGAGTGTTGACTGGTAGTAATCGTCCATTTCAAAACATTAACCATTATTTTTGTTCCTTTCATGCTCCACCATCGTCTGAAGTGTCTCCAACAGATCTTCGCTTGCGTACAAACACCTTCTATTATACATAAGGATTTGTTATCCTTTTTATATACGTATAACAAACCTTCATCTTTGTTATAACAAACCCTTCATCTCAGAGCCGAAACAAAAACAAACAAACAAACCTTTCATCTTTTTTTGTTTGGATCTGATACGACATCATGGTGACGGGAAGTTTGTCGTCTCAGCCAAAAACAAACATCCACCTTTCATCTTTTTTCGTTTGGATCTGATACGACATCATGGTGATAGTAGATGGGGGTTCTTGGTGGAACGGTTTGACTGTGGTTTTTTTCGTCCAGTGGTGAACGGCGATTGTGGTTTATTTTACAATAGATGGGTTTTTTAGTGGTAGATGATATAAGGTGCAGGCTGGGAATGTGGAGGCTGGAGGATTTTAGGGTTTTAAGTGGATGAGTTTTTGTTGTTTGGTGGGCTTTTGGGTTTTTCTTATTTTTTATATTTTACTTAATTATATTAATATTATTGATTTAATACTGCTTTAGTAATATTATTGTATATTTTTTTTGCAGGAGCTTATTTAAGTTAATACAAGAAAATGTCTTTTTTTGATCAAAATATGCATATGTCGCCATTTTTCACTAATGAGGTATAATTATTTTATATCATAGACGATAATTAATAAATTTATGTTATTCTTTTAGAAGTGGATATTTTCATTCACAATAACAAATTTAATTTTTAGGTGTTAATAAATTTATGTTATTCTTTTAGAAGTGGATATTTCCATTCACAATAACAAATTTAATTTTTAGGTGTTCAAAACTCGTGAAGACTTAAAAGGTTGGGCGCAAACTAAGGCACGGTCTCTCGGTTACGTCACTGTAACTCAAAAATCATACACGAACGAAAGTGGTTTTTTCTATGAAGTCACGCTTATGTGTGATCGTGGTGGTGAATATAAACCGAATGAAACAAGCAAAAATTCTGCTGCCAAAAAGATTAATTGTCCGTTCCAATTGGTAGGAAAGTATTCAAATATGTATGGTGGTTGGTTGATGAGTGTGATATGTCATAAACATAATCATCTCCCTGCACAACATATGGAGGGGCATCCATATGCGAGGCGATTGACTAAAGAAGAATATCAATTGGTCGAAGATTTGACCAAGAAGAATGTGGAGCCACGTGACATATTGTCAATAATAAAGACGAAAATAAGGATAACGTGTCAACACTCAAAGATATATATAATGCATGTCTAAAATTCGCAAGGCGGAAGAGTTGGAAAAAGTACGATGCATGTAAAACTATTTTAATGTTTTTTCTCCTATATATTTTGGTTTATATCTTTTCAATAAATAAAAAGAAAAGATAATTATAAAAATTTCAAACGAGGTTCTTATGTCTCTTTTACACTCTAATGGTTATGTTCATGATTTTTCTACAAATGATGTTACGAATGAGTTGGACGCTCTCTTTTTTGTTCACCCCACATCCTTTAATATATGGCGTGCATTCCCACACGTGGTGATAATAGATGCTACGTATAAGACAAACAAGTATAATATGCCTTTTGTGGAGATAGTTGGAGTAACTTCAACACAAAAGACATTTTGCATAGCATTTGCCTTTATAAGTGAAGAAAAGACGAAAAACAATAAGTGGGTGTTAGAGTGCTTAAAGTTGACACTTAACGAGCGCATGCATCCACGTGTTATAATCACGACGAGAATTGGCTCATTAAATGCATGCGAAAAGTTTTTCGAATGCTACAGATTACTTTGTAGATGGCACATTAGCCAAAATATTTTGAAGAATTGTAGGCCATCGATCACGAAGAAAGCAGATTGGGACTCATTTATTTCGGCATGGAATTCACTAGAAGATTCTCCAACATGTGTGTCGTACTTGGAGAACTACAAGCAACTTCAAGCGAGACTCAAAGATTATCCACGTACCTTTTCTCTATTTCACATTTAATATTATATTATTTTATATCTTATATTGTTTTCCTACATCACCTTATTAATTTTTTAAACATTTCGGTGTTTTAAGTTATGTAACCGAACAATGGTTAAAAATCATAAAGAACGGTTTGTGTTCGCATGGATCGCGTGTCTTTAACTTTAACAATCGCACAACAAATGATGTGAAAGCCAACGCTATTTTAAAAGATACTTGAAATCTAAAAACACAGCTTAGATCAATTTGTGGGATGTATCAATGAGATCGTGCGGTCTCAAGTTACAAAGAATCAACGAAAGCTTTGAAAGAAGTAGAATCTATCGTTATCATCAACATAACATACAGTGTTTCAACTTATTACGGGGTTTTGTTTCCAATGAAGCTCTTGATATGATTTTAGGAGAAGTTAGTCGATTGAATGATCCTGAGTTTGAATACTCAATGTGTGGTTGTCAACTTCGTAAGGGTCGTGGGTTACCATGTGCTTGCGTACTTTCAGCGTACTTAATTTCAGGTCACCATATATAACTGCTATTATTTGATTAATTTTTTGAGGTCTTGGTTTTTCAAAAAATATTAAAAAAAATTATTATTGTTTTATTGCAGGTGAGTATATCCCCTTGGAGTCAATTGATATCTTTTGGAGGACACTAGATGTCTCATGGTCAAAACCCTTGGAAGATGAAGATATTCAATTTGACGATGACTTACACATTTTTAAAGAAAATTTCAACAAGCAGTCCAATGGAGGAAAAATGAGTTTTTTAAGAAAGCTAGGTTTTATGAGCAATCCAAGTGCAACTCTAATTAAAGAACCCGCGGTTAAAAAAGAATGCTCGTGGACGACCAAGCTTGAAGAAACAACAAAAAAAGAAGTTTGTTGATCAGAAAGTTCAAGATCCTAGTAAAAGTAGTCAATCAACCAGGCTTTTCGGGGTAGACTTGAATGAGGAAAGACCAAGACACAGTTCATGCTCAAACTATGAAACACGTGAACGTGACGTGTTCCTGGACTTAAACCAGGAACCTCCGAGACATAGTTCATATGTGAGCCAATCGTCCACGAAACACGTTCCAGAAAGATTTTTGAATCAACTTCCACATATTTTCCATCCTTCAGTTACAGATTTACAAGATGTCATAGGTGATGGAAATTGCGGATATCGATCTGTCGTTGTCGCTCTCGGTCTCCCTCAAGATCGGTGGCGTCGTATTCGGTCCGATTTGGTGCAGAGTTAGATTTTAACCAACAAAAATGCAAGTATATGTTTGGAATGAGAGGTTATAAAACAATTTATGAGACCGTAAAAAGTCGGAAAATGGATGGAAATGCCAAACACGGGTTTGGTTATTGCCTCAAAGATATAAAGAGTTGTTATAAGTCTAACGGTGGAGGAAATGTTGGAGGTCGCACCACGAGTTTTCCGCTTTGGTCGACACCACCATTAATCGGAACCACACGAGACAATTGTGATTGCTCATGTGAATCGTAACCATTATATTAAAGCGACACTACGCGAAGGTTCACCATTACCGTTAACTCATCCACTTTGGATTACATATAAAAGTGAAAATGCATTAGGATGGGAGGACACATATGTTAGTCGTCAAAATGTGTTTCGCGAATATTATTATCGTATTCCGGAAAATATTGACCTAACAAAGTAATTATGTAACGTTATTTATATTGTATTTTTAATTATTCATTTTCAAATATGGTAAAAATCCGCTATAAAGGGTATATTGAACACCTTGATAGTAGTACTACCTATTTACCGGATTTTTTAGAATATATACCCTTAAACGTGAAAAACTCATTTAAAATGTTAATAAATACTCATAGAATCACATGTTACAAGAATATAGTAAAATTTTCAAATATGGTAAAAAAATCCACTATAAAGGGTATATTGAACACCTTTAGAGTAGTACTACCCATTTACCGGACTTTTACAATTTTTTAGAATATATAATGTTTGGTGTTTGTGGTTTAAGCTTTAGCATTTACTATATAAAATGTAGTGTTAAGACTCTTTGTAGGGGCATAATAACAACCTATTTTAAAAGATTTTGTCATATAATAACGCATTATACCATCAAAAAACTAACATGTCATTATAATGTCTTTAAAATTACTTCTTCACAACTTTGGGTCCGTTTGGTTTGCTTTCATGAATCACAACTGATATAAGTTTCGATATAAGATGGAATGGGAATAGATACGAGTCAAGTAATCAAATCCAATATTGTTGTTTGCTTTAATACTTATAGGTATCATACTTTTTTGAATTTATTTGTACACTAAAACAAAATTGCACAATCATCAATCTATATAAATTATTTTTTCATATTTTTTTCTTTAAATCTTTACGAAAGAAGAAATGATACATATGTTTCTTATCCTCTATAAAGAAAATATAACAACAAAAATATCCAAACTGATTCCACTCTTTTTGAGTTTTAATAACAGCCATTGAATGTTTAAATTTTAGACTTAATAATCTCATTCTGATTGTATCCATGGACTGATTAAAAAGCTCATCAGGGCTTCTTTGTTGACCTCTAAACAATCTCCAATTTCTCTCTTGCCATATCAGATACACACTAGCTGCAATACCAAGCCTTATAACAACACTTCCTATAGAATTTCCTATGTACATTCCATTCATCCAAACCACCAGATCATTCCATTCCATTTGATTACACTGCAAGTCAACTTTTGTTTTACTTTCAACCAAAACTGCATAGCATAATTGCATTCAAAGAACAAGTGGTGATGAGAACCAATATTAGAGCAACATAAGGAACAATCTTATTTTCCCCATTCTTATAGACAACATCAATACTATCTGGAATACACTTTTTAGCAGACACCTCAACTAACACTCTAGCATATGCAGCTCTTCCATTACCCATCTTACACATAGCAGCTGTAATATTATCCATAATCAATGGCTTTCCAATCCTACTTGCTAGTGCACTAATACCTTTAACTGACCATGCTTCAAGAGGCACATTACAAATTCTTACCCATAAAGGAATAACCTCTGGTTCAAATCTGTCCATACTCATATTGATATCCCATTTTTGCACAAACAGAGGCTTATTACTAACCATCCATGGCCCATTACTCACAATGTACTCCAACCCTTCTTCATTATGGAATTTCATAAAGAAAATTCCATTGCTTACATTCACTATATCTCTAAAACCATGCTTCCCCCACGTCCTCCTTAAATTGTATTTCAATTCATTAATTGACATTCCTTGACCAACAAAATAACCACACAATGTTTTATCCCATCTCTTACTTCCCTCAGCCACCATTACTTCATCAAAAACAACCACTTCTATACCATCACTATCAAACTCATTAGGAATACACTCAAGCTTAGCATTATATACAATCCTACTTTTGACAGCAGCAGCAACATATGTCTTCTTCCCATTATTATCCACTTTATTTGTATCAGACTTACCTTCTTCCACAGATTCCTTATTAGCTTGTTTAGTCCCACTATTTTGAACCTCAACCTCAATATCCCCTTTTCCATCAGCATTTTCACCAATCAATCCTCCTTTCCCAACCTCATCTACTGTTTCATTCATTTTCACACTTACACTATCCTGAATCTGACTATCTGTAACACTAATGCATACAGTATTCAGATCCTGCCCCACATTCACCATCAGATCACTAGTTTCAGTACTCACACAACCATTATTCTCCATATCAAAACATTCACTCTCCTTATTATTCTTTACAACACCATTAGCCACCTCTGTTTCCCCACCACTACCATTACCACTAACATTTTTGCTAATCCTATTAATCCTACTAGTATCAGTAACACTAGCAGAATCCCCAAATTTTGCAGGTTTTTTAATTTTTCTTTTTGGTCTATTAGATGACATATTCAAACAGGATTCAATACAAGTATACAAAAAAACAGTAATACTACTCAATACTAACAATACGTAGTCTACTCAGCTCAATTAAAAAAAAACGCAAAATTAGGGTTTACCGTGAAATTTGGGCAAAATGAAATCAAACACCATCAAACATATGGCGGAGCCTTTGCGTTTCTTAAGGCGTCACTAAAGCGGCAAAAAATATTTATAGATTTATGTATTTATAATTTTAGATCATATTACTCGTACTATATTAGACATTTAGACTACCACTTACTATATAATTACCAGACCCATATACCAAATAGCCCAAATTCCAAATCTTGGATCAAAATAGTAAAAAAAAAAAAAAAAAAAAAAAACCCGCATTTTTCGCTTTATTTCATGCTTTACACGCCTGTAATCACCGCCAAGATCCATTTCATGGCGGCGAGGCCACGCCTTTACAGCGCCTTGGCGCACCTTTTAGAACACTGCAAGTAAGTCACCAGTACACACAGTAACACGATTTAAAAAGATTGGTGTCAAGATGAAACAAAAAATAGTACGCAACATACAATAACAAAAAGTGACAAAATATGATGACTTTTTATGCAAATAACCCAAAATTAAATACTTATTTATAATTTACACCAACAACTTTATCAATGCTCATTTAGCCTACACTAGGGCTGAGTATCGGTCCGGAACCGACCCGACGAAAATCAACCCGGCCCGAGAACCAATTACACAAAAAAAATTGAATCGAAACGAACCGAATTGGTTCAGTTCGGTTTGGTTTTGTGTCAGTTCGGTCCAATTTACATGCTTTATGTGTATGTTTGGTCGTTTTTTTTTCAAACCGAACCAACTCAAAAATCGACAACTAGTAATACATAGAACCGAAACAGAACCGAAAATGGTCAGCCGCTACTAAACATAACATTTGTAAAGAAAAAGTCAATATTCTTTATTGACTTATGTTTACACAGACAGACGGCATCACCTGAGCAAAGAGGGGTTAGGGCTTTTTTCCGATCATCATCAACCATGCCTATTAAATGGTAACAACACCCTTCTTCTTCTTCTTCTTTATATTTTATTCGTATATATATATATATATATATATATATATATATATATATATATATATATATATATATATATATATATATATATATTGATAGATAGATGTGTTTTAGGTGAAGTGAATTGAATTGTAAAATTGTTTGTAGGATATTGCACTGGCAGCCGAATGCAGGGCACACCGTAAGCGGTCAACTACTCGCCGAAATCTCCCAATGCGTCGAAGCCATCAACGGCGTCAAAGGACCCAAATGGAAGTCCACTCTCAGCTTCTACAGACCCGTTATCAAAGGTACATCTTTTCACTTGAGATTTATTCCCTTTATTCTTACAACAATAATAATAATAATAAGTCTCATTTGAATAAATGTATTCTAGACCAAGCCAACGCCTCTGAATTCCCCCGCGACTTCCTCGGCATCTCCCTCCCCGACCAGCCCAACAAATACTACTTTGTTTTACGTACTCATCGCTTAGTCCTAGAGGCCGACTCC
Organism: Chrysanthemum lavandulifolium; assembly: GCA_022545495.1. Classification (NCBI taxonomy): domain Eukaryota; kingdom Viridiplantae; phylum Streptophyta; class Magnoliopsida; order Asterales; family Asteraceae; genus Chrysanthemum; species Chrysanthemum lavandulifolium. Next base: position 280,202,837 of record CM040238.1, read on the forward strand.
TCTATCCAGACTATCATGGAGAAACTCCAGTCTTACAAAACTAGAGTCGCTCTCAACTTTGAAGGCCTTCAGTATCAGCTCGGTGATTTCCAGCTGCGTCTTGGTAAAGTTGCCTCCATTCAGTCTTCCGAAAGTATCAGAGGCATTGTTTTAGAGGTAATAAAAATAACCCTCCAACCGTTTAGCTTTTTGAACTCGTTTTGAGCGTCTTTTATACTATGCAGATGGAATACCATCCCATCTCTTCGTGGGAAAAGTCGCACAAGATCATGGCTGAGTTCTTTGACATATGGCAAGACGTGCTCGCTAAAAGATCATTCCCGGGTCATTTTGTTCATATGGAACCAAACTTTGCCGACTATGGCCTCTCAGGGGAATACACTTTGCAACACACGGCTGTTCAGTTTGCAACATTGATGCTTCAGATGGTTTCTACTTCTACTGCGCATCACCCACTTAGAAACTAGATAGCCAGGTTCTTGTAAACTTTCTCTGATAAATCTAAACTTATATGACCAAACATTGATGTTATTGTTAGCCAATATTGGTTGCTCGTGACTTGATAGGAGATTATGATGGGGGACATGTTTGCATTTATTTCTAAACGTATTCAAGCCCCGTATGTCATCCGTCATCTTTTATATGAATGTAAAAGTTTGACCCTGTTTGGATTTGCTTATTCTAGTCTGTTTTGCGTATCATTTAACTTCCAAGTTAATGAGCAGTTCTTAGTGTTTGGATAAGTTTGTTAATTTTACTTTAAAACAATCATTTTAATAAGCAGATAAGCACTCCTACATAAGCAATTCCAAGCAGTCTGTTATCGTTTTTAAAATTGTAAAGCCAACGGTTTTCTGGTTTTTCTGATTATTCCTGATGTGATAAAATATTGTAGCGTTTTATCAAGTCGTTCTTTCAGGTTTATTGAAAATATTTGTTAGCATATCAAGAAAAAGCTGTTATCAGAGTAATGAAAGGGTGAAAATAGAAGTAAAAGTGAAGATATACATCATTGTCTCTAATTATGTGTTAAGTCAATTTTGTGATCTGCAACCACCCAAATTTAAGAGGGAAGTTGACACTGATGCAACATTATAAACTTTTAGCTATAGGTTCATTCAATTCCTATCAATTTTGTATTACACTCATTTCTTTTATAGGAAAATTGCATTGGACCGTTCAAATGATGTGGTTCCAATGGGGAATAGTAATAGACAGTATTAGAAAAGATAACTCTCTATAATGAATAATACAGTAGTTTCAACATAAATTTATAACAACGATAGCCATTCTCCTCCAATTTCAGGAATCGAACTAAAATAGTCCAGAATTTCCTTAGATAAAGCCTGTGTTGCATCTGCAGCAGCAACAGTAGTTGATGAACCGGACATCATGTCACCTCCATTTACCATTTGATCGTTTAAGTTGAAAGAATCTGAGAAATCCATATTGAAAAGACCAGATAAACAAGCCCCTTCCCCCATATTTGCATCAAGATTAAAACTTGATGGATTGTTATTACTAGTAAAAGTATCTGTATGATAGAATGGGAATGCAGCAGCTGGTTCAATAGGTTTAGGGTTAGCCGGATCTTTAATCTCAACAAGGTTGGATCTTGGTGGCTGTATTTGTTGCGGGCATGGGCTAAAATGTGTCCCGGAGCATCTCACTGCCTTGGTTGTAACAACATTCGTGTCTGTATCATTCACACATTCCTTGTCTTTACTCTTAAGTTGCTCTTGAGACTGATTTGACACAAGATTAATCTGGTCATTATGATGAAGATCATGCACCTTTTTGGCAAGTGTTGTGTTCCAGTAGTTCTTTATTTCATTGTCTGTTCGCCCCGGGAGCCTCCCAGCAATAAGCGACCATCTACACACACAAACAACAGTACAAATAACATCAAAAAGTTTTCATGACTTTTAGTGTTGAACTTTACAGACTAGATAACGGACCTGTTTCCCAAGAGTTTATGGAGCCTGATGATGAGATCTTCTTCATCGCAAGATATGTTTCCCCTCTTAATATCCGGTTTTAAGTAATTCAACCATCGCAGCCTGCAACTCTTTCCACACCTCTTTAAACCTGCAAAGATTCATATGTACACAGTAAGCGACCCACACACACACACACACACAGATACTGGACAGACAAATAGAATAATAGATAGATAATTAAATACCCGCTTTTATGGGAAGCTGTCTCCATTTGCCTTCACCATGAAGCTTAATGTAGTCGCTAAGAATCTTGTCTTCTGAAGCTGTCCACGAGCCTCTGTTCAGGCCTATCTTTGTGCAACATGGGCTTCTCCCATCTTCTTCTTTGTCTCTTAGTTTGATGTAGCACTGGTCTGATACCTCTATATATTGGAATATCATAGTTCTATATATACATGGCTTAGATGAGATGCTCAAGGATTCTAACGGTGGGTCCCTCTCGTATACTGATATATAGCATGCATTTACCAGAGTGACCATGACTGTCAAATATGATGAAAATCAAGCATCATAGCAAGTCAGCTGAGTAGAACAATGTTTCTTGAAAAAGGTTTATGTTTTTAATGCATGCATGTGTGAGGGACCCTTCAATTCACCAATCACTTTTCCTTGTTTGTGTGTTAAATCAAATCAACTCTTTCTGAGAGCAGCTGGTGCATATTTCTGGAATCACAACATTTCCAACTTCCAAATATTTACCGTATTGAACTAATTTACTGTTGTATTTTAACTAAGTTTAACATGTATTTAACAAAATTTCACCTCGTTGTATTAAGTAAGCTCACAATAGACTTAAGTAAACATCTTGGTAAAATTTCATTTGGCGCAATGTAGCAGGTCTAGTGCTGCACGGTCTGTGTTGAGGCCACACTAAATCCTAACATGTGGGCTAAGTTGATTATGATTCTATTTGAAAAGGATGCTATAGTATGATGTCTTATTGACGGTCACTTTTGATAGAAAAGGATTTAGATCTACAACGAATTAGATCTTTGCTACACTACGAAATATTTCATCACTGAGGTGGATCTGCAGCGGGTCATTTTGAGGTGGCTCGGGTTGGCAAGATCCAGGTGTTAAATAACCTTTTAAAGATGTCTCTCAAATTTGTATCACATGCAGCATTTATTACTTAGTCACATATAGGGTTATGCGGTGTTTAGTGGCATAACCACACAAGACATCATATTTCTATAGACTTGTAATATTCAAAAGGAAAGCTACACCATTGCGCATAAGTAGTGCCATCTCTGTACAACGTATACCGATGGATGGAAAAACCGTCATAAGTTTCTAAGTTCAAATTTGTAGCATCGTATGAAGGTTCTTAGCAAAAACGGATCAAGTCAAAGTTTTTATAACTTAATTAAACAAACAAGTTTAAAGTACATTTGTTAAGACCTTTATTATAACATTAACTAGTTGGTTAAAAGTTCCAACATTAACTAGTTGGTTAAACAAAAATAGTAAATATTAACTTGATGGTTAAACATGGAATTAATTTGAAAGAAGCCTTGACAGAGAGGTGGCAGTTGGGAGAATTAAATAGTTATCATTTCTGAATAAGAAGGTGGTAATCAAACTTTCTATTTTTATCATTAATATAGCAATTTTGTGGGCAACAAATTGTTTACACTTGAAATATAAATTTCTTTCACTGTATAGATTGATTATTATGGCCTTGATGAAGGGACTGGGTTTTCGGGTTTCAACCTTAAGTTGACAGCATCCTAAAACATACTCGACCGTATATATTAGTTCATGCAGTCCTAGCTTTACATTAGTTATATAAGCCGAAAAGATTCAAAATAAGCCACAAATAATGAGCTTATGAAACATAATCCCAAAATCACATAAGCCATAAGCCGGCAAGCCGAAACAAACACTGCCTAAGTCAAGTTTGATGTTAAATCCGTTGATTTAAATTACCAAACTAAAGAGAGCAAGATGAAATGAAGACTTGACTCTTGAATCTTGATAAATTTAAAACAAACACTTTGTCAGTTTGTTGAAAAATGAGAAGCCCACATAAAAACAAACTGGACCAGGCAAAATCCCAAAGCCCAACCAAATCTTATAGCCCAATCCAAACACATACATGCACATGCACTAGAAAGCACTATTGTAGTTTACTCAAGAGCATATGATTATGAATTGACATTATCTTGTTTTCTACTAATAATATGTCCTTTTCTTTTAGATTTCTAGTTTCTATTTATATATATTTTTTTCAAACAAGTTTCTATTATATAATATATAATAGGACGGCTAAAACAGCCTTTTTTGTCGAGGCTTTTCCGCCTTTTTTGTGGGCTTTTGTGTGACTAAAGGCCAGCCCATTACCCTGTATACGAGATGTGAAGTTTTGGGCCATCACGTTTATATTTGATATTTCTACATTTCATGATATTTTTTCACCTAACATTTCAAGCATCTCTTAAAGTTGAAGTCAAAAACATTAACATAAGAGCAAAATTGGAATAACTAGCAAACAAAACTCCACCTAACATTTCAAGCATCTCTTTGAGAAATTTTCTTTTATGCATATATTGGAATAACTAGCAAAAATTGCTCCCAAAAATACTATGACTAAAAAATCAATTTGCAACAAATAATTGGGCATTAAAGCCAAAAAAAGAGTAGTCGTTCACCATTAAATATTAATGATATAATTTACCGGCACATACGACGTCGTTTTTAACTGGGCTTTTCCCGCCATTTTTTTGGGCTCTTTGGCCTGGTCTTTGTGGTTTGCCAGTTCATATAATAACTCGCTACTGGGCCTGCTGCTATATAATAGAGCGTCGAGTTTGCTCTTGCGTCTATTTGACGTCACAAACAGGAACCCAACAATTAGCCCAACATGGCCATCAACTTGAAGTCACAAACCAGGAACCCAACAATTAGCACGACGTGACTGCCCCATGTCCAGCGAATATTGAGAGGCTAAATGCCAAATCAACAACAACATGCAATTGGCATCACAGAAAACGCATATTTTTAAGGCAAAAATAGTAGTCCCGCCGCAACGCGGCGGATCGTCGACCACCTCGTTTATATTTAGAAAGTGGCAAAATGAGTAGGACTAGCTATAGCTAGATGATGATAGTTGAGAGTTGAGACTTGAGAGCATGGGGCAATGAATAAAAAAATGGTGAGTGCATCATCTGCAGGTACCTAGCTAATCTAATCCTAGATTATAATTACAAATCAATAATGGCGTAATCTACTACTACCAACATATTTAACAAGTATAATATATGGAAAGCTAGATTCCTACTTCACATGTTATGTTTCTTCTATTTTGGCTTACTTGTATTATCATCATTCACTTACATTCTTTATTCATGTATCATAAATGTATCACTAGTATTGCATCATGCATGTACTATTATTATATAACAACAATTATATTATACGGCTATTAACTAAACCAGTAAACCTTGATTTTGTATAATTTCAAAACTGTGAATAAAATGTGTTTGTATTGAGTATAGTGCACTGATATAAATGGCTTGGCATATTCCTACAGTCACCTACACACCAGACAGACAATAGGTCCAGCCCAGACTTCCATCTTCATTTGTATTCCAGGTGTAAGATTGGCGGGAACACCCTGATCCCGGGTGCCTATTGGCACCAGCCATTGTCCACCACACAAGGAATAGCTCGAGCAAGACTCCTACTGGTGGGCAACAACTGGGTGAGCACGAGCCAAAACTCGGACCCCCCTCTTATTCATGAGTCTCAGGTGTGCCCATATATTTTGAAGAAATGGGTACTATATGAAGCAAATGCCAAAGATGGAACTTGAACTTGAATCAATTGACTCAAGTATAAATGCTTCAACCATTAAACTAGTGCTCAATTGGTTCCATCTTCATTTGTATAACTTCACATGTTACAGCTAATATTTTATAAAAGAAAAGTGTTGGCATTATGTCGAACTGACGTTATTGGGGTGCTTGTGGTTGACGTATATATAGTAGCCCTCGAACTTGCGAAATCCATATCAACATTTTTTTAATTATTATTATACATATTGAGAATGTATACTTTAAGTTAGAAATTTACTCTTACTGAAATGTTATGTGATATATAGTCTTTGTTATTCACTCACCATCTAAAAGTTGATCTATGACCGATAGTTCGAGACATTGCAAAAACTAATCTTGTACGTAAGTGTTTTGACCGAATTGCAGGCGCATTTCTTATAACGTAAAAAAAAATTGCAAGTGTAGTTTCTGATATATCTTGTGCAACTATCATCCTTGGCAAGAACATTTTAAAATTGTGAACTGATCCACTTTTAATATCAAGGAGAATCAGTAATCATTAAGCCTCAACTTTTAAAAAACAATGACATTATGTTCATTTAATTAATTTGCCATACGTTACGTACATTTAATTTGAAATAGCGTTTCTTTTCGCATGTTCACCACATTTATTAACTCGTTAATTCATTCTTTTGCATCAAAATAATTAAACCTGAAAAGAAAGTAACACAATTTGTTGAATGGTTCATATATATGTGTAAAGAGAAATGCTAAATGGACATAAACTTATGTTTAAACTTAGACTTAAAATCACTTGACATTATCCTTATGGGTTGTAAAAGAAGTGGTCCATTTCTGCAACCATCAGAATGGTGACACTTAATTTTAGGTCTAAATTTAAGCATAAGTTTAGGTTCATGTATCATTTCTCATGCGTAAATCCTTGAATTTCTTTGAAAAACAAAAGAGGCAATAAAGTGAGAACAAACAAAACATTTGGATGGAATGATGTGGTGGAGCCCTAGGCTACTAATCCTAGCTTAGGAAATTAAGAGCCCTAGGCTATATAGTATACTATTACTCTTAAAATAATACATATAAAAACTAAAAAGTAAGAGGCTAAAATATTGTTATTTTTTTTTGAACAAAAGTATGGAAAGGGAAAAAAAAGTAGAGAAGTAAGTTGAGTTGAGTTTGAGTTTGAGGGGGTCACTCTCACTCTTTTTATAAGTCATTCACTTCGTGTCTCACTCTCACTTCTGCTACTATGCATTCGTTTTAGCTAATACAGAGTACATTTGGTTTAGCCATTGATAAACGTGATAAACATATAAGTTTTTTCATGTTCAGGCTATTCGGGAACGGCGAGTCTTTGACTAATATGATCGCATCAATGTATTTATGTCACTGTTTCCGACCATTTCCCTAGTCACCTCATATTGTGTACTTGAAAAGGTTTAAACTCTATACGTCTTGTGAGGACTAATCCATTTGGTGATGGTTGTGCTAAACATATGACCCCCTAAGTAGTTAACTAAGGCTGGGCGCAGAGGGTCGGTTGATCCCTTGGGTCATGGTCGGTTGCATTCGGTCGCTCCCTTTGTGGAGGTGTCGGTTGTGCTCGGTTGGGGAGAGGAGAAACACAAACTCGGTTGGCTTGACAACCGAGTGTTAATCTCAACGTTTACCTTTTTTTTTTCAAAATTTTACCACTTTTACAACATTATAAATACCAACCTCAAACACATTTTTAAACACACAATTTCAAACACAATTCAACATAAAAATTCACATTCTCTTTACGCAAAGATCATTATGGCTTGTCGCCTCCTCATTCTCATATCGATATGCGAACGCACGCTCAAAATCAATGCGAGAACGATGATGAGGCTAGAAAAGACGCTATTATACTGCGTCATCCAATTCTTTGAGGACAAAAGGAATGAGAAGATGCGGATGAGAGATGCTTACAAGACTTGCAACGACATCAAGAATGAACGAAAAGGTGTTATCGAGAAATTCCTTCGGAGGAAGCCCGCAGAGATGCCGAACTTATTGACAAGTTGTGGAAGTGTGTTCAACGGATAACGAACAACATCAACACCAAAGTCAATTGAGCTATCGGGTGAACAAAGATGATGATCCGTGAGTCTCCGGTGAGGATCTCCAGAGAGCGAGGAAGCTTTGTCTCGCGCCGAGGATTATATACCTCCGCTTGATCCCGTGGACGACTTTTCGATTAGGATTTAAGATTTAGGATTTATGTATTATGTATTTCGATCGTTTAATTTTTAATATATTGTAATGTTTTTATTTATTTTTAATGAATTTTAATTTTGTTTTAAAATATTTGAATTAAAAAATATATATATATATATATATATATATATATATATATATATATATCTCTCGTCACCACCATCAAGAATCTGGGTCGTCGTCGGATCGTCGGAGAGAAAATCGATGTGGCGGCGGCAACCAGGCCGCCTCACAGACAAATTTCTAACAATGCGAAGAGTGTACACCAACATCTTAACATTTCTGTTTCTTTATTAAATTATTGTACATTTTTACTGAGTAAAGTTAAGAAATATGTTTTTTTTACAAGACACACATCTATAAATGATATTTTTAACTTCATGCATTGTGTGAATAGTAAAATACTAGAGACGAAAAGGTTGCATGCTCTAAAAGAAATACTATAAAATCAAAAGCAACAACCTTTTTATATTTTGCATTAACTTCTTGACCAATTTCTTTCACTCTCAACACCAACTCAAATATTTCAACATACTAATGAATGTATAATCTACTAGATTAAATTGTGACATGCACCTATCAATTTGTTGGGTGCTGTTTGTGCTTATTTTTAGCTTATTAAACTTTCAAAAAATTAATAAGATTAGTTTTCTAGGTTTACAAACTTGACTTCATTAGCTTAGATAAGCTATCAGCTCCAGTTAATAAGCTAATAAGCTCAAAATATTAAACTGGCTATTCAGAAGTTTTTAATAAATCATAAAATCAATAAGCAAACAAATAAGCTTAATTAAGAGCATTGGCCTTTATATTTTATTCTTACTCATCCTCTTATTCACACAAAAATAATACACTACATGTGTTTTTCACTCATTATCACTCTTCATCTAAATCGTCAGTTTTTTAACATGCCAGGATTATGTGATTAGGAGGATAATTAAAAGTATAAGTAGGAATAAATATCATTGATTTAAATAAGTCCAATGAAAATGTAAGGCTGCCTCCAGTAGAGCAACTCGATCGACATAGGCGATCGATTACTTTTCGATCGTCCTTCAGTACCCAATCGATCGCGGGTCACTTTCCTCCCTACTTGGTCGTCTATGCGATCGACAGAAACAACCCAATTTAATTATCAAACCGTTGTGGGTCACTTTCCTCCCTACTGGTCGCTGGAGAAAGAAAGCTGACTTGGCAGAAAAAATGTGAATGATTGACCCTCCTTACTGGGCAGCCTAATGAGAATTTGGCTACCAAATCTATATAAACACAAAAGAGAAATGATAGTGATGCCTAAAAAAGCACGCCAATTATATATATATTTATGTGGCAAGAGTTTATTGGTTGTAGCAGCCGGACCCACTTCTCCACAAACCAATAAACTCTTGGCACATAATGTTAAGCATATAATTAGGCATGTTTTTTAGGCATCCCTATCATTTCTCAAAACAAAAATAGGAAGACAAAAAAGAGTGAAAAAAGTCATGAGATTGAGTTGGGTGGGGGTTAAAGGGGTGGTGGTGTGTGATTGGGGACTAAAAAGCTGCTTTTTTTCTATTCTATCTCCTTCAATTTGTGTTCAGAGCATCTTTGCAGACAAAAAAACACATGTATATGCAATCTATGGTTTCTGTTTCTGTGCTCATTTTTAACCTCCTACAAATCATCAAAATAACATAAAGTTTACATCCAAAAAAACCAACCAAAAGCTGGAGACATAAAGCCAAGAAAAAGAATATTACCATATTAATAATTAAAAACCAACAACATTTAACTACTTTAGTCATAATACCATCTTTAACTTAAGAGAAAACAAAAGAGGATGCATTGGCTAAACTATATCTAAGCAGGCCTAATCCTCTTGTGCAAACCCTTTGCATCTAATCTTGAATCGCCTTCGGATGAATTAACAACATCTTTTGATAAATTTGACGAAAGATCGGAATAAAGATCAACCACTCTTCTTATATTGTTGTTGAGTTCTCTAATCAAGCCCACATTCCTACTTAAATTATCCGGAATCTTTGAGTCGTGATTCTGATTAATCTCATTGATTAGCACGCGGTTATGGTCCAAAAGGTTTTGAACTTGCACGAAACTCTTTTGAAACATATGCAACGCTTTCCCATCTATCTGAATCGCGGCATTTCCCATCAATTGATATGCTTCACCCTCCATTAATCTTCTCATTAAATCAGTACTAATCCTGCATATACATTACATACACATTTCATACTTTGACTTGTGAAAGTCAAATTAAGTGTGTTTTGACATTATACCCTCACAGTTACCCTTACACTTTTACCCGTGAGCAAACATAATTAACTAGAGTGTCCCAATCATTTTATGGAATGTGCAAATCAACTCCCTTTATTTAACTTTAATATAAAATCATAGAAAAAGGTGACATCAACTAGTACACCAAACTTTCATGTTATAAAAGTTTCATTAAAATGTCACTAGTTACAAAACTAAGTAATTTAAGTTTGACTTCTAAAGTCAAAAGGGTAGACAAGAAACATAAAAATTTTACACTTTGAGCAATAAAGACAATTTATGTGAATTATTAAACAGATATTTTTTAGGGTAATTAATAATCATTATTCTTTTGGGCTAATAATTCAGCATTATTGAAGTGAGTATAATTTTGGGTATGATGAGATGTGAAAAGCAGATCCCATATCCATAAAAAGCAAAACTTTATTTTTCCAAATGTACTTACAAATAAAAGGCCAGGGAGAGCTAGCATCTACTTCTTCAAAAAAGAAGAATCTCAAAACACATACAAAGATATCATTTTTCAACCATGCATATACTCAAATTATCAAGTAAAAAACTGAAATGGGGTTTGCTTAAAATTCTGGTAAAGTTGAAGACAAGTACAAAAATTAAGAAATAAAAAAAAAAAAAACCGTACATTAAAGCATCAGTTTTGCACATAGGCATAAATTAATTCCTAAAATAGCATATAATAAACTTGACAAAAACAAACCCATGTAACCATAATCCAGAAAAACAAAGATCAAAGATAATGATAAGTAGCTTGTTTAATACTATGAAATTTTAACATGATAAAACATTAACTTAGAAACTAAACTACAAGTAAAAAGACTAAGAAACTACTCTAATATGTGTCATCACTCCATCAACATATAAATATGTAACAAAATATATTAAGAAAAAAAAAAGTATGTACCTTAAAAATGTTGGAGCATTTATTTGAAATTGAAGAGAAGAAAATTGTAGATATGGAGGATGATGAATGTGTTTTTGAGAGAGAGAGAAAGAGAAAGGGAGAGGAGAATATGTAGATTTGACAGTCACACAAACTTAAACACAGGCCCGACCCACTCCCTGTCCAAATCTATATATCTCTCTCCACATGTACTATTTACTCTTTAAATAATAATTTTACTCTATTTTAAATTATATTCTTTATTTTCATTTTCATTTTTAGGTATCTTGAAATAATAGTTGGTATTTTGTGTCAACCAATTAAAATAATTTTAATGGAAGGAGATAAATGGCGGAACTCTTTATGGGCAGGGGATGGTCCCGGCCCTTCAAAAGTTACGATAATTAGTATAAATATTATATGTTTTATGAGTGATTTAGTTGAAAATACAAACAAATATCTGATTCAGCATTTTCAAATTAAATTCGGTCATTCCAAAATAAATGTTCAAAAATATTTTATGTTTGAGAAATGTAGTGTTATCATTTTTAAAGTGTGTGTTTTTATGTCTAGTGATTTTTAAACGAAAAGAGGAGTAAAGTTTAAAATTATATGGTTCAAATAAGAATAATGAAAAAGAATCACATTTATGATCACATTGAATACCTTTTTAAATGCAAATACTACTAAATAATAGGTGTCTTGAATTATATTAATTTGTTCACTCGACCATCATAAGGTTCAAATTTTCATCAATTATACATTTCAAAAGAGACTGTAAAAATGGTCAGAAATGATAACAAAGTTACTCATGAGGTTATTTGATTTTTGAGCGAAACCTTTACCAAAAAAAAAAAAAAGTTACTCATGTGGTTAGACCGCATATATTTGTGTCAAAAACTCATACTTATCGAGTAACATAAACATGTTCAAGTATTCTTTTTTAAAAGGCAAATAAACATATTCAGTATTATCTAAGAATACAAAATTATTTCAAAGGAATATCCTCCATAAAATTGTATCATTAGATATTGAGCCAAAAAAACTATGTGTGAGAGAGAAAAGGAGAGAGAGAAAGGCGAATGGCAGGAAGTTCGCAACAGAAGAAGCCATAAAGACCAAGATAGAAGACGACAACAGGAAGATGAGAGGAACCAGTTAATCAAGTTCTTTGTGTCTAACATTCCCGACAGGTGTCGATCATGGGATCTAGCATCAAGACTCAAAGAATACGGGGAGATTGGAGGAGTTTATATTGCAAGAAGGAGGAACAAAGATGGGCAAAGATTTGGCTTTGTGAGTTTCAAAGGGGTGAGGAATAGGAAGGACATGGAAGAGAGCATGAGATCGATAAAGATGGGAGGCTTCACTCTTTCAATTAATGTGGCAAGGCACGCAGAGGAAAACGAAAAGGCGGGGATTGTTTTGAAAAGGAAGACGATGAATTTCAAACCTCATGAGAAGGTAAAGGGTAACTCGGAAGGTATCAAGGCCAACTTTGGAGGTAGCCGGGGAGATAAAACGTTTGGATTCTCATATAGGGATGTAGTGGCGGAAACAGGCGGGTCGGAGTCAAATGAAAAAACCATTAATTTGGATAGGGTGGAAATGGCGATGACGAAGTTCCATGGAAAGGCGTTGGTAGCGTGGTGCATTAATTTAAATGTACTTACTAATATTAACACTTTTCTGAGAGGTATGGAGGATATAGGATTGGAGATGAGATATGTAGGAGGACTTTGTATCCTCGTATCCTTTTCGAGTAAGGAGGCTGCTCAAGCCTTTATCACCAAGGAAGATATATGGAAGACTCGGTTCTCTAGAATGGAGATTTGGTGGGCCAGATTCTTCCTTTCAAGAGGCTTGCGTGGGTTGGTATATACGGTGTCCCTTTACATCTTGCATCAACTTCTACATATAACAAAATTGGAGAACTTATAGGGGAAGTAATTTCGTCGTCGTCAACGGACGATGATGAGAAGAACAAGTCGGTAGAGGGGGTAGGAGTGTTAGTTGGTGACGGCAACGAAGTTAAGGATGCAGTCTTCTTAACCTGGAGAGGAAATAAATTTAAGGTTTGGCTAATAGAAAAATATTTCAATTGGAGTCCTAACTGTGTGATTAGCAACAGCTTCAGAGGTAACTTGGCGGGGCCTGGATGGAAAGAATTCGGCGACCACGCAACGGAGGAGTGTAAATCGTCACCGGAAATGGAAGAGGGTGAGTTGAGCGCCCCGGGGAAGGAAGACGGAAAGGCCATGCATGGGGATAGGAAGAAATATGAAGAGGGTTACGTGCATGGGGAACATGAGAGCCACCATATAGCTGGCCACGGGGCATTTAATGGTAGAGGGGGAACTATAAGGTTCAGGTGGGCCGGATAACTCTTTCAAATTCTCGTCTTCTAATTTTAACAACAATAATGATAAAACAGACGGGAATTTTAATTTTGACGAGGAATGGTTAAATAAGTTCTATGGGCTTCCCAGCAGGCCCAAAAAGAGACCGAGGGAGTCCGATCCTTTTTCTCTAGATGGGCTTTTGGGCCTTAACAATAAGCCTAATATTTTGGACAAGTCAAAGATCCCTTTGAGGCCTAGTCAGTTGATCTCAATAATAGCTTTCATAATTCAGAAGAACTAAAGGGATTTCTGAGTCAGTTGAATGTGGTGGGAAAGGTAATAACTGGAACCCGGATATCCAATAAGATAGAATTAAAGAGGAGGTGCTCATGACTAAGGAGATAGGCGTGTCGATCGGTATCGACCTATCTAAGGCGACCACAGAAATCATTAGATCGATTGAGGAAGAAGGTATTAATCATGTTTTCCAATGAATTGCCTTTCTATTAACATAAGAGGGTTGGGGGGGATTATAAACCCAACTGGATCAATGGTATTGTTTATAAAGAAAAGGTGTCCTTTTTAGCCATTCAAGAATCTCAAGTGGGGGGCGTTTCCATTGATAGAATTAGCAAATACTGGGGAAATAAAGGTATGGAATGTGAGATTATCGAGCCGTCGGGTATATCGGGGGGTTTAATTAGTATCTGGGATCCCTCGATATTTAGAAAATAAGAGGTGATTAAAAAGGATAACTTTCTTATATGTAAAGGGATCATTAAGGGGTGCAACAATCCGGTCTTTATGGTAAACGTTTACGCTCCTAAAAAAACAGAGAAAAGATCAATGTTTGGAACGAGTTGTCTGGATATTAAAGCCAGGTGCGGGGGTTGGTGGATTTTAATGGGGGATTTCAACTCGGTTAGAATAAAGGAGGAGAGAAAAGGGTCCAAGTTTAAGTCTAATAACGCCAGGGAATTCAACTCCTTCATTGAGAGGGCTGATCTTTTCGAGTATGAGATGAAAGGAAGTAGATTCGCGTACTTAAAAGAAGATGAAAACGGAAGAAGTTTAGTAAAATTGATAGACTTTTGGTGAGTAGAGAGGTCTTGGACTTTTGCCAAAGGCAAATCTTAGGGCGCTTCCTAGACTTTATTCGGATCACAATCCTATTCTTTGGTCTATTGTGGAGTGTAACTTTGGTCCTAAACCGTTCCGCTTTTTCAACTCTTGGCTAGATCATCCGGATTGCATTGATGTGGTTAACGAAACTCTTGGAAAGTTCTCTTTCACGGGGCCTCCTGACATCAAGCTTTTGGAGAAATTCAAAAGCTTACGTAGTAGTTTTAAGAGGTGAAGAGACGAGAAGAATAATAAGGAGGGGGAGGAGCTAGAGATATGTAAAAAAGAGCTTGGGGATATTGAGTTGAATTTGGAGGAATTCGAGCTTAACGAGCTTGATTCTTGGACCCGGCTGGAATGTAAAAAAAGGATTTTAGAGATTGAAGAGAGCAAAGCCAAGGATTTGAAACAAAGGGCTAGGTGTAGATGGAATGTGGACGGTGACGAGAATACACGGTTTTTTCACGGCCTTATCAACAATAGAAAAGTATCTAATTCTATTCCGGGCCTGATGGTGGGGGATGGGTGGGTTAATAATCCGAAGAAGATTAAGAGAATTGTGTTTGAATTCTTCAGCTCTAAGTTTAAAGAAAGTGTGAAAAGCAGACCCGAAATAATGTGTGATCTGAAATCGAGGTTGTCGGATTTGGAGGTTAACGAGTTAGAGTCTAACTTCACCATTGAGGAGACAAAAAGCGCCGCCTTTGATTGCGGAGATGAAAAAGCCCCAGGCCCCGACGGCTTCACGTTTAAATTCATAAAAAGTACCGGCAATTATTCGAAAAAGATTTCTTCGATATTTTGAAGAAGTTTCACGAGGAAGGCAAGATTAGTAGAGGTTGCAGCTCGGCATTTATATCCCTGATCCCCAAGGTTAAGGACCCTGGAACCTTAAAAGAGTACCGACCGATAACTCTTGTTGGTATTATCAGTAAAATCATATCTAAGGTGATCGCGAATAGACTAAAGAGGGCCCTGGATAAAGTGATATCAGTTAATCATTCAGCTTTCTTGAAAGATAGGCTGATCATTGACGGTCCGTTAATTATCAACGAAATGGTATCATGGGTGAAGAAAAGTAAAAGTGAGGCTTTCGTCTTTAAAGTTGATTTCAACAAAGCTTACGACAATGTAAATTGGAAATTCCTGTTATCTATTATGTCTCAAATGGGGTTCAAGGAAAGGTGGTGCGAATGGATTAAAGGAATTCTCTCATCAGCAAGATATGCAGATTGGTGAATGGCTCACCGACTTTCGAGTTCCAATGCTCGAAAGGTATGCGTCAAGGCGATCCCCTATCGCCTTTCTTATTTCTGATTGTGATGGAAGGTCTCTCTAGCATCATGAGGAAAGCCCAATATACGGAGGTTATGAAAGGCTTCGAATTCCCGAACAATGGTCCGAATATTTCCCATTTATTATACGCGGATGATTGCTCATTCATGGGGGAGTGGTCGGTCAGAAATTTAATGAATGTGATTAGAATTCTAAGGTGTTTTCATTTGAGTTCGGGATTGAGAATTAACATAGGTAAATCTCATATAATGGGCATTGGGGTTGAAGATACAGAAGTTAACAAGGTTGCGGAGCTGATGAAGAGTAGAGCAGGGAACTTTCCTTGCGACTTACTGGGTCTAAGGATTGGGGGAAATATGAACCGAATTAATAGCTGGAACTTTTTGATAGATATTTTTAAGAATAGGCTATCTAGATGGAAAGCTTCTAGTCTTTCTATCGGGGGGAGGACCACTCTTATTAAGTCGGTTATGGAGAGCCTTCTGACTTACTATTTTTCCCTTTTCATTGCCCCGACTAGAGTGATCAATGTCCTGGAAGGTATTATCAGACGATTCTTATGGGGTGGGGACAATGAGAAGTCAAAATTCATTGGGTTGCTCGATAAAGTTTCGTCTCCTATCCATGACGGTGGGCTCGGATTGACTAAACTTAAGGAGACTAACGAGGCTCTAATCGCTAAGTGGCTTTGGAGATATAGGAACGAACCAAATAATCTTTGGAGAAGAGTGATTGAATCCGTTCATGATACCAAGAGATGTTGGTCGCATATTCCTTTTCGTCATGCTTATTCTAGCGTTTGGGGTAATATTGCAAAGGCGATTACAAGGATTAAGGTGGGAGACTTGGGCTTGAATCAGATTCTCAAAGGTATATGCGAAAACGGTAGAGATATTCGATTTTGGTTGGACCCTTGGGCTAGCATTGTGGCGTTCAAGGACAGGTTCCCGGGTTTGTTTAAAAAGGAGAAAGATAAGAAGTGTAGGGTGAATGATAGGTTTTGCCATGATAGGAATCATTTTGTTCTAGTCGATGTGGGTCAGTTAACAACCGAAGAAGACATAGAGTTGGTGGAGTTAAATCGTGATTTGGAAGGGATAGAGCTAAGGGAGGACGCCGATAAATGGGAATGGAAAGGAAGGAATCAAAAAACCTTTAGCGTTAAAGGGGTGAAAGAGTTAATCCAAAGTCAACACGACTACAGTAACAGGTTCGTTTTCAAGTGGTCGAAATGGATTCCAAAAAAATGTAACATTTTCATGTGGAGATTAGGGATGGATAGAATCCCCACAGGTATGGCTCTTAGAGATAGAAAAAAATTTGGTGACATCTTATGTGGTGAAGTGTTATTCCATTTGTTCTTCTTGAAAGTGCTAGGAAATATGGTATAGAATTGGTCGATGGATCAAACCTCCCTATACATGTTCTCGCCTAGATATGTTCAAATGCAGAATTATGGACTTAAGAAAAGGAAAGTTATTAAAGGGGTCATCTTTATTACGTGTTGGTCCATTTGGAAAGCTAGGAACTCGAAGAAGTTTGATAACGGATCCATTGATGTCAAAAGAATTATCTTAGATATTATGGGTTTCGGTTTCTCGTGTTATAAGAACCGAGGGGGGAACTCTAGTTTAAGCTGGGATAATTGGTGTAAGTTCGAATTGATGTACTTGTGCTGCGCTCTTGTTGCCCCTTATTAAGCCAAAATATAACCATAAATAGCTAGCTACACTTGTCTAGCTTTTATGATACTTACCAAAATACCCACGACCAAGATTTTGGTAGCAATTTTTAATATCTAGTAGTTTATCTAATCACCATTTTTCTTTACTCTATATATAGAACAAAAAGACCGAATTGGTCAAACTCTTAACGCAAACATCTTTAAACCGTCAAGTCATCTTAATTCAAAAGATCATGATTCAAAAGAGGTTGTTGATGACGGGATTAACACTATTGATACAGATCCTTTTGATTTGGCGGATCTTATCGCGAGAAAGTGTCAACAAGGTAATAACACGAGAGATTCTCTCACTCCAGAATTCCCTCCGGGGTTCACTCAATTTGCTGATAAAAACGTACAACAGGAGTTTAGTGATGTTTGTAAACCAGTTGTGCAACAGGAGGCTACTAAAGAATCGGTTTTACATGATTCCATGTCAACAAAGAATGAAACACCACATAAACGTGTGGGTATCTCAATGCTCAAACAATTAGAAGAGACGATTAAGGTTGGTTTGGAATTGGGGTTTAATATGGATGGATGTGAGGCTACGCTTGAGAAAATAATTGCGGAAATGGGTGATGTAAACTTTTATAAATGACTACATTATTTATTAATGTACAAGGTTTTGGTGATTTTAATAAAAGGAGGTGGGATAGAGATTTATGTCATTTCCATAATGTTAACTTTTTAGCGTTACAGGAGACTAAATTGGTTCGTGTAGATCTATGGACTTTACGTCAGGTTTTGGGTAATATTCAATTCGATTTTGCTTCTATTTCTGCTAGGGGAAGATCAGGAGGCATTTTATGTATTTGGAATAGGTAATGTTTCAGAAACAAAGGATCATATGTCTTGATAATTAGGTGGCTATTGAAGGATGTTGGATTCAAAATGGCTCCAAGATTATGTTCATAGTGGTTTATGCTCCTCAAAGTTTGGCGGGAAAAATTGATTTATGGTCTTCGTTATCTCGGTTAATCTCTAATTGGGATGGGCAGGTGATTGTCATGGGATACTTTAATGAGGTCCGAGAGGCCGGACAGAGAGATACGATACCAATTTTAATGAGAGGCAAGCGGATATGTTTAAGTCGTTTATTACCAGATTGAAGCTTATAGATGTTTTGTTGGAGGTTTTCGTTTTACCTGGACTGATAAGTGGGCATCTAAAATGAGTAAGCTAGATCGGTTCTTGGTCTCAGAGGGTTTTTATGATACGTTTCCTCTTTCTCACGGTATTGTTTTGAGAAAGGCATCCTAATCATCGCTCAATTCTTCTTAAAGAATCGGTTTGATTATGGTCCTACTCCTTTCCGTTTCTTTTATTCTTGGCTAGATATTGAGGGGTTCCATGAATTGGTTGCTGAAACTTGGAAAAATGATAATATCATTGAAAGTAATGGCGTGATATCTTTTAAAAAGAAGCTTCAAAACCTTAAACAAGTTATTCTGTCTTGGGTTGCTTGTAAAAGACTGGAAGATAATAGATTGCGGAAGGAGCATAAATCTCGTTTGTCTTTAATCGATGTAAAGGTGGGTCAAAATATTGCTACTAGTGAGGACCTCATTGATCGGGCTGCATCTATGAAGATTGTTGGTGACATTGATCGGAAGGAGACCAGTGACTTAGCTCAAAAAGCTAAAATTAAGTGGGCTATAGAGGGAGATGAAAATACTAGCTTTTTTCATGGTACGTTAAAGAAAAAAAGACGTCAAAATGCTATCAAAGGTGTTCTTAAAAATGGTGTTTGGATTGAGGATCCGGGTGAGGTTAAGGCTGAATTTTATGATCATTTTCGTAGTAGATTTTCATGTACAAGTGGTGATCGTCCTTGTATAGGAGATGTTCCTCTTAATAGGTTATCTTGTCATCAAAGGGATTTTTTGGAATCTGATTTTTCGAATGAGGAGATAAAGAGGGTTGTTTGGGATTGTAGCGGTGATCGTGCCCCGGGTCCGGATGGTTTCACATTTAAGTTCATTAAGACGTTTTGGAATGTCATTGAATCTGATATTGTTAGACTTGTTCGTGAGTTCTTTCATTCAGATTATTTTCCAAAAGGATGTAATTCTTCTTTTATTTCGTTGATCCCAAAAGTTGGCAATGCTAAATTTGTTTCAGAATTTAGACCTATTAGTCTAATAGATTGTCAATATAAAATAATTGGCAAACTTTTAGCTAATAGACTTAGCTAGGTCATTGGAAGTTGTGTGAGTGTGGAACAATCTGCTTTTATTACTGGCAGAAGTATTATCGATGGTTCTCTAATTCTTAGTGAAGTCATGGCGTGGTACCGAAAGAAGAAAAAGGGCTTATGGTGTTCAAAGTTGACTTCGAGAAAGCTTATGACTCTCTAAGGTGGGATTACTTAGATGTGGTCATGGAGAATCTTGGATTTCGTTCTAAGTGGCGTAAGTGGATTGCTGGGTGTATGCGCAATTTGTGTGCATCTATTCTGGTCAATGGCTCTCCAACAGTCGAGTTCGAGATTTTTAAGGGGCTTAGGCAAAGGGACCCTTTGTCTCCGTTCTTGTTCATTCTTGCCATGGAAGGTTTACACGCTATTACGTGTAAGGTCATGAACATGGCATGCTTAAAGGTCGTCTGTCGGGAAGGTAATCGGATATTTCGCACCTTTTACCGATGATGCTATTTTAGTTGGTGAGTGGTCTCAACATAATGCCCATAATTTGATTTGTATGCTTATATGCTTTTATTTGCTATCTGGTCTCAAATTCAATGTTCAGAAAAGCAAACTCGTAGGTGTAAGTGTTTCTGATGAAAACGTTATTGACATGGCTACGGTTCTTGGTTGTGGGGTCGCGAAGCTGCCTATGACATATTTAGGTGTGCCTGTAGGGTGTAACATGGGTCGAGTTGAAAACCGGAAGTGCATTGTCCATAAGTTTACATCTAAAATGTCGCATTGAAAGCTCGCTTTACATTGGGTGGTCGCGTTTCTCTTATAAAGTCGGTTCTTTGCAACCTTCCTCGACACTTGTCATCAGATAAGATGCCTACTTACGTGCAAAAGAAGTTGGAATCCATGCGTAATAAGTTCTTTATAGGAGGAGACTTTGGTGATAAGAAGGTTACATGGGTTAAGTGGAACGTGTGCTTAGCTAGTAAGGCTTTGGGTGGGCTCGAAATCGGGTGTATATATGCTTTAAACATGTCTCTTTTGTTTAAATAGATTTAGAGATTTCGATGTAATCCTAATGATCTCTGGGCTAAAGTGATTAGAGGTATCCATGGGCAAGATGGAGGTATTAGGGGCGGGAGAATTTCAGCTTCGAACCTAAGTCCATGGAAGGTTATTGTTACTTCGGTATTTAAGCTCCAAAGAAAAGGTGTTAATCTGCTTGATGCTTGTAAGCGTTCTCTTGGAGATGGAATGAAGATTAGCTTCTGGGATGAGATGTGGTGTGGGGATAGTCCGTTAAAAGTGTTATTCCCTCGTGTGTATGCGTTAGAAGGAGATAAGAAGAGTAAGATGGCACATCGTATTAATATTTCTGATTGAAACATGGTTCTTAGAAGGGCTCCAAGAGGTGGAGTGGAGTCTAGCCAACTCGAAGATTTAAAGGTTGTGATCCAAGACATCATGATCTTGGATAAAAAGGATGGCTGGAAATGGTCTCTAGATTCTAATGGTTTCTCTGTTGCGTCTGCTCGTAAGTTTATTGATGAGCATACTTTGCCTGGGGGGTTGTCGTGCACTAGATGGAATAGAGCTGTTCTTATCAAAGTTAATGTATTTTTGTGGAGATTGAACCTAGATAAACTTCCGTCTATGGTGAACTTGGAATGCAAAGGTATTGATATTGATTCTTTAGTATGTCCCGTGTGTGTTGATTACGTAGAGAATGTCGATCATCTCTTTTTTTCTTGTGAGATGGCTCGAGAGCTTTAGAGGTTACTAGCTAGATGGTGCGATTTGGATATCCCGGGTGTGGCTAGCATTGCGGAGTGGTTTTCGTGGGTTGATGCTTGTAAGGTGACGAAGACGGCTAGATATATTCTTGAAGGTGTAGCAGCTACTACGATGTGGTTTATATGGAATTTTCGTAATGCTTTAATTTTTTCGATTGTAAGCCTAAAAAGTCGACTTTATGGAATTCTATCGTCTCTATCGTTCTCGTGATTTCATCTGAAATCCTAAAACGCGCTTTAGTTGGATAGGTTGGTTAGAATCCGATAAATAATATCTTTTAGTTGTTTTGCTTTTACATTTTCTTTTCTTTTATATAAATTATCGTTAAAAAAATAATAAAAAAAAAAAAAAAAAAAATCTTCTTTATTAGTTATGATGAAATAATTACGAAAGTTTTATACAGGATGTTTGCAGAAACCAAGAACAATGTCCAAATTAAATTTGACGAATAAATTAGTTTCGAAAACGTTAAAAGCATTTATTTAAGGCTTATCTATAATAAGTTGTTACACGTGGCATGACAACAAAGTTATATTGTTGGTATGAAATTCATGTGGATTTTATTTCGCAGCAACACCATGATGCACATAGTACAATATTTTAACGGGTGCAATGATTATAAACTACTTATAAAAGGGGATTCATATAAACCGCCCATTGCCTTTCTAAAAAAAATTAGAAAACCCATCTTTCTAAAAAAAATAATAAAGAAAAAAAAACCTAATAATAATGGTCATATAAACTGCCCATTTTCTTATATTTTCCCATTCATTTATGTTTAAAAAGATCCTTTTGTCCAATACTATTACAAAGAAACCTCTCTTATTAATTGTTTTAAGACTATCATAAATAAAATTTTAAACAAATACAAGTCATCAAACATACAATTAATACACCTCTTCACAAATAAATACAATTCTCTAAGAGCATGGGGTATGGGGTTTGTTGTGTTTCGCCGAATCCAACGTGTCCCCTCGCCGAAAATTTTTTCCACTCGCCACCACACCATTAGTACTCGCGGTTTCACTTTAAATGCTCAAACGACATAGAAGAAGACAAACCATTTGATGAGACCGTTTGAATATTAGCCGTTTGAATACAAACGGTAACTTATTATTATTATTATTTTCCATTTCAAATCCAAAATAATACCCCATTTCTCCTATAAATAATACTCATTTTTTACCAAAATATTCAAACTTCTCATTCACAACCATAAATATATTATCATCCTCATCTTAAACCACAACCAAAAATGTCTCAAGATCCCAACGAGATGTCGTTTATGAATCTCCTCAACCCGTCTTCGTCAAACCCGTCCACCCCATCGTCTCAAACCTCAAGCACTTCTTCGCAAGTCGGATTTCAAGCTTTTCAATATCCAAGACAATCACCACCGCAATTTTATCCCTCACAACAATCACAACCGCAATTTTATCCCACATAACCATCACCACCGCAATTTTATACGTCACAACCATCACAAACGCAATATTATCCGTCACAAGCACCACCAACGCAATTCTACTCTTCACAACAACATTACTTTGAATCACAATTCAAAGTGCCTCAACCACCACCAACCGAAACATGTGAACAACGTCGTCAAGGAAAAAAACCGGTCAAAGCGACAAAGAAAAAAAAGAAGGCCGTTGTGAACTTGGACGCCGACGACGAGGAGGAGGATGTTGATGAAGAGGTCATGCGACAATTCGTTGGTCAAACAATGAAGAAAATTTTTAGCCGAAGTGTTGGGTCGGGTATCCCAAACGCCGCTATCGGTAATGACCGACTAAACGATGCGTTTTGGACTCGGTTGGGAGGACTTCAAGGCTCGTAGTCCGAGCCTTATCGTACAAAAAATATGTGCACGGAAAATGGACTGGATAAGCGGTGATTGTCAAAAGTTTCATGGTTTTACAAGCACTTGCAGTAGATCCGGGGAAAATGATGTTGATCACATTAAGAATGCAAGACTTGCTTACAAAAATGGGACGGGAAAAACTTTAATATGGTTTCGGCATGGAAGGTTTGAAAGAATATCCCAAATGGGACGCCACGGATGGGATCAATGCGATAATATCGCCGAATTATTCGGCCCGATCCTAGAGCTCGTCCCACGGCAAGCCTTGTCGTGCAAAAAAACTAGATCGATGGAGTCGTCAACGAGCAGGAGGGAGTCAATCGGATGCTATGCGGAAGCTTTAGCTCAAGAGTATAAGCGTAAAGTTGACGAGCACAAGCGGTTCTGAGGCGAAGATTGCGAGAGAAAAGTCGAGCAAGAATGCTTGAGAATTGGAGTTTCATACGCGATATTGAAAATTCTTAGGAGCCAAAAGATCGATCCTCAAGAAGAAACAAGACGAATTGGTGGCTAAATACCACAAATGAAGTTGTATTATTTAAGTTTCGTATGGTTTTATTTTCCGTATGTTTTATTTTTATTTTTAGATGTTTCTTAAATTTGTCGATGTTTTTTTTTTTTTTCATGTATTGTAGTTGTGTTTTTATTTTAAATGAATGAAATGAATTTAATTGTGTTTGGAAAATATGGAAAATAAATAAAATGATAATGGGTGGGCCGTGAAGAAGTGAGTATGTTGTGATTGGGGGTATTTTTTGTTAGTGTGTTGGAGTGATGTGGAGGTGATATGACGTACGTGGTACAAGTGAAGAGAAGTGGGTCACGACACCCTCGCTTCTAAGACTATATACATAAACATATAAACACAATTATCACACTCAAATCTAAGAAATTAAAATTAAATAACATTTATTCACCGGAAAATTTAGTCATAAGATGCCACTGTCTCATCGCTGCTAGTAATAAAATAAATAAATAAATACTTTTTATAGATTTAATCGATTGGAAGTGAAAACACCACATCAACGTTTTGGTCATGTGTAGTCTGTGGCGTAAGCAAAGCAAGTTGATAGCTACCGGTAACGATACGATAATGGTGTGATGAGATTGATCGAATACAATGCATGCATATGATGTGTGCTTCATCAACCTACATTAGAGATGACACACATATGTACGTACGTAGATGCATGAAACATCATCTTTCCATGACTTGTTGGTTTCCTTAAATTTTGT
The DNA here is from genome assembly GCA_022545495.1 of Chrysanthemum lavandulifolium. NCBI lineage: Eukaryota > Viridiplantae > Streptophyta > Magnoliopsida > Asterales > Asteraceae > Chrysanthemum > Chrysanthemum lavandulifolium. The sequence continues at coordinate 280,227,567 of CM040238.1, forward strand.
CTAATTATAACTTGATTCAGTTTGAGTGACATTGACATAAGCCCAATGGATATAAATGAGAATACAACTTGAGCCCAATTCTTGTTAAGGAAAAGAGCCCATAAACTCATAGCTACCTCACTTTAGCATATAGAGAGAGACATGAGGATCAATTGTTTTCTGAAACAATCTAACATGGATGTCTTATGAAGACATAAACCGAAACGTAGTTATTCAGATACCCGCAACAAGTTCCATTCTCTAGCAGTTTCATTAGCATGTGGTCGCAAAGTGTCACATTCTGATTTTCAAAGAAACGAAAGAGCATTTGTTATCGTTTGTAACGAGCAATACTAGCTTGAATTGACCATAAGTATACTAGGAAGGTTGTGATAAAAAAGGCTAAACAACTTCAACCAATCGTACAAATAACGGTGTTATTAGTGTTACACCGCAAAAAATCAGGTTTTTTCTACATGTATTAACACTACGCCACAAAAATCATGTGTGTCCTATGAACACCACCCACAATCCACCCTGGTTCTGTCCCTCGTCACAAAAACTAATAACGAAGAAGCAACTTAGCTAGAATATACATCCGAATACTAGTTATATGTTAGATAACTTTGTGTTAATAAGTTTAGTCCTTTTTGTTTTATAACTTTCCGGGTTAGTCGAGGCTTTCAAGCCTTTTTTGTTGCACACGGCCTAACAAGCATTCCCGCACCTATTTACGGACTTTTCCATGGTCATCCCAAGATGTTCACCTTACTAGGTTTGAGCACTAATTTATTCTAAGGGGGTTTGTGCTTATTAGCTTATCTGATTTCGGCTTATATTTCATAAGCCTTAATTTTGAGACTTATGGGCTTATACTAGTTTAGCATATCATAATAAATAAGTAACTAATAAAATGAGATGAATGATAGTAATAAGTTTGATTATATAAAGAAATTACACATCATATTGTTCATACACAGGGAATAACAAGAAGAACAAGAAAGAAAGATTGCATGCATAAAAGCATTAGATAAGCCCATAAAATTAACTGCGCTTGACAGGGTCAAAATTGGAAACACCAATGATGGCACCCAAGAGACCAGCAAGAACCACACCACCAGCACCAATGCTTAGCAAGAAGTTGTTTAGTGATGGAGTCACACCTGAAGCAGCTTGAGCTACATCTGGAACCACCATTGAAGCTGTCAAAGCAGCTGCAGTCATAGCTGTCACTGCCTTCTCTTTCATTGAGCTCCTTACCACCAACCTTCTGCATGGTGCACCACCCAAGGTCTTTGAAGAAACCTTAATGGTCAATGGGTTGAAGAACTTGTTTGTGGGGAGAGCAGTGTTGTTGGTCAATGGCATGGCCATTGAAACTGCTGAGGTTGAAGCCATTGATTGACAAGGTTAAGATTGTTGTTCTTGTGTTTTGTGTGTTTTGTTTGTCAATGAGATTGAAGAGGTTCTTCCAAGGTAGTAGTTAAGTTAAAGGAAGGTTGAGAGGTGTTTGTGTGATTTCCATATAATCTGAGAGTCTGATGTGGCTGCTTTTCCACTTGTTATTGGTGGATAACCTTATCTTTTCATATCCATCCATCATTTCTATATTATATGCCAATGTTTTATGTGGAGATTGGTTTTTGGTAGCTTTTATCACATTTGGTTTAATAGAAAGTGAAATATATTGGATTAGTTGAAAAACCCTTCTTTTTTGGAGACGAAAGTCAAGGATTCGATCCTTATTCTTTGTAAAAAGGTTGAAAGTCTTTTGGAAGCAGCTTCTCTACCTTCGGATAGAGATAAGTCTGTTTACATCTCACTTTTTTCATATTTTGTAAAAGACGGGATTGGACAAACGTTGATTTTTGGTTTAATGGATGGTGAAATGTTGAAATTTTTAGTTTTTTTACTATCTGCTCTAGGAACTATGTGACCTAGTCCAACTCCTAACTAAATTAAAACGTGCAAGCTAGATATTGCAACAACTTGACCCAACCAATACAAAAAGGCGATTCGTTTAGTGCTAATAAACTAAGTAGCCGCGTTTGGTTTGTGATCGGGAATCAATATATACTTGTGTTTGACACTAAGTTGATTATAGCAAGCAAAATGCCTAATATTTATAAGGAGCGTGATAAGATAAAAATATTACGATTAATTTAACTTATAGATTAGAGATTGACGTGTGTCGTGTGGTGATGATTTTCATTCGATAAAGAAACTTAAAGACCAGGTAATTAATCAAACTTAAAAAGTTAAATTTAAAATAACGTTATATTTTGATAGGTAAATAGAATTTACATTTAACCTCAAACTTTGTAAATATATATAACTTCAAATTTTATATAAAAAATATCCTATAAAGTTTATATTTGTTTTGCTTTAAAAATTTATTGTTATTGTTGTACGGAGTAGTTTATAATGTTTTTGTTAAAGGAACAATCATACAAGTAAATCGAAATATAAAAAACTTAATGTCAAAGCTCTTTGCGTGCGAAGATCTAAAACTAGTTTCAAACAACACAAACAAAAAATATGAATAAGTAATTTCGGACGGAAAGAACTTACTAAAAAAGGGCTATCAAATGGTTCCTAAAAAATTAAGATTTTTAGAAATATTGAAATATATATGTGAAATAAATTATTCTTAATCTAATACACATATCTATTTGAATATATAATAACAATCTAGAGATGCATAAACCAAATGTAGAGGGGCATATAACAAAGGTGCATTTTACTTCCTAAGTCGATGTGGGATATAAGATTGAAAGGTAAATGATTTTGTTAAAATAAAGTATAAGAAACCTACCTACACATATGTAAATACCATTAATTCGAACTCCCAAGTTCCAACCTGAAGAGGCATATTTGTGGTTTCGACTTGTTAGTTGATGCCAAATATGACTTTTCATACAATAATGTATGGTATTTATTTTATACATAAATGTTATATTATGCATTAATATCATTTAATATTTGGTATATGTTTTTTTAAACGAATAATTTGACTTTTTTTTAACAGATTTGGTGCTGAGGATGGTTTAAATTTAATCATTGATACCATGTTCTAGATATTGTGCGTGTTTAATAGCATGTAATGAGCATTGAAAAAAATGATTTTTTTTTTTTTTTTTTTTTTTTTTTTGTTTCCTTATTTAAATTTTAGAGAAGTTATATGTTATCATTATAAGAATCATTTTATAAACCCGTGATAAATCACGGGTGGCTTATAGAATATTTGAAATAAGCCCTTTAAATATGTAAAGTAAAAAAATCTCAATCCCCTAAAACAATATTAGTGGTAATTTGCACATAAATTTTATGTAGCATTTCGTGATAAACATGGTTCAAAATGTGTGCGTGTATGGTGATCCTTGCATGCAACATATGTTAAATGATTAAAAAATATGTATATTGTAACATTCGAAAATGTGTATAAATCACTAATATGAGATCCGTCATAGCCTTTTAAGTGTCAAATAACTTGAATAGATACATGTTCACATCTATACCGGAATGTTCATGCCTTTGTTAATCTTTAGAGTAGGAGAGTCGTTAGAGTATAGTAGCTTTCTTCGAATCCATATATTGCGATGTTACATAGACATAAAGATCCAGTATGACGTTTCCTCTTGTTAAGCTTTATGGCTTTCCCTGTATGATGTTTCCTCTTGTTAAGCTTAAAGTACTATAGGTACAAAGAAATTAGATAATATGATACTGTACTCAAAATTCATAAAGTGGTGAAAAAACTTTACTTTGAATTGTTTTACCAAAGTAAATTATATCATAGACATAACAATATTAATGTTTAATATCATGAAGCTCATAGGGAAAAATAATGGTTATATGGAGTGATGATTGTATCAGGAAATGACATAACAATAGCCTGCCATCGTGTACCAAAGCATAGTTGGGCGGCTGTCACAATGAACAATTGTGTACCAGCAAAATGAAAATGGTTTGTTTTAGTTCAGCAAAGAAATATTAAGATCTTGAATGTTAGGCATCAATCTTAAAAGGAATGTTGCAGTTATGTTTGTGACTTGTTTGCCTAAAGCTTGGCTCATTTACTCTCAAGTCCTAGTCATCTTATGGCATATCTTTGCGACCATAAGGCATTTTAAGAGCAAAAACCAACAGCATATACCAACCATCAATCGACATGCCATAACCTAGAAATATCACTCGGACACTTGATCGAATACAACCTGCACGATCTTCCAGAACATGATGTTGAAACCCATTTAAAGATTCAAGACATTACCAGTGGTAATTGGAAGCTTGACTGTACCCAACCCAACCACTTTAATATACACGACTATGGTTGTCAAAAATAACCTCATGGCCACTCAATGAGTGGTAGTCTACAAACATGTCCCTTGAGTCACAAACACAGAAAAGTGTAATCACAAAAACGAAACAACAAAGGATCTATTTCTGTAAACATGAAAGGACAAATATATCAAATGCATGACATGATACGTCTCACAATGAGTTGCAACCAGATTTACGATAGGATTGAGAAATAACATGGCATGAAATTTGAATTCCGCCAAAAATTAACCAACATTCCAAAATTTTGTATTGCAGATCACTTTTCGACATACCAACATCTAAACAACAAATACAAATTTCTTCAAGATCTAAAAATTTTAATAACGCCAACTATGATTGCCATATTGATAAACTCTGATCACTATATCCGTAGTCTATGTAGTTACAAATATACTATATAACCTATGGTCCCACCATATCCGTAGTCTAGGTAGTTACAAATATACTATATAACCTATGGTCCCGCTGTTCTTAAAACTTCTGTATGCCGCTCCTTAACCTGGGTCCAAAACTTGGTGAAAAATGCAAATGATTAATTATAATGTGTTAGCCGTGTCAAGATTTCAAAAACTTGCAATTTATGTGTTAGCCTCACTTTTTAAAGTCTCCTAATCCATAATTACGTTTGAGAAAGAGAGAAAGGTTGACACACCTAATAGGTTTGAGAAAATACATATGTTAATGCCACTTCAAATTTTACACTCCTTTATTACGCAGTTAGATTACGGTGTGAAAGACGTAATTTCAAACATCCGTCATTACTTGCCATTAATAGTCGAGTCCATATCATGTAGCTTCTACGGCATGATCAAGCAATATGGCTTCCAACGTATTTAAAAGTGCGGGAATGGTGTGATTGGGATAAGCTTGAACAAACCGCTATTGTGCATATGTCCTTTAGAAATAAGTTGTAATGATTTCAAGTAGTTAAGCTTTTATACATTTGTAGGGGAAAAGTACTTGTCAAAATAGCTTAAAAGTTGCACTCACTGTTTATTGATAAGCAAAAGTGGATAAGCAAACCCAAACACACTCAAAACTGTATATCCGTTAATTCTTAGCATCATGGAGCTTATAATTCATTATCCAATGGTTAAAAGGAGAGTAATTCTTTTCGAGCATCACAATCCAACTATATGTTGCAGAGGATACAAAATTCTGCTTAATTTAATAACTATAGTGGGTCAAAATTGATTTTGGAGGTTGTATTCAATACATATAAACTTTGGCCAACTTTAGACCCGTTTTCTAATACTCTTATGATTTTGTTTAATTTGCCATTCAACACCCATAAGAAAAAAAAGCATGGCCTGGATTGACCCATTCATAATTAATGGGTTGAACGTATCACCAACAAACAATAGGAAACATGGTTAGTTACCAAACCTTGGAAGTGAAGATCTTATGTTTGGTTTGCACGTAAATGTAACAAAGCTCCCCTTAAGTACAAGCTGCAGAAGGAGCTAAAAGGAATCAAAAAGTTTAAAAAACAACATTAGAAAAATTATTGAAACCGAGACAGGTTGATAAAATAGGAAGCCCTAGGGCGAAAAATAATTCTTAAGAGCAGCAAAATGAAATAGTTGATTCTCTTCATAATTTTATGACCCATAAACTGTATGCCAAAAGTTAATAATATTGAACCATCTAAACATGAACATGTCAAGGTCTCATTATCAGTTGTAAATAGTTAATAGTATTGCCATTCACAAAGTTTTCGTATCTATGCCTTTCTTAAAAATAACAAAAGTTTGCAATCTCTATAATAACAACATATCTTTATCTACTTATGATCATTTTGGTATGATATCATTAACACCAACTTAATTTATGAGAAACCAAATAAACTTTCAAGACTACTTACGCTAGTAAAGTATTAGAGTTGTAAATTCCAGATGAAGGCAATGACGACCAACATGATTCCAACACGGAAAAACATCAAATAAACTTACATATATACATCCACTTGTAACAATAATCTAAATGAAACACCAACATACAACATCATTCCTACTTCGAAAACCAACCCCATGTATATTTCCTGCTTATAGCAATATCACCAAAATTTTACTTGTAAATTAGCATTTATGTATGTTTGGCCATTATAATTGAAGTTCCATATCTACCGTACCTCACTTGCACAACTACAACTGATATACATTTTTTGCAATAGCAAATAACATCAGAGAATAAACACTATATACTTTTACAGAGAATGCATAACATTATAAAACTAAAAATCAACATTTGAGAGTTACCCCATTTGCACGAAAGCTATCTCTTTTGGGCATTACATCAAACACTTGTTACGCATCTTTAAGATCACATAACTTATAATAAGCCAACACATATAAAACCTGAACATAAGAACTATACCCCCAATTAACCAAGTTTCACCGATTCTTGTACACCATTTAAACATTAACCATGATCTTTAGAAGAGTAGTCTTTTACTAATACGAAAGAGCCAGAAAACTAACAAAGTGAATTAAAGGCCTTTATTTGTTTCGAACATTGAAACAAACAGACAAGATTATCTTATTTAATTATCAATTGATATACACAATCAAAATAGTAGTCGATTCAACAAATAATAAAAAAGCCCAAATTAGAATTTCATTTGTTAAGAAAATCTTTACCTGATACAAATTGCGTTTTATGTTGTGCTTAAACTTCGGATTGACATTCAGTTTTGAAAGAATGTGATCTCAACCGAATAAAAAGGCTGTGAAACTTCAAGGGGTGATAGACGTGTATTATGTGACGTGGATTAACTGACATGGCTTTAGTGACGTGGAGAGAATGCCAGCGTGGCTTTAATGAGCTGTCAGCACTTTCAAAAAAAGTTTTGTTTATTATATATATAGATATCTAGTGTATTTATTTTCATCTCAAAGTAACATTTGAAACCTTGTCTTTATTTTGATTTTATATAAGAAAATTACCATAAGAGGCCAAATTTAGGGTTGGTCATTTTCTAAACTTTTCTCATCTCTTTCCCATTTGCGCTACGCCAACTAATCGACTTAATTATTTTTATGACACTCATCAATACAAGACTGAGGTTAGGTGAGACGTCTTTTACTTTCTTAAACGACAAATATCCCACATATATAAATACCTCTCTTTCATCTCTCCTATTTTATTTTTTTTTTTTTTGGAGCAGAATATATTAAAAGCTAAAGAAAGACTAAAGAAACCAAGAATTACATAGTATGAGTATTAATAGGATTTCTAACCAATCTATCCAACTTAATTGTCTTGGGATTTCTAGATGAAATCCACAAGAACAGTGATGAACAATATTATCCCACATAGTCGCCTTATTAGGCTTAGACGTCGAGAAAATCCAAGCATTACGAAAATTCCAGATTGACCACATCAAAGTAGCAGCCACCCCTTCAATAAAAATCTTGGCACTCTTGGACATAGGAGAAGCATCTAACCATGTGTACCAATCTTGAGTAGAAGATAACTCCGGAAAATCCAAAGAACACCACCTAGCTAAAAGGCCCCAAAGATCTTTCGCCATCCCACACAAGAAAAATAGGTTGCTTCAGATCTGACAACCATAGCAGATTCCGGCAACCATAGCAGATCCAGCACCATTCCAATGTGTGATGCGTGGTATTTTTTTTTTCATATTCAAGTGTGTGATGCGTGGTTTTCCATTCCAAATAGGAAACACAAGGCAACATATTGCATCATTACCTCCTAGTTTGCGAGTTGTATACAATAGCCTTTGCTGTTAATAGACTTTTGGTGAAGAGATCACATTTACCATAGGTAATGCTATCCCTTTGACTGATTATGATGGAAATCTACTAGAAAAAATAGAAGTCTTTTCTCGTATATTTGCTGCTATCAAAAAGCTTTCTGCTAAGTACGCTGCGGAGGATTTAATACCCAAAAAGAGTCAACCACCGGACGTTTTCTTCTTGGGAGATCGAGGTACCAAACCAATTATTGTAAATGAAAGTACCAAATCTTTTTCAGATATGTACAAAACCAATTATTTTCATATTCAATTATTGTAAATTGCGTGGTATTTTTCTTTTCAGATCTGTACCAAACCAATCTTTTTTTCAGATCTGTACCAAATTTGTAATGCATTTTTTTTATAAATAAAATTATGGTTAATTGCGTGGTATTTTTTTCAGATCTGTGATGCGATTTTTTTTTTAAATAAAATTGTGGTAATTGAGTGGGTTTTTTTTCAAGATCCGTGATTTTTTTTTTTTTTTTTTTTTTTTTTTTTTTTAAATCGTGGTTAATTAAGTGCAGTTATGTTGGAGATGGATTTATTGAATGGGTGGATCGAGTGATGAAATAAGTAATTTTGTGTGATCAAGATAGATAATTTTGTGGTTGGCGGTTGGGTAGTGGTAGTCGAAGCAAATGAAGAATGGTGGTGGTGGTTATGGACCTGTAATTTTGTGGTTGGCGAGTGGTGGTCGGCGGTTGAAAGAATGGTAGTCGGCGGTTGAGCAGCGGTGGTGGTGGTGGTTATGGATAGATAAGGTGGTGAGGTAGGTGGATGGAGTTAGGAAAGGGTAGGAGGGATAATTAATAAAGAAATATAATAAAGGGTAAATTTGTCATTTAAGCAAAAAGTAAAAAAACATGCCACCTAACTCTTGTACTTGTATTGACACATGTTATAAAAATAATGGAGTCGAGCAGTTGAGCATGATCTAAATGGAAAAAAGATGAGAAAAGTGTCTAGAAAATGGACCAACCTTGAAAATTTGGCCTCTTTTGGTAATTTTTTTTTTATATAATCCTCTTAATAATAAATTATCGTGTGTACAATATTCATCAATTTGTAAATATTTATCAAATGCATCAGTTGTTGAGCCGTATGCCAATTGGCGTATAAAGAAAGTGCATTTCATAATAGGATTAATACTCATTTGACATGTGTTATCGGGTCAGACTATAAAGAAATTAAAATGCTCGGAAAGAGGATCTGAAGTATAAATAGATACCTTCGACTATTTTAAAAATTAATTTCCTGCTCATATGATATCAATGCCTAAAATAGTACACCGGATATTTTGAATTATCACCAAAATAGTCGGCCAATAAAAGTTTTTCTGCATCATTACTTTCACTGTTTATCGGATTATACGAGCGTAAACTTTGAGCTTCGTGATGTTCCAACTAATTGGTGATACTTATAAGATTTCATCCAAAGCAAATAGTCATCTTCATCAGATTCATATACACCATCCTTGTTCAAAGATTACAATATTTGAATTTTTTTTTTTTTTTTTTTTTTTTTTTTTTTTTTTAGTATTTGTTATAAAGGATAAAAAAAAAAGTTGTATGAAAAAAGATGATATATAATAAAGGTGAAAGAAAAAAAAAAGTAACTTCAAATACCGTCTTTCACGGGTTATGGGTCTACATACCGTCTTCTATGATGTATGGGTGAGGTTTAGACGTAGACTACCTTACCTCTACCAAAGGTAGAGAGGATGTTTTTGCCAATGGTAGAAAAAGACCTCCGGCCTTGCAAGACGTGATGATTGAACCCTTGATCTCTGTCTCCAGAGACAAAGGTGTTGTTAACCATTTTATCTAACTTTGCTCTTAGCATAATATATATAAAGGTGGAATAAAAAAAATATAAACAGAAGCTAACAATTGGAGGCCCAACTGTCAAAATTTTCAAACGTTCTCCTCTTTGGCTCAAGCAAAAGAATTGACGTTAGGGCTTTAGCGCCGTCAAGTCTCGGTATGATGGCGGTGTTGTGGCGTCATGCCACGTAGGATGACGCCGAGCAAATATGACGATACCTATAGCCCTGAGACTTTATCATAAAGAAGCAATTCATTCATTTGTATCTTTTTTATGTTTTAATAGAATCATTCATTTGTATCTTTGATTAAAAATAAAACTATAAAAGAGCTTATACTTATCCATGCTAAAGAGACATTTTTAGAAACGACGTTCCGTTTGTTAGCCGTATTCTTGAATTGGACCCCTTTAATTATTAAAATAAATGCAATATATCAAAATAAAATTATTTCTTTAAAGTGTAATCAATAATTGTTGTTTATTAAACATCTTTGAAGAATTTGAAACACGACTTGCAAGATCATGCAACTAATTAATATAACATACTTTTTTTTTATATACTTGTTTTTTTTTTCAAAGCATATGCATTGAAATTTGTTGCATTTTTCTTGCAACTTTATTTTATTTTATTTATTTAATATATGATGTATTTTTTACTGAACTGTAAGCTATAACTATCAAAGAGTATAAAACAGGAATACATTTCATCTCTAGAATTTGTAACGCATGTGCTTCCATATCTATAAATATAAGTGAAACAAACGTATAGATTTAAAAAATGTTCTTGATGGGTAAAAATAATACTTCTTTTAATTTGGTTGTTAAAAGTTGATTGAACAATCTAACTACCTTAATATCATAACTCTCAATGCCTTATTTTGTTACAAAATGGTAATTCTAATTTTCTTCAAATACACACAGTTACTACATAGATAATCGACAACTTCTAGTTTGTTTATGATTATACATAGGTGTAATAGATAACGTGAATTTTACATTACAAATACAATAAATTAGTAAATTTCAAAAGAATTCATGGTGTTTTGCACGAATTCAGTGATGTTATATTTCTAGTTTGCTGATTATGTAGGTGTTTTTTCAAAAAAGAGAGAACTTTTTTTACATAATTTGTGCATGCATGTATCTAGCCATGCTTAACTAAGTAGGTATTGAGTATTCACATTAACCTGCTAAACTAGATAAATAATTGAGACATATAGTGTCCCTTTGTGTAGAAAACTACAAAATTCTCTTAGAAAAGATTAATTAAAACTCTCTCCCCAAAGATCGGACAATTTCTCTTTAGCCACGACTTTTGATCGTGACTAAAAGCCCCGATTCTTGTAACTAATCATATATATAAGCTTGACACTCTACTTAGAAAACTCTCGCAACCACCAAAAACAAATGGTAGACATAAACCTCCCAAAGGCTCTAACCGAATCACTACCATCACCACCACCACCAGCACCAGCACGATTTCAATCGTACTCACATAGTAAATCAAACATGCCCATGCTATACTACGGCCTCGTGGTAGTAGCAACCGCAGCCATCGTCCTAGCCATCTACAACCTCATAATAGTACGTTGGTGTGCCAATCAATACCGTCGTTCACGTGAAGCCAATAATCAACACTTTGCTAGTCACAGGAGACCCTCTACAAGCCGAAACAACAACATAACACCTTCTGCCCTCTCTCGTGGTGGTTCAACCATAGGTTTAACGTCGAGTTTTCGATATAAAAAGGGTATTATTGAAGATGCTAATAACAATAATGATATCGAGTGTTCGGTTTGTTTATCAGTTTTCGAAGAAGGTGAAGAGGTTAGAAAGTTGCCAAGATGTAACCACTCGTTTCATGCTTCATGTATAGATATGTGGTTATACTCACACTTTGATTGTCCGTTATGCCGTGCTCCAGTGGTGGACACGTCAGAGACACCACCGCAGCACAGGCATACGGACTCTGAACACTCAAGAGATGAATTGTTAGCTAGCTCTTCTGTGTAAATTATACGAGTATTGATTCTTCTTCTTTTTTTTTTGTTTTGTTTTGTTTTAGATAAGTATATTTTTTTTGTTGATGAATTAAATATGGACGGAAATTATTATTGCATTAAACAAAAGAAAATTAAGTTAATGTTGTTGAAAGGTTGGCACTCGTGGGGCCTTATCTAAGAACACATCAAGATGTTACATCTTTTGTTTTTTTTCTTACGTATTTTAATTTTAATATTTGATGAAATATAAGCTATAGATCTTTAATAAAAAGTTGTCAAGTTGTATAATTGTAGAACACGAGCGGGGCACCCGCGTGTTGCTGCGAGAATGTTGTGTTTAATCTAAGTCGAAACAAAAATATTGTATTTTTTTTTTGTTATTAAGGACGAAATTTGCAAAAGGTCGATAACGGGGGACTAACGGTACGATTTGAAGCTAACTTGAGGGACTAAAATCGTAAATTGCGTATGAACAGTGCACGCACTATTCCCCACTATATGTGTACTGTAGCAAACAATGTTTGGCACTCTTCCGTACTGTAGCATTGGTATTTTCCTTTTTAGTCCCTGAAATTGACGGGTTGTTGCAACGTTAGTCCTAAGGGACTAACGGTGAAAAAAAGTTAACATTAGGGTTGTTTTGTTTAATATTTGCATACAGAACAGCAAGTTATCACACGTTCTAATTTACGTCACTACCGTTGGGATAACAACCAGCTTAAAACTAACTTCAGAATAACCAATAACCTCAGAGGCTAACATGAAAGTTGCGTGTGCACTGTTGCTACAGTACCCCGGATGCTTTTTAGTATATATAATAATATATTGTTATATATAGTTGTTTTTAGCAAAAGTGCAATATAATAAGAGTAGATAGAATGAGCATGCATGGATAAAGTCAAAGTATGAAGACAAAAGGGCCGTACGTCGACCACACAAATATATATGCAGTCGAGAATTAACCAAACACCCACCAAACTTAACTTAACTTAACTTGAATTGTCTTCTTGTTGGTAGCTAGCTAGATTATCTATCTCATCCACACAAATGTCTAGCAATGTTTTTATCTAAGTATTAGGATTATAACTTATTTAACATAAGCACGTAGCAAACGGTTTTATCGCTATGAACCATTTATAAGAGCTACATATATATATGTCTTGGTCAGGAGACGTGTGATTGAGAAACAAATACAAGTTTCACTTGTCAAAGACTTAGACTGTTTGAGTCGAGTCCTCTATTGGTGGAAAATCGTGACCTCTTGCACCCTTTTATGGTGCTGACTAGCCCTTTCTCAAGAAACGGCAAATGAATAAATAAAAACTAACAAGAAGGTAGCAAAATATTACATCGGTTGTTTGAGTCAATCTCAAGCCAAATTAAACATTTAGAACCTTTACATTTTAACCAATAAAATAAACAAAGACGAATGTTATCAAATAAATCACATTTGCTCATGCATTGAGAATTGAATGTGACCGAATTACGATACTTCCAAAGAAACCACCATGTTGTTGCAACAATTACTTGTAAGCTAACCTTATGATCATATGACAACCGAATGTTATCGAACCATGAAGTCCAGTCCAAATGAGAATTCAAAGTAGGGATAGGCACATCACCCCAAATTAGAACCAACCGCCAAATATTTAAAGCAATATCACACGAATAAAAAACAAGATTGTTGGATTCCATACCGTTAGAACATATCGGACATGAGATCGATGGAATATCCAAACCTCGTCTTGACAGGTTCAACCGATGAGGGAGTCTATCCAATCTCAATCGACATATAAAAATATTCACCTTCCTAGGAAGGACTTTAAACTAACTTGTTGGGACCTCAAATGTCGGGAGAATATAATCGTCAATATGATTCCTTGTGACCCCTACCGAAAACGTACCATCTACACCAAGACTCCAACGAACTTCATCTTGACCATCAAAATTTGATAAAGCTCTCAATTCGGTTTGTAAAGCTTCACTTAAGGCATGAGTTCGACCGGAATCTGTAGGCCTCTTCCAATTCATAATCCACTCGCCATTCACAAAACGATCTCTAATTAGACAATTAGGTTGCACATCAAGATGATATAACATGTTATAACGATTCATAAGAGGACAATCACCTATCCACGTATCCATCCAAAGCCTCACCTTTAGAACCACATCCAACTTTATACCTCAATGTATCTTTTGGAAGAATACCACTAGAGTGTAAATGGTTAATGAAGCCAATGATATTTGTCAATACATCATTAGATTTACATGTAAGATGATCAAGACCCGCTTACTCCCCATGAATGGCTTTAATAACTTGAACCCACAACAAAGATGGGTTGGTAACCAATCTCCACCTCCATTTTTTAAGGAGAGCAAGGTTAAAAGCCTTCAAGCTTCCAATACCTAACCACCTTTACCCAAAGATGCCAATACATTCTCCCACTTGATCCAAATCAGTTTTTTCGTGTCTTTGTCTGCAGCCCAAAAGAACCTGGCTCTTAATCGTTCAAGTGAGGAAAGAGTGGATTCCAGAACTTTAAAAAGCGACATATATTAAATACCAACACTCCCTAAAACCGCTTTAACCAATTTCGATCTACCTCCTATTAAAAGAAGGCTTGTCTTCCACTTGGACAATCTGGCTTCAAACTTGTTGTTTAAACCTTGCCAATGCATTAAACGATTCATGTTTACACCAATGGGAAAGCCTAAGTAAGTAAACGACATGGAACCCACTGAGCAACCCGTGACCCGAGCCATTGCTTCTATATCTTCGCTAGGCATACCAATTCCATAAACACTAGATTTTTGAACACATTAAATAAATGTATGATGTTGTCCATATCAACACGATCCCATTCTGTAACCAACAAGACATCATTAGCGTAAAAGAAATGAGAAAGCCGAATACTTGGATTACCTACAGTGACACCCACTACAACAATCGGATGGACGGGCGAGGAGACTTTCGCCGGGGACGCAATGTCCCAGGTGAAAGTCGCTAAACGAAAAAATCAAAGCTGACGTGGCACATGAATACATTGAATAGTTGTAGAAAATTCAACTAATACTTTCGCCGGGGAAAGTCTGTTGACTATTTAGTATACTTTGACCGCTCAGTCAAAATTCAACTAAGAAATTTAAATGAGGACTTGTCCCTAAGAAAGTGATTTCACTTTTGACGAAAATTTGACCAGAGTCAATAGCATGTTAATTGTTCCCGCCTTTATTCCTCGCTTCAACTTTTCCGGGACATGTCCCGACAAAATGGTATTTACAAAATACGCAATTATATGTTAAATATACACAACTATTAATACACAACTAAAACCCCGATTAAATGTTAAAAATATGAACTTAATTATATTGTGGTTCATGTTGTTTCATTCATTCTCCTTTTAGTTAAACATCGTATTATTCCAACAACAACAACAACATCAACAACAGCTACAAGAACAACAGCAACAACAACAACTACAAGAACAACTACTACTAATACTACTTCACCTAACAGCTCACGAAGTAATGCATCCGACTGACATGCGTGGTCGTCAGAAGTCCTTGCCATTTCAAGTCTTGCCTCCAGCATCCTTACTCTTGTCTCTAGCATCTGTTTTTGTGATTCCAGCAAGTTTATCCTAAGATCTTTGGCATTGCAGCTCGAGCACTCTGTTGGTGCAGATCCAGAACCTTGAGATGTTGAACCAAAAGAGATTGTTCTTAAGTACTCATCAAATTCACTCTTCCACATAAAATATCCGCGCCCATTATCTTCTTTTCTGGGATGTTACATAATATGAAAATTATAAGAGATTACAACCCAATTATTTGTTTATTTACATAAATAAGAAATGTGTGATTGTTCACCTTCGACAGAGGACATGCATAATATTGTCGTCGGATGAATATTCTCTATGTGATGTTCTTAATCTTATATTTCCGCTCCACAAGAACACATAAAAGGATTAAATGGCTCCATCTCGTGTTTTGAAATTCAGTGTGAAGATAAGAGGTTGTGAGGTTGAGTGGTTTGAGGATAAGAGGTTGTGAAATTCGTGTGAAGATAAAGGACTATAGAATGTGTTTGTCATGTTGGTGGGAAGTTTTGGCGCCATTTTTTTTGTGGGAATTTTTGGCGCCTTTTTTTGTGGGAAGTTTTGGCGCCAATATTTTTGGAGGGAAGTTGAGATCAGTAGAAAACTGCAAGAATTTGGACTTTACTTGTGGGTCTGAGGAAGACATGTCTGTTAATGAGATGTCCACCCCCTATACTTGGTCGTTTAACATGATACGTATACCATAGCACCTATACTTGGTCGTTTAACATGATATGTATACCATAGCACCTATACTCGGTCGTTTAACATGATACGTATACCATAATACACCTATACTCGGTCGTTTAACATGATACGTATACCATAGCACCTATACTCGGTCGTTTAACATGATACGTATACCATAGCACCTACACTCGGTCGTTTAACATGATACGTATACCATAATACACCTATACTCGGTCGTTTAACATGATACGTATACCATAGCACCTATACTCGATCGTTTAACATGATACTTATACCATAATACACCTATACTCGGTCGTTTAACATGATACGTATACCATAGCACCTATACTAGGTCGTTTAACATGATACGTATACCATAATAAACCTATACTCGGTCGTTTAACATGATACGTATACCATAGCACCTATACTCGGTCGTTTAACATGATACGTATACCATAATACACATATACTCGGTCGTTTAACATGATACGTATACCATAGCACCTTTTTAGGTTAAATTTAAACTGATTTATTATTAATTTTAATTATTTAAAATGATAATAAAGAGTTTTTTTTAAATGAAAATTAAATAAATACACACCTTTACCTGGGACATGTCTCCGGGAAAGTTTTGTGAAAAATTTATTTTCCTCCTATCATTTACTTTATCCCGCCTAACTTTTCCTGGGGACAAGTCCCCGAAAAGTATCGCTAAAGACAAATTAAACTTTCGCGGGACATGTCCCGAAAAAGTAAAGGTAAAAATACCTCAATTATTAACGAGATCATCACTTTGAGAAAAAATCACCACCACTTTCTCGCCTCTGCAACCACCACAACACCACCACTTCCTAACCATCTCCACCACCATCTCCACCACAAAGACCACCACTTTCTCGCCTCAGAACCACACACGCACTACTCGTGCACGATGTATCTCCCTCCTCGCTTAATTTTGTCTCTTCTTCTCCATTCTTACTCTTGACACTGCACTACTACAAACCTAGGTATAATTTTTGATTTTTGTTAATTGTTTTCAATTTTTTGTTAATTTTTATTAATATGTGTTAATTTGTGTTAATTTTTGGTTAGGCTTATCATTTGGGTTTCTGGTCTATTAAACCTTTCTTGTTGGGGTTCTGATCTTGTTGATTTCATGTCATTAACATTTGATTATTTAGGCGATTGTGTATACATATGAGCATATGAAATTGAATATATGTATTAGTTATGTAAATCATAGTTGTAAGCACTAACACGCTCAGTTTTAATCTGTCACTATAAGAATCAGATAGTAGTTGATACAGTATGTATGATGTGTTAATTTGTGTTAATTTTGTAATTAGTTTTGTGTTAATTTGTGTTAATTTTTTATTTTTATTAATTTTTTGATTCTTTCATGTCGAGACTACAACCGAGACCAAGCCGCCTCCCCAGCGGAGACCACAGCCGAGGCCAAGCCACGACCACAGTCGAGACCGTAGCCGAGACCAAAAGGTAAGATATGTCGTTGCGTATTTTAAATAGTTTAGGGTTTTATGTAATGAGAACTATCCAAGCATCGAGATATGAAAGGGTTTGTGAGGGTGCCTCATTAACCCCACTTCACTCGCCACCATTCTAGCACTATCATTACAAACCCTTTCATCTCTCTTCTTATCATCTCTGCTCTCTCACTCTCACACACACACAGAGAGTTTCACACCAAAAAACACAAACTAAAAACACATACACAGTTATGAACTCTCAAAGCAAGCTAAACCCTTTTGCACAACCTTTCTACCCTTCAAGATTCAACCTCATCATCGTGTAACCATAACAAACCGTAACAAGAAATGGGTCAGACACTTTCATGTGTCTCATCGGACCAAGAAACCGTGTACCTCCTCACAGTAAACCATCGGAGGCCACGTGTCACCGCCGCTACTTCTTTTTGTTGTTTGATAATATAGGAGACAATTGTTAGTGAATTTTTTGGAAGATCATTGTAAAAAGGAGAATGAAATGATGTCGGGAAATGGTGTAATAGCACTTTAACTAGACACACTAAAACCATTCTCATGTTTTCACCAACCCTCAACCCTAGACACACTGTTCAAAAAGTCTTAAGCAAACATGATCAAACATTTTGTATCACAAGCAGATGAAACAACATGATCTCATTAACCTAGTTAAAGTGCTATTACACATGAAAGGGGGTGGACCCCAACACCCTGCCAAGATCTTGGTTTAGGTCCCAAAATCCACCATCCTACCCTCCTACCCTAATTGTTAAAATGACCAATTCAACCCTAATGGTTTAAAGGGTCTTTTTGATACCCGATGCTTGGATAGTTCTCATTACCTAAAACCCTAAACTATTTAAAATACGCAGGTTAAGCTTTGAACAAACCAGAAGAAGCGAAGATATCGGAGGTCAATCGACAAACCGCTGATGAACACGAGTTCGAGCCTTATGTGTTAGGATATGTTTGTAGAGAATAACATGGATTATTATGTCGTTTGTGTGCATTATGTGTTAGGATTCCCGCTAAATGGATTATACATATAGTTTTGGACCATTTGCGGATAGGTAGCTTATGTATAGTTTTGTAGATAATCATGTGTTAACGATTTTTGCACCGTTTTGGAGATTTTGGAAACACATGACTATGTTAGCGATTGATGGTTATATATGATATTATGTTTAGCGAATTTGTGTTGTTGTAGCATAAAACAGGTTCTGAAAACAGGTTGTTACATTGTAAATTTTTTTCGGAAAAAACCTGAAAATTACCCATTTTGCAGCAATTTTATGTAAAATGGGTCAAAAGCTTTCCCCGAGGACATGTCCCCAGCAAAAATGAGTGCCACGTCGGATTTGTTTTACCAACAGAAATGGTCATGGACCCACCTGCCCGATAAAAGTGGACTTTAGTCCCGGGAAAGTATTCCCGAGGGTATTCTTAGGAGACTTTCACGGGGACATGTCCCCGAGGAAAGGTTTCGCAGGCGACATGTCTCCGGCGAAAGCCCTGATATTTCCCCTGCGAAAGCCCTGATCGTTGTAGTGACCTTTGATCAACTTTGATTGGGTTGCATTTTTTATCGTGATATGGAGTCCACCCATGATAATTATAAATAAAAAAGGCGACGATGGATCCCCTTGTCGTAGACCCTTTTTAATTGAGAATTCCGATGCAGGACTTCCATGGACGAGGATGGAAGTACAAGCAGATCCTAAGCATTCTTGTATCCATCTTCGCCACCTTTCTCCAGGACCAAACTGAATCAGAATATAGTCCAAGTATTTCCAATCAACTGTGGTTAGTTTAAATTTTAACTTAGGTTATGAGTGGGTGAGCACTAGTCAGTGAATAAATATATTTGTAAAATGCATAAGAGGTCTTAGTTTCATTTTTTTATTCAATCATCTGAGATATATTTACTGTGTATAAAGTTCAATTTTGATATCGTCCGAGATATATATTTACTATGTATAAAAGCGTAAGAGTTATTTAATAACGTGAAATTCTTTTAGGTTCGTATTGCTGTTTAAAGTTTAGAACAAGTATTTTTGATTGATTATATGTATTTTGATATTAGTCTAACAAGATTGTCTTCTTTTATAAATAAATTGTGTGTTTGTTATTGAACTTTATAGGTTTTTATACATGTAAGGTAAACTTAACTATTGTAAATTATTTTGAGAAGAAAACCGGTTTGATTCGGCGGTTCAACCGGTTGAACCGGTGAATCGACCGGGTTGATTAAAAACCTGGTTTTTTAAAACATTGGTTTTAAGTAACCATGTTACTGATGAAGTGTTGCTCGACAGTCAATTGTTTGGGTGGTTTGTTTTGTAAATTTTTACTTTAAGCCCTTAATGTTTTGTAAATTACTTCGCGTACTTTAATTTTTAATTTTTTATACTTTTGACACATATACTTTTTTACCCACTTTAGTAAACAAAATGATTTTTTTTTTTTTTTTTTTTTTTTTTTTTTTGCTAAATCAAGCAATATTTAGGTTTTTAGTTAAATATATTTAAAATAAAGATAATAGTAATAATTCAAGTATTACTCAATAAAGAATGAATTAATTTTTTTGAAACACAAAAATTCTCACTTTGAGTTTTGTTTTATTATGGGAAATGATACATGGATTTAAACTTAGGCTTAAACTTCGATTTAAAAGCAGTGTCGTCGATCCCGACTACGCAGACAGGACCGACTTATTTTACAATCATCAAGATGATCTGCAGTGGTTTTGGTGCAAGTTTAGGCGTAAGTTTGGGTCATGTCATTTTCTTTATTATATAAAAGGTGGCATCGTTTTGTTGTTCATTTTTTCCTAGTCTATTCTAAACGAACAATTTAGCTTCAAATATGGAAAACAAAACATTTAGTTGATTTCTAACGTTAACGAAAAAAAAAAAAAAAAAGGCCTTTTAGCTCGATCCTTTCCATAGAAAAATCTAGACATCGTATGAAATTGCAATACATGTGTTTTGTGGATTCATACTATTTAGTACATGTCGTAAGTCAAATATTTATCGTCCTGACGTAGATATAATTAATCGAAAATTATGTATATATACTAAGGTAAATGCTTCATATACATGGATGAATTGATTGCGCAAGCCATAATTAAACAATACCATATTGCACATAATTGAACCACAAAAATAATATTTGATCATTAAGTTTTCTGATAATAATAATAGCATATCAAAAGACTATATATATCTGTTTCAAACACGATATTTCAGCACCAACTTATGGGACATTTAGAATTTGAGATCCCCTTGTGAAAAAATAAATAACAATATCACTACAATACTTGATCAGCTTATAGCTTAGCCAAAATGTATAAATGTGTCATCTAAAAGCTTTTTCACGGCACGTAAATAAATATGACGAGGCATAGAAGGCGGTGGTGGAGGAGGAGGAGGCGACTCGAGGAAGCCAACAGATTCATGTCATCAGCAAGTCAGAAATGCCTTAAGAATATGGTTCACGAAGCATCTGGCTACATCGTTTCTTGTTGTTACTGCACATTGTTATGCATCCAAGTATATCAGCAAAATTTCCTAGGATATATAGGAATTAAAATTATATCTTGATAAAAAATAAGTATGTATAGAAATACATAGATTATGGTAACTCTACATTGTAATATGGTGTAATGCTATTGTCATTTTTCTCTGCAATCAAGCTTAGACATGTCAATTTAGTGGTCTTCTCACGTGTGAAGAGAGGTGCACCACGTGTTAACGTCATTATGGGGAGGGGTGCATCACGCGTGAAGCGCGTATTTTGGAGAAAAGTTGGTGCATACCACAGGTTGAAGTGGAGGGTGATGGTGTCTTTTGTGTTTATTTAAGAGCATCCAGAATGCAAGCTTAATACAATAGCTTTTTTATAGACCTTTTATCAAAAAGTTTTTAAAAACTTTTGCTTTAATGTAAAAAAGCCATTAAAGGTACAAAATAAGTTATAATGTTACTAAAATAAAGATGAAAGAGATGGTTAAATTAAGTCAAAGCATAAGGATTCTCAAGTTATTGGCAATTTTTTTGTCTTTAATGGTTAAAAAAAATTTCAATTACTTTTTAAATAGTTAAAGCTATTGAGAAAGCTCTTCTAAAGATGCTCTAAGTAAAATATAAATAAATAGTAAGTCTTGTAAAAAACGGTGAACACTTTTATTAAACAGATTTACAAATTTGTAATATAAATAACATGATTTGGAAATCATACTCGAATCTGAATTAAACTTGTACACAAAGTTTAAATAAATTCCTAAAATAGGTTTGTATAAAATGTAGGCGAAATTTCGAAACTGCATTCGTGTACGCAGTTCGCAAGCTTGGAACCCATTTTGGTCGAGAAATCCGATTTTTTACACCCCTGCGGGCGCACGTAGGTGTTGGAGTAAACCCAACAAATCAATACCTAAATTTCTATATAAACACATCTTCATTTCACACTTTGGAGGATGTGGGATGTGTTATTTTTCTCAAATTTTATGTTTCAAATGACTTTCTTTGATACACGACATCTCATTTATATTTTCTTCATTTTAGACATACCTTAGCTCGTTGTTAAGCTCTCTTAAAAAAGAACGCAAAACTACCAACCAACAAAAATATATATAATATATACATATATTAAATAATGTCCGAATTTTATAAAAAATCATTTTTTCACAAACATTTCCCAACATTTACCACTAGAGTAATAAATGGATGTAATAAAAGGGGTAAGAAATGCAAATGATGTGAAGTTGATAATAGTCATGGTTTTTTAATGTGCCTCGATTAAGACTACGAAAGACTTGTAGCTCACGAAAAGAACGTCCTGACCTGATATAAATACACTTTTCAAATAAAATACGCAGTGGACGTCC
This sequence comes from Chrysanthemum lavandulifolium, assembly GCA_022545495.1. Taxonomy (NCBI): domain Eukaryota; kingdom Viridiplantae; phylum Streptophyta; class Magnoliopsida; order Asterales; family Asteraceae; genus Chrysanthemum; species Chrysanthemum lavandulifolium. The sequence goes on from CM040238.1 coordinate 280,250,162, forward strand.
TTTTATGGTCCCGCGCTTTATGTCTTAACATTACCTCACTGTATTAGAAAAATCCTAGTCATAATACCACTAAATTGTCATGTCTGTCATAAGTACTTAGGCTACTGCATGAGAGGGTCAGTGCTCGGTTGGGTAAGGGTTGTCAGCTCGATTGCCATAGTGGTAGAAAGTTGTGTTCGGTGGGGCAAGAAAGAGAGAAGAAGGTTGTGTATACAACCGAGTTTTAGTCAAGTAAATCCAAAAAAAAGCTAACGTTCTATTAAAAAAAAAAAAGAAAATTAAACTTTACCACTTTTACAACATTATAAATACCAAACTCAAACACATTTTTAAACACACAATTTCAAACAACTTTCATAAACACTTTCAAACACATTTTGATAATTATGTCATACTGAGTTATTTTTAATTCTTCGTCTTCGACGAGGAAGAAGTTATGACGAGTTACGGAGTTCATGGAGTATCTGCAATGCTTGGGACACTTAAGTCGTCACGCAAAATGCTCGGACGAAACCACACGGCTAGGGATCATGTAGGTGCTCATAATCGTCTTAGTTTCCGCATCTCAGAAGAACCGTTTATAACGAAAAACATTTCGTCGGTTCGGATGCCCGAGACCTATTCACTCAAATTGTGCAAGAGAGTAACCAATCATTCTCCTTATTTTCAACAAACTCCGATTGTAGAGGTTTACTTGGTATTTCTCCATTGGTCAAGTGTCTGCGGAATTTCAATTGGGATACGCGGTTCCTCGATTCTCTTGACGATTCTCAGCATGGCGCAACAACAGACGCGATTGTCTCCGTAACTTTTGCACGGTTATCATGGAGTTATATGGTCGAGTATTTGCGAAAGCCCACGATTCGGACCTTGAAAGATTATATGCTCATCACGAGCATAAGCATGGGTTTCCGGGATGATGGCAAGCATTGATTATGCAGTTGGCCTTGGGAGAACTGCCAAATAGTTTGAGAGGTCAACATGCTGGGTGATCACGGCCACATCCATTCATTTTATTGAGCGGTGCCTCCCAAGATTTATGGATTTGGCATGCGTCTTTGGTGTCCGTATGAATAACGATATAACGTTTTATATCGTTCCTTTTCAATGATATCAAATCGGAGAGCATGAACTTGAATTCGAGGCTAAGATGTTACTTACAAAGGGATATTATCTTCATGACGGATATATCGAATGGTCTATTCTTATTAAGTCCATTTCAAATCCTCGTCCTTGGTGATGAAAAAGAATCTGTACAAGAGGAAGCACGAGCAAGGAAAGAGTGGAACGACTTTCAGGTGTTGAAGAAGAAGTGGAAAATGCTTAAAGTTCCTCTCGAAGGTGCGTAACAGGATCTCAAGATATTGTGTATACATGCATCATATTACATAATATGATCATCAAACACGAAGAGCGATTTGTCCTACATGGTTTCCAAAGAGGCCACCGTGATCATGATCCGGTAAGATCCCATCGAATCCTTAGTAGTTACTCGAGTTAACGGATCGATCAACTCATCTAAACATAAAACGATTTGGTCGAACACATTGGAGAAACCGTGAAATGCGATAATCAAGAGATTGAAGCAAGACGAAAGTGACGAAAACCGAATCGACGATGAAGATTTTTGTGATGTTTTCGCTTTTAATAAGATTGTAACGCTCACGCTTTATTACTTTAAGTTTTTAATTATTGTTGTAATGTTAAGTATTTTTATTAATGAATTTTAATTTTGTGTTTAAAATATTTGAATTAAAAAAAAAAAAAAAAAAAAAAATCTCGGTCACATGTAATGCATTGGTCGTCGTCGGTCGTTTGGAGAGAAATAGCGATGTGGCATGGCGAACAGGTCAGCCTCGCAAATTTATAATAGAGTAATTTTTATAATATATATAATATATTAAATAATGTCCAAATAAGTAGAGTTGATAAAACGTTTTGATAACTGAAAAAGAGATTGATTATTATTATTATTAGTCTTTAAAAAGAAGAAAAGAGGCAATAATTATTGAGGAAAAAAGAAGTGACTTTAACAACATTTTGAGTGGGTCAGACGTTTCCCCAACTTCATCCTTTCACCTCACTTTTTATCCCAAATTGGCAAAATTCATATACTCTTCCCATTTTGGTAAAATAATGTCTAATTTTTTCTCAACCAATCACAGTTTTGGGAGTGAAAATGATACTAGTATCTGAGTGATTAAAGAATGTAATGGTTTTATATTTTTAAACGATATGTTTCTAGACTAGTAGTAACAAGATCGAATGGTTCGGCCGTTCTCTTTTAGTCGATCGTGTCCTCTAAGGGTGTAACGAGACAAGACAATTCATGAAATTATTCGAGATCGACCAGAACTACTCAAACTCGACCGATATAAATGAGTCGAGCTCGAGCTACTCAGTACACTTTAGAGTCGAGTTCGAAGCTGAAAATGCTATGCTCTGAGACACGCATAAGCTTATCGAGCTTCAATGATATTAAATGTTCACCCCTTTTATATACATGTAGTTAGATAAAATAAACACACAACAATTTACACCCTGTTATTAGTTTTGTTAATAATACTCTCTCCGTTTCAAAAAGAGAACAAATTGACAAATTATGATATGTGTAATTAATGTTAGTTTTGATTGATGAAAAATCATTTTTACCCTCATAGTTAATGTAGAAATTAGGAATGAGTAATTAATTAATGTTTTAATTATAAGGAAAATCACCCATGATTGAATGACTGAGCTATGTCATGGGGGAAGTCTTTCTGGGACGAACATAAATACTAAATAGTATAGTGGACATTTTTTTGGGACGGAAGACGGTTGCGTTTGTTTTTCTGAAAAACCTCTAAATAACATCTTAATCGATCACAGACGCAATCGAACTTAGACAAAAAGTGTGTTTGTTTTTTCAGTTATAAATGATACAGACAGGTAGATTAAGAGTGTTTGTTTTTATGATCATTAAAGCTGCTAAGACGTAAAAACATCTTATTGAACTAGATGTGTAAGGTCTTAACACCTCTTAATGCTAACACCTTCAAATAATTTTACAAAACAAACACTTTTATATCAGATTCATTGATTTCAACCACTTATTCATATTAGTTGGAATCGATTCGATTTTTCAATCACCATTGATTCGGATGCTAGAATCGAGTTTAAATCGGAAGATCTTAACAAACAAACAACACCTTGTCTCAAATTTATTGTTCATTTTTTTTCTTTCTTTTTGGGATTATCCAAAATTAATTGTCTATTTCTAAAATTAGAAAGAGATGTTTAATCGAGTTACTATATTATCTTTATTTAGTTATTATTCAAGTTTTAAAAATAAATTAATTAATTAATTAAAGGTAAAGCAGTTTTATAAAAATTAGAGAGAAAACCTTAACAATTACGAGTATGTTTTTCTTAACTTGTTTGCTTGTTTTGGATGTACAATTATTTTGTGAGAAGAGAGTAGTACTAAAGCGGTGATTAATAATGGCCAAGTTATTATACGGTCATTTTCTTATTTTATTCATACGCTGCATGTCTTTTTTTTTTTTTTTATTTTTTATAATTTTGTTTATATCAAAACTATAAACCGAAAAGCGAATCAAATATAAAGTTTAATAATAAACGCTTAAACTCCGAAATACTGAAAACGACAAAAACCGTGACATTCGAAAAAGTGTGAACAAAGGAATACTCTATGCGAAAATAAGGCGGTGATACCATTTATGAATAGTGTATCCCTTTAATAATATATCTATTAACATGATCTATGTGAATGATTAGGATCCGAGGATACACACTGAAAAGTGAAAACAATCTCTAAAACTATATAACTAATAGCAAACACTTGATTGTAATTTAAATATTTAATTTTCTACGACCAATTGTAATAAGAGCTAACTACCTAACCAGAACCCTCAAGTCTATTAACATTCTTTTTCTTAAATATTGTTACACGATGAAAAGGAGGGCTGGTCTTACGATTTCTTGGATGACAGTTTGAACCAAAGGCGGGACATTTGGGTCCTTGCTCCTCTGAGATGTCATATTTCCAAATCCAAACAACAAATCAAACTAACGGAGATGAATATTGGAATCATCATCAAATACAGGGGGCTTAGACTTGTATATAACTTTTATGACCAAATTGTTATTAGAGTCTATTTTAATTTGATGTAAGTTGCTTTGCAAACCCTTCGGATAGGAATGAATTCGAATGGAACCAGTTAGGTGTTTTGTTATAATTTACACAGTTGAAGCTGTTTGACCTTTTCATTTGACCAGAAGAGCGCTCTCTTTTCTGGAATTGCTGCATTTAGTGTAAAAATGGTTTAAACTGGTCAATCTTGAATCCGTATATCAGTCTTGTTTTACCGAAAATTCTTTTTCATTTATTGTTAAACATATGATTATTGCGATTACCAAACGTCCATAGGAATTTTATGTATGATTGGTTAACAAAAGAGTACTTTACAAATATTCCGTGCGAATGTGCTATATTCCTTTAATGACACCTTGCAGGCGGTGAACCACAAAGTTGTTTAAAACGGGTATTTTTGTTGTGGGTGAAAGTTCTGATGCGGTTGGAAAAGGCGGAAGAAAAAGGTTAATCTTGTTTAAACATTGGATAAATCATGACACGTAATTAAATCGACGCTAGACAAAAAGTGTGTTTGTTTTTTTCACGTTATTAAGATAAGAGACAAACAGATTAAGAGTGTTTGTTTTTATGATCATTAAGAGCGCCAAGACGTAAAAACATCTTATTGAACTAGATGTCAAGAGTGTCTTAACACCTCTTAATGCTCTAACACCTTCAAATAATTTTACAAAACAAACACTTTTATATCACGATTCGTGATTTCAACCACTTATTCATATTGTTGGAATCGATTCGATTTTCAATCACACATCTGTGATTCGGATGCTGCTAATCAGATTCGTAATCGAAAGATCTTAACAAACAAACAACACCTTTGTCTCAAATTTATTGTTCATTTTTTTTCTTTCTTTTTGGGATTATCCAAAATTAATTGTCTATTTCTAAAATTAGAAAGAGATGTTTAATCGAGTTTACTATATTATCTTTATTTGAAGTTATTATTACAAGCTTTAAAAAAATAAATTAATTAATTAATTAAAGGTAAAACTGTCATTTTATAAAAATTAAGAGAGAGAAAACCTTAACAATTACGGAGTATGTTTTTCTTAACTTGTTTGCTTGTTTTGGATGTACAATTATTTTGTGACGAAGAGAGTAGTTCTGAAAGCGGTGATTAATAATGGCCTAAGTTATTCATACGCCATTACTATTTTATTCATACTGGCTACTTTTTGTTTTTTTTTTTTATTTTTTATAATTTTGCTTATATCAAAAGCCTATAAACCCAAAACGCGGAATCAGAATATAAAGTTTAATAAACAAACGCTTAAACCTGCCGTAAATACTGAATAAACCGACAAAAACCGCACAGATCAAAAAGTGTGACAAAAGGAATATTCTAAAATAAGCAAGGTGATAAATTGTATGAATAGTGTATCCCTTTAATAATATATCTATTAACATGATCTATGTGAATGATTAGGATCCGAGGATACACACTGAAAAAGTGAAAACAATCTCTAAAACTATATAACTAATAGCAAACACTTGATTGTAATTTAAATATTTAATTTTCTACGACCAATTGTAATAAGAGCTAACTACCTAACCAGAACCCTCAAGTCTATTAACATTCTTTTTTCTTAAATATTGTTACACGATGAAAAGGAGGGCTGGTCTTAATTATTTTTTGTATAATGATATTGAAATGTTACACAATAATTTTTATCTTTGATTTTTCTAACTACATAGAAACACGACATGTGAAATTCAATCATTTTGAGCTAGTGTTACAAAAATTGTATCAATTTGGTTCTCAAATATAACATCCTTAAAAAAGTAGTAAAAAGAAGAGTTGACCATGCATGTATAAATGTCCGGATGGTATTTATTACACACTAGACTAGATCACTAGATTTTTTTTAATTTGACTATTATTCACACAACAACACCCATCCAAAGATTTGACTAGATCACTAAATAGAAAAGGAAAAAATCACGTTGGCTTAAGTGGGGTGGATTGTGTAGAGCCTGCCACTTGTTCTTGTCTATTTGTTTTCTTCAAATAGTTTGTCACATGTGTTTTTTTTGTCATGCTATTGAGGCACCCCAAATGCTATAGGGTGCTTGGCAAGTAGAAAATATGTGTTGCATTGTCATTTCTCAATCATTGGGTGGTGAATGTTTTTTCTCGATTTCCATGCCAAAATATTAAAAGGGTACTACTAAATACACCAAAAGTAGCTAATATACATTGAAAACTGTGATATTTAATGTGATATTTAAGTAGCTAATACACATTGATAATGGTGATATTTTGAATGGGCAATAATAATGAGCTAGACCAAGCGTCATTCGGTGTGCCGCTTTTTTCCAAATTATGATACTTGTAAGATTTGTTGTTTTTATTATTATTGAATTTTGCCTTTATATTTACTTTACTCACATTTTTTTTAAAGGGTTACCCCGATAAAATATATTACTTACAAAAAATGTTTCAAGTATCTATACTACTTATAACGGCTTACGACCTTCTCTCCTAATTTTTTAAGACGTCATTAATGTGTTTTTAAACATTACAATTTTTAATGATAATGTACACAAAAATTGGTTTTACTAATTTATCTTCCACAACATTTTAACGCTCATTTATTATTTCTTTTGAATTTGTTTAGCTTTAATGCAAAACGCACATATAAATGAATATGATTTTAAACGCACGTAAAACTACAAAAGCTCCAAAACTATTATTATATCGTAAGAGCAGAATGGAATAGGAATGTAGGATTTAGTGTAGTTTTATAAAAGATTTGTTATTAAGTGTATATATTTAGATAATTAAGCTTATATATTTAGTTATTATGTATAGCGTTAGCTATAAATCGATTTTAACGGAACAAAATAAAATATATCGAAGTCATAAAAATTATAAAAATGCATTTCTCGCAAGTATCGGGTGATTAAATAATTATCGTATAGAAATTTCGTACACCGTCGTGAATATATATATATAACAATTGTTGGACGTGTCGGATCAAGTATCCAAAATAAGTGATCGTGCGATAGCGTTTATTTAATAAATAAATATACGTTAATGAAATATGCAAATCCATGCATGAACTAATACGCGAATGTTGACCATTACCGTTAACTAATGCATATGGAGGAGAGGACACCTATGTTAGTCATCAAAATGTGTTTCGCGAATATTATTATCGCATTCTAGAAAATATTGACCTAACAAAATAGTTATGTACTTTTTTTATATTGTATTTCTAAATATTATTATCGCATTCTAGAAAATATTGACCTAACAAAATAGTTATGTACTTTTTTATATTGTATTTCTAATTATTTTTCTCAGTGAAATTGTGGTATTTGTTCATTTATATATAAGAATAGAACATTCTTTATATATATGACAAAAGTAAGAATAACTATAAAAATAAATAGATAAACAAAAGAAGTAGAAAAAGAATTATAAAAGTGAACAATAATTAACTAATGATGGTTAAAAAGAAAAAAGAAATCAATGATTAATATAATGATAACTAAAAAGTAAAATATTAAAAGCAAGTCAATGATTAATAATTAATGGGATAGTCTAAATACACCAATATCATCTTAAAAAAAATTTGGAGAGAAGGCCATCCTTTCATTATAAGTAGATAGATATTGAAACATTTTTGTAAGAATATATTTTATCGCAGAACCTTTAAAAAATGTGAGTAAAGTAAATATAAAGGCAAAATTCAATAATAATAAAACAACAAATCTTACAAGTATCATAATTTGAAAAAAGACAATCGAATGACGCTTGGTCTAGCTCATTATTATTGCCCATTCAAAATATCACCATTATCAATGTGTATTAGCTACTTGAGGGAGGAGTGATATTTCTACCCTAATACCTGCCACACGCCACCTCTATCCAATAAAAACCTTCCAACTCAAAACTACCCCAATACTACCCTAACACTACCCTAACTAGACGGAGCACCCTAGTACCAATTCATTTTTTTTTTTTTTTTTTGTATTTTGTACCGCAATGTACCACCCTTCTTCCTTGATACCCTTCTTCTTCCTTGTACCCTTCTTCTTCCTTGGTTCTTCCCAGAATCGCAAAACAAAACAAAAAAAGGACAAAATACAAAAACAAGACACAAGAATCACGGTAGCAACGCGGCTTCCGAGCTCGCAAAAACAACCCGCAGTCGAACCCGAGCTAGTGAGCGCAGTGTTGCTTTCGTTCACGAACCCACGCCTAAGCCGATGCCCACTCATAGCCCTTAAATATCACATTAAATATCACGCTTCAATGTATATTAGCTACTTTGGTGTATTTAGTAGTACCCAAGTTGAGGTTTTGGGTGCTATGGTTAGTCATGGTGGGGTGGTTCTTTACAAGTTTTTTACTTTTAGTTTTACAAGTTTTTTAGTTTTTACAAGTTTTTTTTGTTTTATAACTTTTAGAAAAACGAGTCGGAAAATTTTGAGGCTCAGATTCGAAGGTTGCAAAGTGAGATTTTATCTCACTTTACCGTCCATCTTGCTTCGGTTATCATCATCGCCGAAAAATTTTAAGGTTCAAAATCATCATCGCCGGAAATTTTTGAAAAATGCTCAATTGAGGTTGCAAAGTGAGATAAAATCTCACTTTACCGTCTATCTCGGCTTCGGTTATCATCATCGCCTCACAAGTCACAACAGTCTCAAAACCGCAAGTCTAACCAAGCACCCCATTTTCTACTAGCTAAGCACAACAGTCTCAAATCGCACAAGTGCACAAGTTCACAACAACAATCTAACCAAGCACCCCATTTTCTACTAGCCAAGCACCAACAGTATCAAAACTGCACTCCGTCTAACCAAGCACCCTATTTTCTACTAGCCAAGCATAACATGTCTCAAACTGCACAAGTCACAACAGTCTCAAACCGCACAAGTCTAACCAAGCACAAACACGCTTATTGTGCAAGAGGTAAGTAGGATTCCTTTCTGCAAAGTTCACAAGAAAGTAAACAAGTGCGCATTTCACCTTTATAATGCCACAAGAAAGCAACACCACCACCCAAAGAACTAGCAAGAAAGCAACAACACAACTAGCAAATTCCACCAACCACAACAAACAACAACTAGCAAGAAAACACCAGGACCACAAGTGTCACAGTCCACCACAACAAGCAACAGCACCACAAGCAACAGCACCACAAGCAACAAACATGTCTAGTTCACCATTTGACACACAAGAGGTAAAAAACTTATCCAATAGGCTCAGATTATTAGCTTTTTAGCTCATGTAGGCTGCAAATTTGAATATTGCAAATTAAAAGTCGTATTTATTATTTTTTAGGTGTTCCGGGATGAAGTTGTTTTAACTAATCGGGCAATCCATCGCTCAATTGAACGGTTTTCTTATTGTTAAAGGAAGAACTAAAACAGATAGGGCTATAAGTACTGATCGAATTTAAGTGTTCTAGAAATGAGACGTCCGTGACGTGAAGGTTTTAAGATGAACTTCAACGGCAGACCGGTACCGCTAAAATTAATTGCCCATTCAGACATCGCTAAATATATAAAAGGTCGAACTGCACCGCTAAAACTAATGGTCGGATCTCGAGGTCAAGTCCGAGGCATAATCATGATCTTGTAGACTCGCTCCATGGTTTTCACAGCCATGCGATTAAAAGAAAATGAGTTAATTTTGGTGGAGCAATTGACAAAACATCAAGTAGCACCACGAATTATACTTTCTTCACTAAAAGAGAGCGATCCTAATAACGTGTCTAACATTAAACGATATATAATGCACAAAACAAGATACGCGCGCCATTCGTGGTGATTTGACCGATACAACTCCTTTTAGTTCATTTGAGGCGAAGGTTATACATATTACCCTGTGGTAAATGACCACACTAATGAGCTTGAGAAAATATTTTTGTTCACCCGACGCTATATGCCCCTGTGGACAACATTCCGGAAATCATGTTGATGGACTCCACATACAACACCACGTTGTTTAAACCGCCATTCTTTACAATTGTTGGAGTTACTTCAACAAATGTAACATTCTCATGGCGCTTAGCTTTTTGAACTGTGAAAAGAGCCAAATTTCAAATGGGTGTTGGAATGTGTTAAGATTGTGATAGAAGAACAATATTACTCGGGTTATCGTCACCGACAGAGATTTAGCGTTGGGGCATGCGGAGCGTAGTTCCCAAACGCTAACAATTACACTCGTCGATGGCATATCAATCAAAATGTGCTCAAGCATCGCATACACAAATTCGCTACTAAGAGGAGTATGAGTCCGTTAGATGGACATGGGATTTGATGGTTAAAGTTCAATCAAGACGTGTTCACGCACTATTATCATCACCTATGTGATTTATTGGTCCAAAAGCAGTACTTACCCATTAATACATTTTTATTATTATTTAATAAATAACTACTCGAATTGTTTTCTCACTTTATTAATTCATTGTTTTCTCGGATGTTTTGCGGTATTTTAATAATCGGTCGCAACATTACGACCGCATGTTCAGGTCGTACATTACCGATCAATATCGCAGCTTTCACCGCACAACAACATATAGAGTTGAGGTCAACACGCTGTTGTTGAAGTTATACTGGGCTCCACACACCCAAATTTTAGACACGTTGTTGTGTTCGGTCGACAAGATTATAGCCGCACAAGAAACCGCGATACGAGACTCTTTTAATACAAGCAAAATCAAGAAACCGCATTCGTGTAAGGGCACACTATTTAACGAATTACGGATAATGTTTCAAAAGATGCTTTACTACTCATACTGCAGTAAAGTAAACGGATTCGGACCCACATGGGCGTGGTCATCGATTCATGGTTAGTTTATGGTTTACCATGCTATCACGAATCAGACACCTTCGATTCATGGTATGTATATTAAATTTATGTCTATCAAGTTATTCTCCCGGCAATACCGATAATTTTAACTAGTCACTTTTTTCAATACAGATCACCTATTCCGCTTAATGTTGTTGATATTTTTGAGAACACTATGTTCCTCGCCTATAGTCCGACATACTCATATCATCAAGAGCCTCAAGAGCCTCGAAGAGCCTCAATATCTTTCTTGTCAAGATGACGAGATAAATTCCAAAATGTTTTACCAAAGCATCGCCGCTTGTCAAGAAAAATATGTTAAACATGCTCAAAGGTATATACGCCCCGAACTGTCAACCCACAACTCTTTGTCCAAAACAAACAAAACTTCAAAATCAGTTAACTACGGGAGAATGATATCATTTGGAAAAGATGTTGCCGCATTACATTCATCAAAGATCGACAGGGTGGCTTTAGCGGTGATCCTTGTACTAATTAACTTTTATGTCATCTGCAATATGTGTTTATTTAGAAGTTCTTAACTTTTGAAATTATAGGATGCTGTTAAAGGTTTTAGCTTTGCAAACACAACGTGTCGGGATGCATGGAATGAATATCATGATATGGGAACCGAGGGTGTGAAGGCTGTTGTTGATTATAAAGTTTACACAGTTGAAGCTGTTTTAGACCTTTTGCAATTTGTAGCTCCACGGATGATGAAGCGCGGTAGTGCTCATTATTCATATGGAATTGCTGACAATTTAGATGATAAAAAATACGAGCATTATAAATACTGGTCAAATCCCTTAGAATCCAGGTGAATAATCATGTCTTGTTTTACCGAGCAAAATTCATTTTTTTCATTTATTGTTTATAACTATATGATTAATATGCAGATTACCAAACGCTCCTGATATGGAGATATTTTCAATGTATGGAGTTGGATTAGCGACAGAAAGAGCGTACATTTACAAATACATTCCAGCTGCTGAATGCTGCTATATTCCTTTCCAAATCGACACCTCTGCAGACGGTGGAACCGAGCAAAGTTGTTTAAAAAACGGGGTATTTTCTGTTGATGGAGATGAAACAGTTCCGACACTGAGTGCAGGATTCATGTCTGCAAAAGGCTGGAGAGGAAAAACTAGGTTCAATCCTTCGGGTATTAAACAATATGTACGAGAGTACAATCATGCACCACCAGTAACTCTACTAGAAGGAAGAGGTACACAGAGCGGTGCACATGTGGATATTATGGGTAATTTTGCTTTAATAGAAGATATTATACGGGTAGCAGCCGGGTCTAATGGGACAGACATTGGAGGAGATCGGGTTTACTCTAATATTTTCAAGTGGTCTGAGAAGATCAACCTACAACTATAAAGTATACAATGCTGTTAAGCCGATAATACAGCAAAATGTTTCAGGACATATGAAAAGCCCATCGTAATGAGAGACCATCCTCATTTGCTGTTAGTGTGGTTGTGCAAAACCTTGTGAACGATTTGCAAAATGAACGAAGCTAAACAAAGGTATTATAAGTCCTCTAATATGGCGATTAAACATAATGTGTACAATGTTGTTGCGGTCTGCTCTATACCATTTGATGGTTACATAAAAATGGGACAATGATCATCAACGTACTCCTCTTTCACCCTTTTTACTTATCTCAATGATAGACAACTTAACTCATTGTAAGTTTTGATTATCGAATTTTAAGCATATGATGTTTAAAAGTTATGAAATATTATTTGTAGCTAAGCTGTGAATGATCTTTTCTACATGTTGAATATTGTCTCTTTTAAGAATATGGTTCGCGAAGCATCTGACTAAATTGTTTCTTGTTGTTTCTGCACATTGTAATGGTAACTCTAGATTGTAATATCGTGTAATGCTATTGTCTTTTTCTCTGGAATCAAGCTTAAACATGTCAATGTGGTTGCCATTCTTATGTGTGAAGAGACGTGCACCACGTGTTAAGGTCCTTATGGCGGAGGGGTGCACCACGCGTGAAGTACATATTTTGGAGAAAAAGCTGGTGCAGACCACGGGTCGAAGAGGAGGGTGATGGTGTATCTTTTGTGTGTGTTGTGAGATTAGATATGTGTGTTTAAGAGCATCTACAATTCAAGCATTTTACAACAGTTTTTTTGAAAAAGCTTTTAAAAAACTTTTGCTTTAATGTAAAAAGCAATGTTGCAAAAATCGTGAATCCCAGTAGTCGACGGTCAATCAGAATATGTAATGTCGTCAAATCGGGATTAATCGGTGATTAATCGGATTGGTATTTCGCAATTTTTGGTATTTACAGACTGCATAAAAATCTTAACCGATTCCAAGCTCTGCTATGTTTCCAAACCTCAATAAAAGGCTCAAATTCGATTATGATGCCTATCATGCGTTATAAATGAAATATCGCTCCCAAATTAAGTAGAATGCCTAATTTTTTTTTAAATGACCGATTTTTACCGATTCGGCGATTTTGACCGATTCGGCCGATTAATCGACCGATTCACCCATTTTTGATTAACTTAGTATTGATTTTTTCCTAGACCGATTTTTCGATTGATTTTCAAAATCGACAGGAACTCGCCGACATCGATTAATCGGCCGAGTTGACCGATTTTTGCAACATTGGTAAAAAGTCATTAAAGGCACAAAATAAAACTTTTGTTTTACTGTAAAAAAGTCATTAAAGGTACAAAATGAATTAGAATGGTATTAAAATAAAGATGAAACATATGGTTAAATTAGGAACAGCTCGAGGATTCTTAAGTTATTAGCAAAAAAGGTTTTGTCTCAAATGAAAAACTTTTCCAATTACTTCTTTAAATAGTTAAATGTTATTAAAAAAGCTCTTGTTAAAGATATTCTAACTTAAGTAGATATAAGAAAAGAGAGATGATTCGCACATTTTAATTTTTTATTTGCACACTATTTGCACACTCAACTATACAAGTAGTTAATACAGTATATTAATACAATATAAGTCTGGCATGCATAAATTGAAGTGTGACAATTAATTAGTAATATGTGCAAATCAATTTCCATGAAAAGAGATGGTAAGTAATGTAAAAGGGGTGAGAAATGCAAATGATGTGAAGCTGATAATACTACTATTAAAAGAGGCAATAATTATTGAGGAAAAAAGAAGTGACTTTAACAACATTTTGAGTGGGTCAGACGTTTCCCCAAGCTGAAGCCAACTTCATCCTTTCACCTCGCTTTTTATCCCAAATTCATACTCTTCCAATTTTGGTAAAATAATGTCTAATTTTTTCTCAACCAATCACAGTTTTGGGAGTGAAAATGATACTAGTATCTGAGTGATTAGGCGCCTAGAAGTGATTCAATCCTCTCATTTTCCTGTCACGCCTTTCTTTCTCCAAATGACCTTCGCGCGATTAGGTGCGCCGATGAAAGCGACCAAGTTTGTTTTTTTTTTTTTTTTTTTTTTAAACATTTTTAACACAAAATAAAATTTCATTAATAATTAAACGTTACATAATAATTCAAATAAAATTAAAACATTACGAAACTTATTAAAACATTACAACACTTATTAAAATCTAGGTTGTGGCGTCGCTGATCACCTCTTTGAGTTTCTGCATTGCTTGTTGTTGTATTGCGGGCAAAGACTAGATCGATTAGCGTGCAATAGAACGTGAGATCTAGATCATATTTCTTTTGTCGCTCAAATTCATGTTTTTGTTGTTCTAGTGCCAATTTTTTGCTTTCCCTTTCTTCTCTCTTTTGCTCCATCTCCAACACGATTTGCCGTTGTTCTAGCTTTTTCTTCTTCAAATCATAGTATTCGTCTGCCAGCTCATTCTTCTGCCCGAATGCCTTGGACTTGATGACATTCCATTGCTCGGCAACACCTTCCATGTAGGTAGCTTTCGAAAACACCGAGGATTTCTTTTTATTCTTTTTTGCGGCATCACGACCAACTGGTTTAGCAGGCACATCCGAGTGCACATTCGAGTCGATTGAAGTCCTTGCTCCCTCATCTTGGCTTAAAAAAGCCGGCATCTCATTATCCTTCCAAGCAGAATGGTCTCTCAAAATCTTCCAACAATGCTCCAAAACAAACGGATGATTAGACACTACTTGGTATTCATCACACGCTCATGTATAAACAGTGAGGTCATTCTCACCACTTCCGTAATTCTTGTAAGCATTGTCGTAAATGACACAAAATTGTCCAACTCTAGGACGAATCCTATTTTCCACTTTGTAATGATAGAGTTGTCGTTCTTTCCGCACCAACCTCCTTCTCAAAATAAGCAATGACTTTCGCCAAAATCCTCAGCATTTTGGTTGTTTCCGTTATACTATTCTCGGATACATCACACCAAGCGTTGCCTGGCGATCTCTTCTTCTTTGGACCAAAGCGACGAATCATTCTTGCCTCTTTCTCGACCCTTCTTCTGCCTTTGTAGCTCGTTTATTTGGTTTGACCGGTGGACGTCTCTTCTCGACATTCTTCTTCTTCTACGTCATCAAGGTTAACCGAATCGTGATACGATCCATGAGCCGAACCGGACCGGCACCGTGATACTCTTGGCCGGATAACCCGATCCGGTTCCAACATAAAAGCGAAGATTGTTGTATAATTGGTCTTGAAATCAAAACCCTCGAGATTGATACGGTTAACCGGAGAATATTCTTGATAATTCGAATATGAAGACGTTGATGAATCCATTGTTGGACGGTACATGATTCGGGTGACCCATACATAGATTGGTTGCTTGACGGAGTAGCTTTGTTGTTGTTGTTGTTGGATGTTTTGATGCGGTGGAACAAATGGGCGATTCATAAAAATGGATTGTTAGTTTGTTGTTGTGGAGCTTGTTGGGATTGATATTGAAAGGGGGGTTGGAAATTGATTCTTGGTAGACACCGGTTAACCGGAAGTCGGATCGGTGTTAAAATATGCGGGCGTTTGCCAAACAGGATTTTCGACCTTTGGTTGGTGGTGTTTTCTTAGACATTTTTATAGAGAGGATTGTGAGTTTTTGATAGAGAGGATTGTGGGATTTGTTAGTTTAGTGTGTAAATATGTTGTGTATTTATAGGGTAGTTTTAGTTGTATTATTATTATTATTATTTTTTTTTTTTTATTATTAATTTTTTGATATGCAACGTAAATATAAACGGTAACATTTTTTTTGTCGATCGGCCAGGCGATTCAATTGGGTATAAAATGCGGCGATCGACAACCTCCACAGCAACTCGATCGAGATGAAATCGATCGCCAGGAGGTGTCGATCGAGTGGGATTCGGCCTTATTGGGGCTAGCCTTAAAGAATGTAATGATTTTATATTTTTTAAACGATATGTTTTTAGACTAGTAGTAACAAGACCGAATGGTTTAGCCGTTTCCTTTTAGTCGACCGTGTCCCTCATTACGGAGACCGAAGGGAATGCGCCCCCCTCCACCTTTCAAAATGCATTTATTTGGTCGGTTAGGCGATCGAAACACTTGAAAGTGTTTGTGTGTGATTTTATTTAATTTATGTTTTGTGAAGTATATTTTTGTTGTGATTGTAGGTTCCTTACTCGAGCATTTGGTCCGTGTTCGGTTTAGGAGAGAGAAAACTGAGTTGGCGCTGATGTGATGAGCCGTTTGGTCACACTTGTGATCATTGTTACTACTAGTCTTAGTATAAGGATAATAATTTTGAGTCGGAGAGATTATTATGTTACTTTGATAAAATATACACACAACAATTTACAGCTGTTTAACAATATTCATTTTTTTTTTGTTAGCTTTGTTAATAATACACACTATGTCTCAAATTTATTGTTTTATTTATTTTTTTATTTTTTTGAATGAGCTCAAATTAATTGTTCACTGCTAAACTTATAAAGAGGTTTTGATCGAGTTTATCATATTATCTTTGTTTGAGGTTATTAGAGCACTCCCATCCATAACACCAATAACACCGCGTCACGCCGCCACATCGCCTTTTAACATTTGACATTAACATCCCCAAAAAACACTCCCATCCATAACATCCCAATAACACCATAACACCAATAATATTTTATATTTTCAATTTCAACCCTAAACTAAAACAAATATTTCATTTATTAAACTAAAACAAACATTTTATTAAAACTAAAACATATTACAATACGTGATTAAAAAAAATACAACGAAATAAAAAAAAAAAAAAAAAAACACACTTCAAATAAAACGTTACAACAAATTAAAGGAAATACGATCTATCGACGAGGTTTCAAGTTATATTTTGCGATGATTCGATCTTTTTCGTCATTGATCCACCGCACGACCATTGGATCTTGCCCGTCACATGGGCGTCATCAAAACTTGATCTCTTCCAACCTTGTTAATGTGAGATCTCTTTCTCTGCGACCCGACACGCCGCTCGGAGGCTTCGTTTGATACGAAACTTGTTTGCCATAGTTTCAGTAAAATAAGTCGACGAGCTCGCTCCTCCAAAGCTTGTTCCCCAAGACTTGTTGTAGTCTCGGATCGTGCTTTCTTGGTAGCACGCTTTTCCCATGGGCCGTGGTTGTTCATCATTACCAAACAAAGCCTCGTTTGTTTGGCTTGGGACTTCATGGGTTAAATCAACCGGTTCCGGCCTCCCATTTCTTATAATGACGCAAAACATCCCAAGCGCCATCGAGACCAAACAGTGCTCCTCTGCTTTCCTCACGATACCATTGCTTTGCCCGTTTCATCACATCCACCTTACTTTCACCGCTTCGTTGATCCGTTCGCGCGCACGTAACAAGAGTTGAACTTTGTGCATATCCTGCTCAACGTTGTCCATTTGCTTGACATCATGTCCTTGGTGCGCTACCGTTGAAAGTCGAGTCTATTGAACTCATTTCGACCCGATACCAAAACGTATCTCTAGGTTGGCACTTTCCAACTTTTGGATCCTCCAAACAATATGTAACACCTTGCAAGTAATGCTTCCTCCGAATTCCAACGATTGGTAACGACAACCTCCTCATGAATCAATTGGTTCGGGCTCGGGGTCTTTGGATTTTTGGATTTTAAACCAATACGACCTTTTCCTTTTTTAGTGGAGATGTGGGTGTCTCAAAGAACATCTTGTGTTTCAGTTTGTTGTTGTTGTGATCATTGTGTGAATTGTAGGTTTTGAAAGTTGGAGTTTAAGGTGTTTTGTTGGTTTTGTTGTTGCCAAAACAATAATGTTTGTTGTTGTTTCCACATTTCTTCGCTTGATAAGCCTAGTGGGTTGGGGTTTGAAGATGAACCAAAGATTCGGGTTAGATGATGAACCCGGTTTGAGGATTCCACCCATCATTGAGAAGATTGAAAAAATATCGTCGTTGCCTCCGACATTGTTTTTTTGAGCTAGGAGAAGTTGAAGATTGATAGTATTGAGAGGGTTTAGAAGTGAAAGTGTGATTAAAAATGGTGTTTTGATTGTGTATTTATAATGGTAAAAAGGTTTTGATTTTTTTGATTTATTTTTATTTATTTATTTATTTTTAATAAAACTAGCGTTTAGGGACCCGAAATGAATTTTTTTTAAATTTAACGGTAGTAGCCGTTAGAGGACTACATATGAAAAATTTTGAATTTTTTTTTTTTTTTTTTTTTTTTTTTTTTTTTTTTTAACGAATAATGTGCAACGTGCAACCCACCAACAGCGTTAAAGTTCGACACTTCCAGTATATCATAATTAAAAAGCCCCATAACGGGCGTTATACCGTTAGGGATGAGAGTGCTCTTATTACAAACTTTGAAGGATGAATTAATTAATTAGTTAAAGGTAAAACTGTCATTTTATAATAATTAAGAAAAACAATGCTGTAATAATTATATTTTTTTTAAATAAATAACCATTTGTTTTGTGACGAAGAGAGTAAAAGTGTGATCAATAATATATCTATTAACAGGATCTATGTGAATGATTAGGATCCCATGATCACGGAAAAAGTGAAAACAATCTCTAAAAATATAAAACTAATAGCAAACACTTGATTATGATTAACATTCTTTTTCTTTAATATTGTTTTTTTGTATATTTTATTGATTATGATAAAAAGGAGGGCTGGTCTTAATTGTTTTTGTATATATTGAAAATATTGATCCCGAATGTTACACAATTATTTTTATCTTTGATTCCGGATTCTAACTAGATCTTATAGGATCCCGATCTTGAAACACGACCGATCTTACTTTTCTCGGATTAACTAAAACATTTTGGGTTGTTTGTTTGTAGATAGTGTTAATCTTTTTAAACATTTTATAATCATAATTTAGGACAACATTTATCATTCATTTGGTTATCATGTATTAGAATTTGTAGATTTGTATAAAATTACTTTATTAAAAATAACATTAGTCATCGATCCGATCTTCTGATCACGATCTTCTGAAATTCACTACATAATTATAAATGTTACACAATTATTTTTATCTTTGATTTTTCTAACTAGATAGAAACACGACATGTGAAACTCAATCATTTTGAGATAGTGTTACAAAAATAGTACTATCAATTTGGTTCTCACATATAACATCTTTAAAAATGAGGCATACTAAAGTCATATAAAGTTTACATAATTAATTTTTATTTCACTATGTGATTGAATTTTTGAGGCGGAGATTTTTTTGTGTAAAATTTATGTAAATGTAGCAAATTTCCTTAAAAAAGTAGTGCTAATAAAGAAGAGTTGACTATGCATGTATAAATGTCCGGATAGTATTTATTACACACTAGACTAGATAGAAAAGGAAAAAAGCACATTGGCTTAAGTGGGGTGGATTGTGTAGAGCCTGCCACTTGTTCTTGTCTATTTGTTTTCTCCAAATAGTTTGTCACATGTGTTTTTTTTTTTTTTGGCCGAGCACTTCAAAGTTCTCACCACCTTACAGCCTGCCACTTGTTCTTGTCTATTTGTTTTCTCCAAATAGTTTGTCACATGTGTTTTTTTTTTTATATATGTGTCATTTCTTTATAAAGTAACAAAAACATCTTTAATGAAAAAAAGAATGTTACTAAAACTTTTATTTCCACATTCAAAGTTTTAATTGTCATATGTAGGGCTAGGGCTGAGCACGGTTCGAAAACCAGACAGACTAAAATATTCGGTCTATATCTGAGTCGATCCATTCCTGTTTAGTTTGTCGGTTGATCTGGTCTAACAAAACATAATGTCCGGTTGTGCGTAAGACCGAATCGAACCGAACCGAAGACCGAAAATGATTAAAAGAGTTGACCGGACCGAAATACATTCGGTCCGGTCCGGTCGGTGCGGTTCGAGCGGATTTCTCGGTTCGATCCTGCTCAGCCTTACATCAATGTACAAAATTACAAGTACAATAAGAATCATGTTAAGTGTTTACCGATAGAATATAGTGTGGCAATCAAAATTTAAAATGTGCAAATCATCAACCATCTCACAATTAAAAGGCTTGTGTTCCATTAGTTGTGTGAAAAAGGTCTCAACCAAATAATTGTGGGTTCACATCCTCCTTAAAGCATATGATGTAGATTTGTAATATAAATATTATGAAATAATTAAAAGTTACCGTTCTAAAAAAAAATAAATAAATAAAATCATCCATCTCACATATCATTACCATTATTATTTGGTATTGTACCAAATCATTTTAATGATTAATAAACATCTTTCATTCAATATACATGTTTTGTTAAGCTCAAATCACATGTATTAAGTCCATAATGGTGTATCTCGAAGATTTTACATGAAATCTTCTACTCATTGTATTTATATTAAGGTAGCATATAAGTTTGCACTTTCCATACAAAAATAATAACAAAAATTAAACACCAAACTTAATACACCAGTAAACCGTTACTCTCGAAGCTATAGGCCAAATTTGATGAAACAACGTTGTGTTAGTGTGTCTATCCGTATGTATTTACTAATTCTCAAATTTTCAGTATTCTGCAAGCTATAATAGATTAAGTATTACTATATTTAAGTGATATGCTAATGCGACAACACATTTTCACCATTACACCTAAAGCTCTGATATCCATGTTAACTAATAGAGAATAATATTGATTGAATGTCTTCATTACATAAAATAACATGTTTATTTATAATAATAAAAATAGCTTGAATAAGCTAATATAAAACATAAACCTCATTAAGCATAAACTATTGATTAAGCTTGGGCCTTACCACAACTACCTTGGTGATGTACTGATGTAACAATTATAATATAGTTTTTCTCTTGAAAGAAAGATACAATAAATATATTAAAATTGGACATGGTCTTCAATAAGATCTTTACAACACTGTTTGTGAGATCCTATAACAAGAAGCTACAACTGGTTGAGAAAACTAATGCATAAACTTTAAATATTGTACCTATATATTTTTTTTTTTGGTAAAAGGTTCTTCTGGTAAAATATATTACTCCAAAAAAAAAAAAAAAAAAAGGGTTTCAAACACTTCTACAGAAAATAAAACTTAAACAGACATAAGAATGATACACAATACTTATGCATTATGAAAAATAAACATATCTAATTTGACCATGAAGATGAATATCATATGCATTAGCATACTCCCATTGTGCACTAGTCAAACCATAATTATCAAAATTCAAGATCTTCATCATTATACGAGCTTTGATCATGAATATTTTTTTTTCATCTCTCATATATGCTCTTCTTACCGGCTAGTTAAAACTTGTAAGACTGAGGAAAGACAATAAAAACAATGTCATTGCTTGTTAGAGAAATAATCAAATACTTTACTCTATATAATTCTAACAAATATGCTCTACAAGTCATAATGTTTAAAATAAGAACTTTATTAAGTTTTTAAATAAAACATAGACTTATGAAAGTTTTTATAAGTTATAATCTTTTATAAGTCAAACCCATTAAAAGAGCTTATGGGGCTTATAGCTAGTTAAATTATTTAAATGCTTTTTAAAATATAATGGATTATCACGTAAAAACTGAAAATATATCTGAATTTAATTTGATTTATTTATACGATTTTATATCAATAAACTTTAGTTCCAAATAATTCTCCAAACAACTTTATAAAATATAAAACGAACTTTCAAAATAATATAAGTTCAAAACAACTAAGGTGGTGTTTGTTTTTAAGAGGCCCAATTTGAATCTGAACCGCACATTTGAATCAATCGGCGTAAATGTCGAATCGACCGTCGAGCGGGAACTTAAAAACTCGTGTTTGAATGCGCATTTCTTGCTTGTTTAATTTTTTGGTTTTTGTGTCGTGAGAAGCGATAAGAGAGGCGGTCCTCCAAGTCTGGCCATTAAGATCTTATCTGCTCGAACGAAAAAAAACCGTCTCGAACGACTAAAATATCATTGCGTCTGAGCAGTTCGATTAAAAGGTATTATTAAGGCTCTTTAAAAAAAACAAACGCCGCGTAACTCCGGCTCAGCCCATTCAGACAATGTATATGGTGGGACCATCCACATAAATAGTAGAGACAAGTCATAAAATAGGAAATGGACAGGGTGGTGTCTGTCTTTATTATTCCAAATAGTATTATTTTAAGGAAAAAGTTAAGAAACAAATATTTAAGTAGTAAAAATGTTACTAAGGTAGATAGATAGAGTCATAGAGCAAAACCAAACCAAACCAAATGACAGGAACAAAGTGAGAGTTTCAAGGAAGGAGACCAGACAAGACATGCCCAATCTCACCCAACATCATCTTTCTTTCTTGCTTCCTTCTTCTACTTCCCAACAAAGGTTCTTCACTTTTTTTTTTTTTTTAGCCACTTGATCTTATTTGGCTTTCTTGATTCTCATC
The DNA here is from genome assembly GCA_022545495.1 of Chrysanthemum lavandulifolium. Lineage (NCBI taxonomy): Eukaryota > Viridiplantae > Streptophyta > Magnoliopsida > Asterales > Asteraceae > Chrysanthemum > Chrysanthemum lavandulifolium. The sequence goes on from CM040238.1 coordinate 280,272,910, forward strand.
AATGCATACTTTGCTTAGTTAGCACCTCTAGTTTCTTTGTTTCTAAGTTTTAGCACCTATGATTATTTAAAAAATATGGTTTTAGTCTTTGACTCAGATGTTTCCTAGGCCAGATGTTTACCTACTACCTAGTGTTGCAAGTACTATATGTATGTTCATGATGGTTCTTTTCCTTTTTCTTTTTTTTTTTAATGATGTTTTGGTTGCTATATCTGCTTAGATTTGCTTAATAAAATCTTGTTCTTGGTAAAGCATTAACTGCACTTTGTGTATTGGATTCAGGTACACTTATACCAAAATGTTGTTTCTTGTTAATTTACTTTGTGTATTGCTTGTTGCCCGTTTGCCTGCCATCTTATTGTAATCCGTTATAAAAGTCTGTTTTAATGAAAAACTTATTGAAATTAAAATTTACTTTGATGCAGTTCATTGTGAAATGATTTGAATGATTCAACCTCGTATCACGCGTTCTTGTGTCTGACTTTACGATAAGCAGTCAAAATACACATTATGCTTATTATCCATTGTTTCCAATAATTTTAGCTTGAAGATGGTTCCTGCACCCCATTTCTCTGCGGACGAGTTGACTCACAATCAAGATTCATCTACTGGCCATTCATCTGATCAGTCGAACAAGGATGATGATATTTCCACACAGCTGGTTCATTCTCATGATCAATGCATCTCATCAAGCTCAGGTGATTTGACTTTTTGAATCATCACAGTTCGCTTATACCAAACATAGTAGTTTGCAAATTAAGCGATTTTAGACAACTCACAGGGAAATTTTTGCCCAAAAAGTTGTTGTATAGTCTTGTTTATAAATTTCCTTAAGAATGGTCTGTTTGCAACATATAGGCCAATACGATATCCCTTAGGCTGCATCACATTACATTGGAACGTATAGCCAATTTGATTCCTTGAAAAGTCAGTGACTTGCTTGTTTGTATTATCTTTTATAGTACAGACTTGCATGAGTAGAAAATGTATAGGTTTGTACAATAGATTGCTTGATAGAAAACGCATAGTACATAATTCTAATTCACCAAATATTAAAGATACAAGGGTGTGTTCGTACTCATATGCATGTGTTACACTGAGTGAATGAACCAATGTTTTTTATAAGTGAATTAAGCTTTATGGTATCTTAGTTTGATTCGGTGCACCAGTAAGAGTCTCATCCGTCATTAGTCTTTCCAGTCTCCCCACCACCAGTGTCGTAATATTTAATTTATATCTGGAGTCTTATCATCAATTTTTAAATAATTACTCATCGCTAGTAATACTGCAATGTAACCCTCATGCTGAACCTACTGATGGATTGATTGCTCGTTGCCTCTTTCATGTCCTGATATCTTGAAGATGAAAGTTACAAGAGGCTTGAAGAAGCTCAAATCAAGCCTATCTTATTCATGGGCAATCCGAGTTTTGGCATGACTGATCAACAACTCGAAAAGAACATGCCAATAGTATGTTGTCCCGACTCACATGTCACTCTCTTCTTAATTTGTTTAATCGGATAATCTGTCAACGTTTGTATTTGGAATCAGGTTCAAAATGCTTATGCTGATCATTACATGAATGGTGTTTATGCTGGTTATGCACCACACCCTATGGTAACAATTTTTGTGATCATTTTTGATGTCATTGAACACAAAAGAAATGTACTTGTTATGATGCAATGGATATTGGTGCATTGATCAGATTCAACCTCATATGGTACACATAGCTCCTGCTCGAGTTCCACTGCCCCTAGACCTATCAGAAGACGGTCCTATTTATGTCAATGCGAAACAGTATAATGGTATTCTCAGAAGGCGACAGATTCGTGCTAAACTTGAAGCTCAAAACAAACTAGTTAAAAACAGAAAGGTACCCACGTGCCACATTCTTTTTTCCTTTAATATTTTCGTTTATATCTTCATTAAGTTTGTATGTGTGAATTCGCTTTTGCAGCCTTACCTCCATGAATCACGACATAAGCATGCCCTGAATAGGGTGAGAGGATCTGGTGGGCGGTTTCTTCCTAGCAACAACAAACAGCAATCTAAGCCTGCTAGTCGGTTTTTAAGCTCCCACTGCTCTTCTGCATCTTATCCATCTGGATCGGACCATGGGTTTTCGAGCATCTCCTGGGGAAATGAAGGGTTCCTGAGCAACGGGGATCATAATCGTAGTTCAATTGGCCGGTGAGAAACAAGTTTGATCTTCTTCTTCACCGGTGGGCAACTCATCCTTGGCTTTGTTACTTGTTAAGTTCTGATGTTCATTTTGTGTTCGTCGAGCTTAAGTTTACTGTTACTGTTTCTGTTTGAAAAATGTTTATTCGCCACTTGACTCCTGTAAACTGAAGGAAGACTGCTTTCTTTCTGTTTGGGAATTGTAATTTGTTACTATCTTTTAAACTATTGGTTTGTATTTACAAGATAATTTGGTAATATCTGAATGTTTTGTTGATTTATCAAATTATTTGAATGTATCACAAGATTCTAAATTTGGGCAGCCTGCTACATACAGCATGTGTGGCATAGATACTGTAAAGGGAAGCAAGAAAAAACTTTTAACTTTGATCCTACCACTGAAGTCAGTTCAGCCAGATCTTTTATAGGCGAAGCAATGAAAAATCATTAATGGAAAAACAGATATTCAGTCACATTAGAGAGCAAGAAATTGAAAGTATATGAGATTGGAATATGTTTTGTATATTCGATGATGGACCTACTTACCATTGATACAATGAATAAATAGAGACTATACAAAACTATTTAAGATATACAAAACTATTTAAGACTATACAAAACTATTTAAGATATACAAAACTATTTAAGGTAAATTGCTAATCACACTTTAATGGCTAGCTAATCTATAGCTAATCATCTACACATCAACCTTATCCTTTAGTGGACAACCGAAAAGTACAGCTAACACTCCCTAGTAGTTTGAGCGGGAAGACACCGAACACTCAAACTGGAGCGAAACTCCTCAAATAAAGCTGTAGGCAAGCCCTTAGTAAAAATGTCTGCATACTGATAGCGAGAAGGCACATGAGGAACTCGGACTTGACCAGCAGCTACCAAATCCCGAACAAAATGAATGTCAATCTCAATATGGTTCGTCCGTTGATGCTGAACCGGATTAGAAGACATATAAACAGCACTGACATTGTCACAGTATACAAGCGTAGCAGAGGACAAAGGAGTATGTAACTCACGCAGAAGATTCCGTAACCAACATGTCTCAGCAACTGCATTAGCAATACCCCGATACTCAGCCTCAGCACTAGAGCGAGAGAGCGTCGGTTGACGCTTAGCGGACCAGGAGAGCAGATTATTGCCAAGAAACACACAATAACCTGAAGTAGATCGTCGAGTAATAGGACAACCAACCCAATCCGCATCTGAATAAGAAACTAATGAAGTAGTAGAGGATGCAAACAACTGTAATCCGTAATCTATAGTACCCCGAACATATCGCAAAACCAGTTTAAGAGCCGAGAAATGAGGCTCCCGTGGATCATGCATATGAAGACAAACCTGCTGAACTGCATAGGAAATATCAGGTCGAGTAAAAGTGAGATACTGAAGAGAACCCGCAAGACTCCGATATAAGGTTGGATCAGACACCAAATCACCATCATCACCCAGTTTAGACTCGGTATCAACTGGAGTCCGACTGGGGTTACAACCAATCATGTGTGCACGCTCTAGGATCTTAGTAGCATACTTATGCTGAGATAAGAACATCCCTGTAGAATCACGTGTAACAGATATGCCCAGAAAATAATTCAGAGATCCCAAATCCGTCATAGAAAACTCCTTATGCAAAGAAGCAATAATTATTTGAATAAATTCTCGAAGAAGTCATTAGAACAATGTCATCAACGTCAAGAATAAATAAGCGCCATACCCTTTGATAAATAAATAAGGATGTGTCACAACGACTATGAGTAAATCCAACCCGAAGAACATAAGCAGCAAAACGCTGAAACCAAGCCCGAGGAGCCTGCTTGACCAGTGACCAGCAACACAATTAGGATGATCCGGATCTCGAAAACCAGGATGATCCGGATCTCGAAAACCAGGAGGCTGGTGCATGACCAGTGACCAGCAACACATAGTTTCTCGAAAACCAGAAGGCTGGATCTCGAAAACCAGGAGGCTGGATCTCGAATGACCAGCAACACATAGTTTCTCGAAAACCAGCAACACATAAGCAAACATAATTAGGATGATCCGGATCTCGAAAACCAGGAGGCTGGTGCATGACCAGTGACCAGCAACACATAGTTTCTCATAGCATGGCACAAACGCGACAAAAGCACATCATATCCATAATGGAACTTGTGATAAGCTCATAAGTCTCAAAATAAGCTAAAAAAATAATGCTTATAATATACAGACCGAAATCAAATAAGCTCATAAGCTCACATATAAGCTTATAGATTAGTATATTACAAGCTTAGCAATAGTTGTTTCACAGTTGCTTACTAACGTTACATCAATGTAAGTTAACAGTCATCTCAAGTGTCATATGACTTATATTACCATTTTTATCTCACAATAGTTTCGTCATCACCACTAGGGGTGGCAATTTATGACCTGACACGAAACTCGACATGACACGAAAATTAACATGTTTGGATTGAGTCTAAATAGATTTTGGGTCGTGTTCGGGTCGACATATTTAACCCGCTTATTAAACAGCATGTTCGAGTTGGGTATAGATTAAACGAGTCGACCCGTCAACCTGTTTAAGATTTTTTTCCAAAAACTAAAAAGTGTTTGTTTCATTAAGATGTTTTTGGTCTAAATCTGACTACCACATCTTACTGGTAAGAGGTGACTAGAAAGTCTAAGAGTGTGTTTGTTTCATTAAGATGTTTTGGGTCTGAATCTGACTACCACATCTTACTGGTAAGAGGTGGTTAGAAAGTCTAAATTTGAATGAAATAATGTTGTTTGTTTTTGTATAATTGTCCGAATGATTTTAAGTGCTTGTTTTTGCAATTTGTTTATTAAACCAACGCAATGCGATAATAAGTAACTTATGTAAATATGAAACAAGACTTTTATCATAAATATAACATTAGTTAATAAACAATCAAATATATTATATAAAGTTTACAAAGCGAGTAAGAAGCGATGAGACAAGTCTCCACCTCTTCTTCGAGTAAGATGTTATATGTCTAACTCGGTCTTACTCAAAAAAAAAAAAAAAGAAAAAAAACGTCGCCCTCCTCTTACTGGTAAGAGTAAGAGGGCTAGTAAGACATTTTTTTAAAAAACAAACACACCCTTATATACTCCCTCCGTCCTATAAAAAGTGTCCATCTTACTATTTATGTTTGTCTCAAAAAAATGTTCAGATTTTATTTTTGGATAGTAATTATTACTAGTTTTTCTACATTAGCCTATAATCAAAACATGCGTTAATTACACATATCATAATTTATCATTTTTTGTTTGATGACACTCTTTTTGGGTATAATTTTTTATACAGGTTAAATGTGTTGAATAATTGACGTAGATTAATGAACATGTTAGTTTGGTTGACGTAGATACCACTTTACCGACAGATTTCACGATTCACCATTGCAAATGAGAGAGATGATTTGGACACTCTATTGTACAAGTATGTAAGATAGATGGTGTAAAGTAAAAGGGGTAAATATAAAAAGAATAGAAGAGAAGGAGGACTAATAATGAAAGTTTTAGAGAAATCCTTGTACTTGGAAGATTAGGAGAGGAGAGGAGGTTGGGTTACATATAAATTCATTCATTCGCTTTTAAAATTTTAATTAAAAAAAAATTTACAACAGAGAAATGGAATACAAGCAGCAGCAGCAGCAGGGTCGAACGGTGGAAGAAGTGTTTAGGGATTACAAAGGTCGTCGTACTGGCATCATCAAAGCCCTTACTACCGGTTCGTATTTTATTATTTATTTATATACTACTAGTAATTAATTAATTAATTGACTCTCTGTTTCTTTACCTATTAATTAATTCATTAATTAATTTGATGATGATTGTAGATGTTGCCGATTTTTTTCAGCAGTGCGACCCTGGTTAGTTAGTCTTCTTTTTTATTTTTATGATTTTAATCGTTGCTATTTTTTTATAAATCTGAATCGCATGTGCATTTTTTCTAAAGGCAAACAATGTTAATGCAACAGAACATTAACCTTGTTCGCCTTTTTTACAAAAATAAATAAATAAATAAATAAATGCTGTGTGCACTGTTTTATCTAGTGTTTGTTTCACCCTCTTAATAGAATATGCCTAAGGTAACCTTGTTCGCATATTTTTGGATAAGTTAAGTAACATAAATGTCGTCTTTTACATGTGCGGTGAATAGAATGAAAGTACGTTACCTTAGTCGCACTCTTTTGTAAAGTTTAGTGACATCTTTGTCTATTAACCCTTGTTTCACCCGCACACGTTTCTGACCCAATGATAATTTTAATGAATCCTGCTACACAAATTACTACTAGGATTTAAGAGTGACTTTGATTCTCGTGTATGGATAGGGTCATGTTTAATACAATCTGGATTGTCGTCATTTCGTTGTATATATAAGTCATCTGATGCATGCCTTGAATACAAATAATAACTTCTTCTGGGTTAACTAGGTTATTTCTGGTATTTTAAAACTTAACTCGAATGCCATTGTATATCTCAGTGTTATTAGCAACATGAATGTAAAACTGTTTTAACTGAATACATTCATGTAAACAAGTGTCAACAGTTTCATTTTTATGGCTAATTGATGATAAGAAACCGAATTGTAATCGACCCCTTTCAGATCCTTTCTTTTAGGATATTTGAATATGTATGTAATCTTGGTAGTATTGGATTGATATCTTTAAGCCTTTTCGTATTTGATGGTTCAATCCTGGGAATGTAATCATTGCTGTATAGTTTACAGACATCGACACACAAACATATGGATTCTGAGATTCTCTGTTAACTTTGCCGCTTCATTATGTCTTCCTATCCCACAGTTTCATATATGTGCGTGTAACATGCATGTTTTATTTTTCAGAGAAGGAAAATCTTTGCTTATACGGATTCCCTAGCGAACAATGGGAGGTGAACTTACCTGCGGAGGAGGTGCCTCCAGAGCTTCCTGAGCCTGCTTTAGGGATTAACTTTGCCAGAGATGGGATGCAAGAAAAGGACTGGTTGGCTCTCGTTGCTGTCCACAGTGATGCGTGGCTACTTTCGGTGGCGTTTTACTTTGGTGCCAGATTTGGTTTTGATAAAGCAGAAAGGTATTCCTTCTGTGGTTAATCATCTATTATAGTCTGCTGTTATGTTTTGTCAGTACTATTAAAGCGTTTTTCTAGTTATGAAATAAACGTTAAAATGGCCTATTTGTTTTGAACTTTTCTGAAAACCGACGATTGCATCTGCATCTATAATTATGTGTAAATCTAGTGTGCTAGCCGTTATTAAATCTGTCATTCCTAAACATCATACGTTGTGCATTATAGGGTTCTGAAAACAGATGATGGTTGTTTAGGACATATGATCATTGCTAATATGTATCCCATTGGAATGCAGGAAACGCCTCTTCGGTATGATAAATGATCTCCCAACAATCTTTGAAGTTGTGAGCGGAACTATCAAGAAACAGCCGAAGGAGAAGTCAAACCACAGCAGCAACAAATCCAAGTCAAATACCAAAGGGGTAAGAGATCACTTCCATCCTTGGTTTTCATAAATTCCTTAGATTTTTTTCTTCTAAAACTTGAAAACTCTCAGAAAGTTGCATTTTTATGTCTGATAGAGTGTTAGGGTCACATATTTATAATTTTTAAAGGGAATGATGTACAACTACATTCGTTAAATGATAATGTCATCATGATTAGTGGATATACATAACCCGCGATGTTAGTGGATATACATAACCCGCCATATTCAGTGCAGTCACACGCAACCTAAATGCTCCTTATTCTTCTGATGCCGTATAATTAGTTGTTATAATTGCTAATGAGATCCTTGTCGTGGATAACATTGCTAGTGGGAATGGTCTATGATATAGTGGTATTGATGGGGCAAATCGCATAGAAATGTATTCAACTTATGTTCAATTACAATTTAAGGTATCTGAATCATACTGTGCAATTTAAGGATATATTTACCTGCTAGTTAAGTAAACGGGTCACCAAACTTGAATCCAACACTCACTTTCTTCTACAGTTCGTGTACTAAAGTTCGATTATCGAAAAATATTTATATGAGTTCTGGAGTGATGAATAAGCAAACTTTTGGCACTCACCGTTTATGGTTGAATTCGGTAATAACAGTTACCAATACAATTGGAATTTAAAATAGATAACTCTATGTTATAGTAACTCTATGTTATAGTTGAGCACACACCAAATAATTATCCATAGGGGGGTTCTTGTTCTTGTATGAACCAGTAACAATTAATGATTTTATCTAAGTGTATATAGTAGGACTACAACTATTGTAGTTGTCCTTAACAGGTTATGACGATTTGTAAGTATGTATGGCTAGTTTTTTGGCTTATGGTTAAATCCTTAATTGGTACGAACTGGTGTATTGTGACAAGGATCGGAGGTTGAAGATGTGTTGTGATAAATGATGCAGGTTGAAGAATGGAGGTGTTTGGAATTAGGTATAATAAGAGATAAGGAGATTTTGGTATCTTCACCTGCTTTATAACCTGCAAACCTACTAATTGCCCGAGATTGCAACAAGAAAAAATATCAATACCTTAAATTGAAGTTGAACATAAGTTTGATACCTTTGTATGCTATTTGCCTGGTATTGATAAGATAAAAATGTTATTAACACTTTTGCCTTTAGATCTCACCCTTTGAACAACTGGCCAACTGCATTACACCGTGAGATATTTCACATCGTATCCTGTACCAAAATTTGTCACTTCTTTTTCTGAAATTCCTATTTTTGCGTCTTTTTTTGTAATGTAAATGAAAGAGTCTATTACAGTTTATTGATGATTTTTATTTTTGTTGCTAAACAGCGTGGCTCTGAACCTCAGGCCGTGAAATATGGTAAGGTTGAAGAAGAAGAAGTGGAAGAGGAAGAAGACGACGAGCATGGTGATACGTTGTGTGGGTTTTGTGGAGACAACTATGCTTCAGATGAGTTTTGGATTTGCTGTGATTTATGCGAGAAGTGGTACCATGGAAAATGCGTAAAGATTACTCCTCAAAAGGCTGAGACTATCAGTCACTACAAGTGTCCTATCTGCAGTGGCCACAAGAGACCACGACCTTGATTCATCTTTCACTCACCCAACACAAATCTATTTATTTTCCTTTTTGTTATGCAACGCATCATTTGCAGCATGTTTTGGATATCAGTTCGAGACTTAGATGTGTAGAGCTGGTTAATTGTGTAGGAAAGATTCTTGCTTTATTATGGTTTTTACTTGAGATCTTTGGAACCTTATTGTAGAGTTTTCTCTTTGCAGAAAATCCGTTTTAGTTTTATCAAGAATTTTACTAAAAGTTGTGTATCAAGTAAACCGTATGTGATTGATGGGACGAAGCAAGCATGATCTCATATCATGTGTTTCATTTGCTTGTTAACTCGTTCAGCCGGTTTTATGTATATGTTTGACCAAGAGACTGGTTAAGTTCCTGTTTGTCTTCTGCACGCCTGTCTATGTTCAAACCCCGAGAACCCATGTCTAGTATGAATACTATACAAACTGAGAAAATCAGATCAATGAAACATTGGCAGTTGGAAGAACTGTTTTTGCAATATAAGTTTCAGTCCGAGGGGGTGTGAAACATTGGTCAAAAACATTTATGCACACTGATACAAATCTTTTTGATGAACACATCTTATAAAGCCACCATACTTTAAAGTTTAAATTATGGACGTAAAATGTCCAGAAAACAGGGCATTCTCTATCACGAGCACTAATTTTCTAAACCCGTCTTCAAGACTTGTTAGAGAGGTTCCGGAACCTTTAATGTATCATTTAGGGTCTTCATCGTCATTTCATACAAAACCTGCTCCGCTAAGTAACTTGACTGTTTCATTTGGTATGATAACATTTGGATTCCGGACAGGTGGATCTACCTTATTAACTGAGCCTTTACCCTTGGATGATATGCTCCACAAACTACCAGACGATTTATCAGAAGCAGCAGTCTTTGACTTCATTAGCGGATGCTTTGCATTCTTCTTCCCCATCCCGTTTGCAACCAACCATCGAGATCCAGCCTGTTGTTGTTTCGTGTTAGAACCCCAAAGCGGCTTCTTACTTGGCACAGGCTCAGTTTTCACGCCAGCAACATGCACTTCTGTGATCTTGAACTGAGGAACCAACTCACTTTCTTCAACACTGATCTTCTCTTCTTCAACGACAACTTCTTTTTCTTCAACAGGAACTAACTTCTCTTCGACTTTTACCTCATCTTCTTCTACGGGTTTGTTCCACAATGAATAAATAGAGCTGTAAATTTTGGGTTTTGGTGGGACGAAGACTCTCTCAACTTGAACAAGAGCAAGCATTGGAGTCCCAACAGGCTCAAAGTTTCTTAACGGGTCACGAAGCTGAACCATTAACGCCACAGTGAAATTATTCCCTAAAAGACCGCCTTTCTTTGAGCCTTTACCTCTTCTTGCACGCATTAAATCACTAGCATGATGGGCAGCAAGAATTTTTGAAGTTCGTTCACTCAATTCATCCCCTTCGTCTATTTCACCAGAGTCTAGTCTCATCCATTCATCGAGAGTAACAGACAAACCCATTATTCCATCAACGTCATCTTCATGACCACCACCACTATTCTTAACATCCAACAACTGCAGTCCTCCAGTTCCTTCCAACCCCAACGAACCATCAAAATTGACTCTTTTGCCCTCAAGGGCCGAGATTTCACCAATGGACTGCGGACTAATGTTTGACGGTGCATCCTTATCTGACATGCCAGACTGTATTCTTAACCCCTCAATTGAGAGGGCTTCGATCTTGTTCATAGCCAATGGAGCAAGGTCCTCCAGTGACACATATTCTGGATCCGGCTCACCTACATCATATCGTTGTGACCTGCGACCATATGTTTGTTTATCGGAGTGGTCAGTTGCAAATTGTCCAACCACTGGCTCTTGCTGTAATGAAGCTTGCCTGTACATAACGATCGAAATATTCTTAACTTTAGCAAAATTTATATAGGAAAGTTAATAAAGAAATGATGCAGGCAAATGCATACCTATCGGGTGCCTCCAAAGAGGGCGTGGATTCCCAAGCTATTTGTTGAATGGTCTTTCCCGATATATCTTCCAAAGGCATCAGTTTATTTGCCTGCATCGAAAGCTTTTCTATTCCAACAGCCGCCAAACCTTGTAACACATCCATTATGCCAGAACCCATTTCTGCAGGTACAACAACTGGACTAGACACCTGCATAATCAAGTTCCCTCCGCTTTTAGCATTCTTGAAAATCTCAGGATTCATCGAACGTAAGAACCCTCCGTTACTAGTTTGTACAAATGGCCCCAACCCTTCACCAAGTGAAGGAAGCTCAAGTGGCTCTTCAGGAGAAAGGTCAGGTGGACCACCTGACCCACCTGAGGTACTTGATGGTGAGCGCTGAAAAGCCTTTTCGTTTAGACCCCATTCACGCATCAAAGCTTCTGTTTCCATGTCTTCCAACACGGATGCCTTTGGTTTGTTCTGTACTTCTTCAGGTATCGAGTCCCACATTGAGGTAGACGGAAAGTCGCTGTTGAACCCGATTTCATCATCATCTTCAATATTGAAGTTAAATAGAGAACCATTAGCTAAGGATTCTTTTTCAAATTGCCTTAACAACCGTTCTCGTGGAGAGTTTGACTCGCTTTCAGAACTCAAACCGAAGGGACTGTGTTCTATTCCAAGCATGTTCAAGAAATCATCAGCCAGAGTCTCAGTAGCATAATCCAACTTGAGCGATTTACCTTTTTCTTTATAGCCAATTTTAAGCTCTGTGTAATTCTCTTGTTCCAAGTTTTCACTTTCTTCGTATTCACCCGATTCTTTGCTGTATACAACATTTTCACTATCTTCCTGAGAATCAGATTCATCTTTCTCAAAGTCCACCACATTATTCAGAGCCAACTCCAATTCTTGCAATAGTAGCTCTTTGTCGTCAAATTCTTGACCTTTAGTATTGCTTTCAGTTATCACACACTCTTCTTGTTGAAGTTCGGATTCTTTGACCGGTAGTGATTCAAGCAGAAGATCCCCCTCATCGACTGGCTTTTCTGAGCCATCGAAACCTTTATTAGAACACTCTTCATTGGTCGTTATATCTTGTTCGGCTTCAACATTTTCTTTTGCGGGGACTTCTACTCCCTGCTCTGAGACAGAAAAATCACTTACGATATCACTAGAAACGGGATCAGGGGAGTTTGAATCTGGATTCGGGGCTTCAGGAGGTACAACTTCAACATCCCGTTTGGTTTCATAGTCAACAGAGATAACTGACTTCTCTTCTTCGAGTTTCTTATACAGCACACTAACTGATTCAGAAAGTTCCGACTTTGATATAGGCAAAACCTCATGAAGATCCTTCACATCATCTACAGAACGACCAAAGGAACGAGATGTAAGAGGAAGACTATCACCTCGCCTGATGTGGCTTTGACCAGGTGCCTTGACAGGAGATTTAACCATCCCGGGACTACTATTGCCAACAACTGAATACCCGAAGCTAACATTCATAATCCCACCTTTTGCCTTACCGGACAACCTATAAGTAGTAGTCCACTTTCCCGTGTTTTTCTCATCCTCAAGCTCCTCCAAAGTAAGAGGCAACAATCTAGTAAGATCAACCCTATGCTTCCCCAAATCAAGCTCCGGGTCACCATACACAGACGCATACAACAAAAAATGTTTAGCCTCATACTTAGCTGAGTGATGGGGCCCACTCCTACTACCATAAACCGAACACGTATTCGTCATCATCTCCTCAAACTCCGCCACACCTTGTATAACCGGCGCAGGACGAGTACTCAACTCACCATCACGCCTCTTCCACTTAACACACATGGTAAGATTATCAAAACTCGGAGGCAACCCTTCAATGGAATGAACTTGAAGAGAAAAACAACAATTAAACCTCTTGTTACGGACATGAGTAAAAGACTTCAAAGTGTTCCAACTCCATAACGACTTCTTATCCTTTAAAAACCGATCCTCGTTACTACTACCTTTGGCCTTAGACTTTACATCAGGAAACGAAGGTCTAGCAACAGATTTCGACCGACTACTAGCAGTAGAGTTAACAATCCTAGGACGCGCCTTATCATCATACAAAGCATTACTCAACACATCAATATCATTAATAAACACTTGCTCATTTTCAACACTTTTTTTCGACATCCTTTATTCGCAACCTAAACAATTAATTCAGCAATCATATTACACATAAAAAAAAGGACACAATCAAAGGGTAAGTTACAGGTGACCTAAGACCTAGTTCAAAATCCTAGGAAAATGTTTCAAATAATAATATTAAAACATAAAAAGTAAACTTGCCTTGATAAATCTGTGGAGATATAAACAAGAACAACAACCTTAAAAATTATATTTTTGGTTGAAGATGATCCTTAAAAAAAAAACAGAAAATTAAGGAAACATGTTGCAGTTACAAAGTATATTAATTTATGTAACGCAAACTCTTATCTTGATGTTTTATTTACCCCCAAATGAAATTTAGTATATATCTGGGCAAAGGTTGGGTTGGTTGGGTTGACTATAATCTTGTGTTTCAAGTTCAAACAAAACATGTCTGAAAATGTTTTTGTTACACTTTTCCCCCTTTTACTTTAAGGAACCTAGAATCAATAAGCTACCTCATTATTTGGAGCATTGCTATATTCTCCTACATCTTTTGCTTACTTATTTTTCTACCCACATAAAAATCTGACATTTGTATTCTAGTCATTATCTCCCCTCATCTAAACCGTCAGTTTTTTCACTTGTCAGAATCATGTACGTAGGAGTATTAGTAGGAATGTGAAGTAGAAATAAATTCTTTTAGAATATGTGCATCATTATTATTATTATTTTTTTTAATGTTTGGTGCAATTCTTTCAAGAGGTTACAAGTATGGGTGGAAATCAATATTTTGAAACCCGGGTCGACCCGGCCGGGTTGGACCGGTTGGACCGGTTCCGGCAAAAAGGGTCAAAATAACTCGGTTTCTAAAACCGGTTAACCAGTTAGACCGTCGGTTTTGAGTGACCCGGTCAACCCGGCTCTCGAAACCCTACGGTTTGGTTTTTTCAAATTTTTATAAAACCGGTTGACCGGTGGTTGAACCGGTTGACCCGACGGTCGAACCGGATGACCCGGTGACCGGTGACTCGACCGTGTCGATTGTAAACCCGGGTTTCAAAACATTGGTGGAAACGAGCCGAGTAGAGCCAAGCTCGAGCCTGAGCTTGTCGGAGCTTGAGTTCAGCTCTTTTAAGTTTTACAAGGCTCGAGTTCGAGCTCGGCTCGGTTCGAGCCTTGTTCTTTAGGCTTGAGCACGGCTCGTGGTATATTATACATGCTCAAGCTCTGCTTCGGCTCGCCTCTATTTACGATGCGCCAATTACAAATTAAAGCTCGAATCAAACTCATCTCGTAGTATATCTGTTTTGAGCTGTTAATAAACTTGCTATTGAGCTCGTTACTAAGGTCGCCTATAATACATGTTTAATATTTATTTGAGGATAGTGAATATGGGGCTGTCTCACATCTAAGCTTAGATGCGAAACCATAAAAAATCATGTCGTTTTAACAGGAAAAACATCAAATATACCTCATTTGTATCATGTCCTTCACAATATTATTGTTTTCTATTGATTTCATCACAACATCACTCACGTTGAGTTCACGTTGATACATGCATTTTCTACATCATATTGTTAGGTAATTTCATTAACTAACAAATTAGCTATAGATTCAACAATGGTTTGATTTAATTCACCATTAAAATGCGTTCACTATGCATATATTAGTTCCACTACTCAAATTTTGAAAAAATATTAACCAAAATGACGTATTTTTTAGGTATTTTTTATGGTTTCGCATGTAAGCTTAGATGTGAGACAGCCCCATATTCACTTTTCCCTATTTATAATATCCTAGTTTTGTTTAGACTTGCGAGTTCAATCGGGCTTTGTATATAAAGCTCGAGTCGAGCTCGATTAATAAATGAGCCGCAACTTAGGCTCAAGCTTGTTCTTACTGATTTGTTCTCGAGCTTTTCATACACATATCTTTAAGGTTGAGTTTGAGACAAGAAAATCATTTCTCAAACAAAATACGTTTATTAGTGAAACACAAAACTTTTTAAGAAGAAACATTACATGTTAGTTATAAACCATCACGTGTGTTAATTATTGCCGATCTTATTATTTGTCTTTGGAAAATTGTAAAGGTCATTAGCTTATAGAGTTCTAAGTTTATAAAACTCTAATAACAAATAGAGTTGAATAATAGAGATCTTGTCATTAGCTTTCTTTTCCTAGTCAAGCATGACTAACTACAAAATTTCTTTATTAATGATAGCACTAAAAAATAAAAATGATCAGGAAAATGAGTGAGATACCTAAAAAGTATGACTAAACTTGTATCTAAATCAATATGATAATGATTTATTGATTTGTGAAAAAATAAGTTTTTTTGTTGTTGCCGTCACATACAATTAGACATACATTTAAACATACTAGGCGAGTACCCGAGCTTAGCGGTTGCGGTTTCTAGCGTCAGATAATTAATGATTTGTGATATTGTGATGAGTGTTTTGTGTAGCGTTTAAAATAGAGTAGGGGTGAGCATCGGTACCGGACCGGACCGCCAAGACTGAGAACCGAATTAGCCAAAAAGCCTAGACCGAGGACCGGACCGAATTTGCCCAAAAGCCTAGACCGAGGACCCGACCGAGGTCCGGTCCGGTCTCGGTCGGTCCGTCGGTCAGTCCGGTCCGTCCGGGTCGTTTGCTCACCTCTAAAATAAAGCGTGAACTGATGAAAATGCAATCGCAAACGGTTGTACTATACAATAACTAAAGTATAGACAAAATTCTTAACTCATCAAACAACATATAAAAAATGAAAGTAAACATTACATCACTTATGAGATAAAATTTAACAACATACGTTACTTGTCGCGTAAAAACTAACAAGGATGAGATTAATGGTGCCGTTGTTAAGAAGAACGCAAGACAAAAATTAGCGTGAGTGTGATTAGCAAAAAAAAAAAAAAAAAGAAGGCACATTTAACCTTTTTTCTTAAAATGGGCGATTTAACCTATTGAAAAGTTTAATGTGCACTAACGGGTCAAATTAAATGGGTCAACCACATTGGTTTGAAGCGTCCGGGTCAACTCGGTTTCGATATTTATTAATAGTTTCAAATTTTCACTTTTTCTTTTGGTTTTACTTTATATATAGTATAAAGTCAAGCAACAACGTTGTGTGACGATTAACCTAGAAATTTTCAACGAGACTTTCTAGTTGTTTTCGGATGATCATATTGGTTAGTAGAATCAGTGGCTGACACCGGTTTCCATTGAAACCGTTGGTCCGATCGATTTTAAAACTATATGCATTCATTCATTGTAAATTATATGAGTTTTGTGTATTTTGTTAATGGTCTTAAAATAATGTTGAATACAAATTTGACCCTTGTTGGTGATCATGTGTTGCCATTGTCACACCAACCATATATACTGGTGACAACAAATAATAAAAGTATAAATCATAATTGAACTTTCAAATTTTGGAGGTAAATAAAAACAAAATTGGGTGCATCTTTCTGGATATAGACCTACATCAAATTATTAGATAGGGTCCACTTTGTTATATTCAAACTCGGAGCGTTTGATAATTTAGTTTAAATTTACAAATTATTTAGAGCACACGGTATATGCTAATTCAGGTTACGTCATTTTCTCCCCCAATAACACTTGTCAATTAGGGCATCTGCTATGGTGGACCTTTTAAAAAGTTTATAAAATTGTCATCTTTTACATTGTCATTAATTCTTAAAACTTTTCATATTATGAATCTATTCCCACTATGATTAAAACTTTAAGATTTATAAACTGCTCAACATAATTTAATGCTATTAAAATCAAAACGATAATAAACACTTTGACCTCTCTAAAATCCTAGACCTTTTACGCCACGTATGAGCGTGAAATGCTCTCACTACAGACAAAAATCTTAGACCTCTTCATAAATTTTAGACCTATTCTTGAATCTTCTTAGGGTTGAAAATAATTTTTTATTAACTTTGATTAAAAATGGATGACTAAGATTAATTTATTGGATCTATGGTAAATATGATATCTATATTGATTTCATGAGTTGAGATCCATATAAAACTCAAATTTATCATAGATCCAATTAACCAATCACATCAATTCATTTTTTTTTTAATTTAAATTAATAAAAAATCATTTTTTCTACATTTTTTTTAAAAGCAACATATCTTGCAGACGGTAAATCTTCAAGCTACAAAAAATACACCATCGTGACAAGAATTAAATTGTCTTTCTATAGATATGCATTGTTATATAATTTCGACGATTTTTTTTAAAGAAGTTCGTCCAAAAAAATCACATGTGATTTGTAAAAATCACACGTGATTTTTAAAAGTCACATGTGATTCGTAAAAATCAAATCACATATGATTTTAAAAAATCACATGTGATTTTTCTGGACGAAATTTTTTTAAAAAAAAGTTCGTCGAAATATATATCAACGACATCTATGTAAAATAATTTAATTTCGTCGAGATGGTATGATTTTTTTGGCGTAACGATTAACGGTTTGTGAGATATTTAATTTTTAAAAAAAGGGTGAAATTTATTGTTTATATTTAAATAAAAAAAATAAATGACTATGATTGATTCATTGATTTTATTACAAATATGAGTTATATATTAAACTTTTCTCTTGGTCTCATATAAATAGTTAGATAGTTCAATCAACTTTTAACAACCAGATTATAAAAAGTAATATTATTTTACCCATAAGTGTCGTATTATGTATTTATAGAAATAGGTAACGTTCTTTTATACACACAAATGTAAATGTTAACATTTCATCTTCATTTCTCACACACACAAATTAACATTTCATTTCATCCAAGCCATCGTTTCTGCTGATTTGCCATCTAAAATTACAAGATCGAAGACATGAGAAGTGAGGCTACTCCAACGTCAGATGCACAACGAACACTAGCCGGTGAGTTGATTAAATGTGATACATATGTTAATAGTAAAAATTTGTATATTATCACTAAAATGACTTGTGGTGATTAGTAGGATAGTTTATACGTAAAAAATTGTTTAAATTGGCCTTAATAATATATATGCCTGCAGCATTTACTCGGGGAGAGCAACAAAACCGAAAAAACGAACCAAAAGCAAAAAAACCAAAAAATACGCCCCAAAAAACCGAACCAATTATAAAACCGATGGTGCGGTTTTGGTTTTTTTAAAAAACTGAAAGTTTTAGTTCGGTTTTTGGTCTTATATGAAAACCCAAACCGAAAAAACCGAACCGCCACATGCTATTCATAAAACTAATAAAAAAAATTTATACATATTAGTTTTGATACAGGTAACCACCAAATTCCAAAAATTAAAAGATTAGATATTCGTGTTAGGTGTTTATTTAGCTAACACTATAAATTCGTAAAGTTAGTTTTCTTTATTTCATATATGTTCACGCAACTCATCTTTATATACATGTTATATAATCTTATTATAATACGACAAAATATTCTACTTACATTCTATGATTTCTTGATTTAAGTTTTAGATGTTTAGAAAATATTCGTATTAGGATATCCGAAAAATTGATCAAAATTTAATAAAATATTGGGTTTTGTGAAATGTCATTTTTGGAACTAATATAAAGTTTTCTAAAAATTATATGTATTTGGATATTCGGATATATAAAAATGTTATCTGAAATTTTGGATATCCGAATTTAATGAACTTAGCTAAATTAATAGGTCTAACATAAAACCATCAACTTAAATTTTGAATATCTGAAAACTGAAAAAACCAAAAACCAAACCGCAAAACACCAAAAACCAAACCAAACTTTTGATGCGGGGTTCGGTTTTCAAAAACTTAAAACCGAGTTTTCGGTTCGTGGTTTGGTTTTAGCCAAAAACAGCCCGAAACCACCCCATGCTCACCCCCAACATTTACATTTCAAAATATATATGCCTTAATAACATGCAAATTAGGAATTCATAATTGTTTTCATGTTCTATTTTGTGGTCAAGTTTAAAGTTACACAAAAATGGGTTTTCAAAAAATAAGCTCATTAACTCATTAAGTTAGATATATGCTTCTGTATGTGTGTAAAAACATTTTTTAGTTGTTGCGTTTCAATCTGCATTGCCATGGTAACTTGGATGGAAACGGTGTTGGTTTTTTTACGACCCCGGTATGGTAATGTCGACCAACGCCTGACAACGTAGGCATAACGCCGGCCCGTGCGTCACCATACTGTGCCCTCTTAGAAGAGGTTTTTGAGAGATTTTATAGCTGCGTTTAGTTGGGGAAAAACACCCTTATTTTTCACAAATATTTTGTGGAAAACAAAAAAAACAAAGATCGCGTTCAAATTAATATTTTCCAACAAAATGTTTTGCAAAACACAAAATCTCCTATTTCCTAACTAAAAAAGGAAAATTACAAAACAATTTTTAATTGTTTTTCCTGTTTTCCGTTGTAACGCACAACCCTCCATCTCCTTCTTCAATATAAAAAGAACAACCATCAGCTAAACGCGTTTTCTATATTTTCAAGTTTTTTGCGAAGATAAATTTTTCTTCAAACTTTTTACAAAACTAAAGATAGAAAACAAGATAATTTTTCTCTCCAACTAAACACACTATAGAATTCACAATATCTTAAAGAGAAGCTCTGAAAGGAGCTTTTGAGAGAAGTTTGATTTTTAATAAGGCTAATTACATAAATCAGCAAAGTAATTCGTGTAATTATTTAAATCAGTGGGGTACCTCATAACTTTTTACATTTGTTCAAAGCTTTTAAGGGCATATCGAAGGTGAAACTTATAAAATAGGGTTTTATTTGGCGGAAATGTTTTTTGAGAGGTTTTAAAATTACATAAACTATGAGTTTACTCGTATGTTGTGTTGTTGCAGTGGCGAATACCATGTAATTTGACGAGCAATATAAAAGCGGCACTCTCTAACTACCTTATTTATTTATTTATTTTTATTAACAATTTTAGTAACCCAAAGTTAGTAACAAATAAGGTATTAATATTGTGAAAGGAAATAACTTAAAGCATTTTTGAGGTGTACATTGGGCATTAAAGTTTTTATTTATTTTATTTTTTTGACTTGTAAAACATCTTAGTTACATTTAAAAAAAATTAATGAAAGAAAAACTATTACAAAAACTGTTACATGTTTTATATGGTTTATCTTTAATACTTGTGCATCTAA
Organism: Chrysanthemum lavandulifolium; assembly: GCA_022545495.1. Classification (NCBI taxonomy): domain Eukaryota; kingdom Viridiplantae; phylum Streptophyta; class Magnoliopsida; order Asterales; family Asteraceae; genus Chrysanthemum; species Chrysanthemum lavandulifolium. The sequence goes on from CM040238.1 coordinate 280,293,394, forward strand.
TTGTTGTCTTTAAATATTTACAAGTATAGACTAGTTTAACAAACATTACTAAAAACTTCAAAACTTGAGCTTTAGCTACCATCTACATTAATTGCCAAATATATCAAACAGACACATATTCTATTTATGGATTCAATCATGTCCTACTGCTAGTCAGAGGCGGACTTACAGTTTATGTAGGTGGTTCCCAGGAACCACCTTAGAAATCGAAACCCTTTAGAAGCTATGTAGAGGAAAAATTAAGGACCTACCTTGAAACTGGATCGGGAACCACCTTACATCTAAAATTACTAGAAAGAAACATAAAACAACGATGAAGTAAATATTAGAAGCCGAATTTCACACAGTTTCTTTAATGGAGGTTTTGAGGTTTGTCTTTGTTAGAAAGAAGATGACACAAAGTCCAAAATGTTTTATTTTATTGTTTATGTCTTTCTTTTATCTAATGTTTTATTTTAGTCCCTCCACTTTAGCAAATTATTAATTCAAACAAGGCTTAGAATTTGTCGTTTATACAGTAATAAACTAACAAAAAGTCAAATATTGCACAAATATTTGTAACACTATATGCAGTGTCTTTGAAGTTATTTTGGATATCACATATTGTTTCAGTACAACAAAGTAGACGTTTTAGATAGCTGTAGACATGTCTTAAAAGTGTGTAGTGTTTAGTTCAGTATTAATTTCGTAGATCAATTGATTTAAGATATTAATTGTATTCACTAAGCTTGATATTAAGTTTGAATATTGCTACTTGTTTGAGCTAAGAGTTTATTGTTTATCAAATAGATAATAGCCAATGATTGTTTAGCTCTTTAGCATATATTGAAAAAATGCACTAAGATATATTAGTAATGTTTGATATATTGTCTCATTAACCAAGTTGGTGTTAAATTTGCCTCGGCCCGACTTGACATATTGATTGAGTGATTGGTTGACTTGTTGACTTTTTCGCCTTGACTAAGTCGGGAACCACCTTGAGTTTCTGGCTAGGTCCGCCACTGCTGCTAGTTAATAAATTAAGATGGTTGATACTCTTGATTTGGCATCAATTAGGTGATGATATACGTTTATTCAGAATTTTAAAGTGTTTATAAAAAGATTGATTGATATTGTAAAAAAAGAACAGGAAAACTAGTTAATTTAGCATATTATTCCATATGAGTTATGATAAACTGGAATACATTTGTCAGAAGGTATATCTATATCTAGAACTAGAAATCTAAAATAGTATAGTGACCAAAATATTTGCAATGCATCATTTTACTACATATACCGCAAGTTTAACAAATTTTCGCATTAAGAAGGAACCAATTTGTTCAAGAAAACAATTTTCTCTGCAAACCAGTGTTCATCTTCTTTCTTACAAACTCTCAAGCAAAAACCCTTAAACCCCAAAATCAAACCATCTCCAAATGGCTGAGAATCTTGAACCAGTGAAAGTGTTGTACTGAGGAGTAGGTGGGTTACCAGCTAAGTATTGTGAATTCGGACCTGATTTTGAGAAATGCAAACCATAGTTGATCCAAAATGCTCCTCATCTTTATCCGAATCTTGTTAATGGTAACAAGATTTTCCCCTTTCAGTCTTATGCTTAAATCTCTTTGCTTTTTGAATTGTGGTTTAGTATTTGTTGTAAAATTTGTGTTTTGACTGGTTTTACTGTTATTTTTTAGACTTAGATTTGAAGGAAGTTATTGGTTTAAGAATTTATGTTCACGCAACTCATCTTTATATACATGTTATATAATCTTATTATAACACGACAAAATATTCTACTTACATTCTACGATTTCTTGATTTAAGTTTTGGATGTTCAGAAAATATTCGTATTAGGATATCCGAAAAATTAATCAAAATTTAATAAAATATTGGGTTTTGTGAAATGTCATTTTTGGAACTAATATAAAGTTTTCTGAAAATTATAGATATTTGGATATTCGGATATATAAAAATGTTATCTGAAATTTCGGATATCCGAATTTAAAGAACTTAGCTAAATTAATAGGTCTAACATAAAACCATCAACTCAAATTTTGAATATCTGAAAACTGAAAAAACTAAAAACCAAACCGCAAAACACCAAAAGCCAAACCGAACTTTTGGTGCGGGGTTCGGTTTTCAAAAACTTAAAACCGAGTTTTCGGTTCGTGGTTTGGTTTTGTGTGTGTGATTTGTGTGTTAATTTGTATCAAAGAGTATATAATTAAGGTACAAGGTATAAGTATCAAAGAGTGTAAACCAGGAATACATTTCATCTCTAGCTAGAATTTGTACGCATGTGCCTTCATATCTATAAATACATAATACGACACTTATGGGTAAAATAATATTACTTTTTATAATCTGGTTGTTAAAATTTGATTGAACTATTTAACTACCTTAACATCTTATTCTTCAATACTGATCACTTGGAGTTTAGCTATAGCTAGTATGATTTTGCGTATACAACAACCACGCTCAGCTAGCTCGCACAAACTAAAATTGTCTTCATCTCGATCATCATCCTATTCCTATACTCATCACGTACACACCATTCGATCACCATAAGTTAATGAATTGATAACTTCTATGGAGTAGTTTGTTTAAATTTACGTATGTGTAATCAACAACGTGACGCGTTCTTCCTTCTATTTTACACTACCGCCGATGAAAAGCACTAGTAAAGTTAACATTGTCAAAAGAATTCATGGTGTTTTGCACGAATTCAGTGTTATATTTCTAGCTAGTTTAAGTCGTTTGGTGAAATAGGATCAAAAACTTTAGGAATTAAGGAGATAAAAGCTGGATTACATCCTCTCGCCAAATCTGCACCTTCATGAAAGAATTAAACAAATGCCATTAAGTCACTACTTTGAGGTAAAACCGTCGGAACCAGGTGTTTTATCATAGCCGCCTTAATCTTAGCACTTGAGAATGCTTTTCTAAATAATGCTGTTGTTGCACTGAGAGTCTCTTGAAGTGGAAGCTCCTAAACGAAGGTCTGATTATAGGAGACTCTCATAACTTCTTTGAAAAAAATTTGAAGAATTGATTTTTGACTTCACTTGGATCCTTAACCCATACTCCCCCCACTTGAATACCATGGATAACCTCTTTTGCCTTCTATTATTTGATGTAGCAATGATACAAACATGAATTTTCATTACCCAAAGATGCCCATTTACATTTTGCACATTGTTTCAAAGATCTAAGATCCCTTTGCTCTAACTTTCAAATTTCAACAAGGTCTTCTGAATGCTTATACAAATCACCCTCATTCACCAACCTTGATTCTACTTTTTTATCAAAAATATTCGAGACGTTTAAGAACTCCCTTCTTTGATTACCCTTTTCTTGTTTCAGCTCTCTGTGCCACTTTTTTATGGCTTCTTTTGTGTTTTTAAACTTGTACTTCAATTTCACATCTTGTCAATGGGAACCCAAGTGCGCCTAGACCACTGGCTCTTGTGCTTAAAGAAAGACTCTGTAACCACTATTCACATCATTGAACTCTGCAATCTCTTGTACATTGCAAGTAATTGACAATAAGATTAGCTTCTGCAATTCCACGTTATGAAACACTAGAAACATCCACCACCGTAAGAACATAAATAGTGAAACTCAAACACATGCCCCTTCAGCATTAATGATATCGATTCTAAGCATTCTAGAAGACTCGTTAACTCAAAACCTACAAGTAAAGTTCCATAGCAAACGATAGACTAAAAAACAATCGAAAAACCCTCAATAACGTACGGTCCAATTATTAAAAGCTTAAACTCCTATTCAACAAACATCATATATCCATGAAAAGTGTGTACACAATATCTATGAAAGAACCATTAAGAAAATGACCCTAAATCCATTAGCTACTAATCTTAATAAAATAAATCCCCATTTGAAAACAAAATGGTCCCTACTTATCAGAGTGTCATGACCCGCCTATTCGTAGTGATCATTTCCAAGTATGTTCGGGATTCTAGATTATTCCACACTTCTCTTGGAAGCTCTTGGATAATCTAGGAAGACTTTAGAATATATTGGAAAGTGTTGGAAATGGTAGGAAGCTCTAGAATGTCTTGGAAAGACTAGAACCTTATGGAGATTCTAGACTTCTCATGGAAGCATGTAGAACTTGTACATAGAAGTAGTATAAATAGGGGGAGGCCTCATTTGTTCAAGGCATCCATAGAAATTCATTTGTAAAGCTCTCTTGTAAAGCTCCAAGTAATACAAAGCATTTCTTTTCATTCCACTTGTTCCTTTCTATCTTCGTTGCATACATCGTTGAGTATTTGAGCAAGGCTGAGCTAAGTCGAGACTAAGTGCCGCACGGGAGACCTTGTAGAGACAAGTCCGTGACAAGTGGTATCAGAGCCAGGTTGATTCAAGGCGATGGCAAATGAGACCGAGAAGATTGGTGCTAGTGGAAATGTGGTTGTTGACGAGAGGCAAGGTCGCGATGACAAGCGTCAAGACCCGAAAAAAAGAGGTGCGTCTAAGGACGTTATGTCGAGCTTGGATAAGAGATTGGCGGGTGTTGAGACATCCGTGTCAGAGTTGAAGACCCAAGTTGAGGGCTTGGAAAGTTTAGATTCCGACTTTTCAACCATGAAGGATGACTTTAGGGTCATCCTCAATGCTCTTAGTGGCGACTTTAAACGCGAGATCCATGATTTAAAGGAGATGCTCATGGGCGAGATCTCCAACATTCATAAGACTATTGAAGACTTGCAAGCCGATGTAGTGCTATGCAAGCGATCCATGGCTAACGGAGGTGGCAACGCTAATCATAATGCTCCGAAGATTGATGTTCCAAAACCATCACCGTTCGTGGGAAAGCGGGAAGCTAGGGCGGTTGATGATTTCTTAAGGGAGATGGAGCAATACTTGGAGGGTGTCAACATTATGGATGATGACACCAAGATCAAGATGGCGACCCGATACTTGAAGGATACCGCGGCGTTATGGTGGAGACGTCGATATGGTGATATCGAACGAGGTACGTGTACTATAGATACTTGGGCTGATTTTGTTGCTGAACTTAAGAAGCAATTTAATCCGGAGAATGCTAAGAATGAAGCAAAGAGTCGGCTTCGTAAACTTAAGCATTCCGGAACGATCCGGGATTATGTTAAGGAATTCACTACACTCACCTTGGAGATTCCGGATCTTTCCGACCAATACTCTCTCTTTTATGTCCTCGATGGTTTGCAAGGATGGGACTAAGGTATGCGCTTTAGTAGATTCCGGTGCCACTCATAATTTCGTGTCGGTTGATGAAGCCAAACGGCTAAGGATTAGCGCTACGAATAGGAGTGGAACGTTTAAGCCAATAAACTCAAAGGCCAAGCCAATGGAAGGAGTGGCTAAGGACGTTCGGGCAAAGATTGGAGAATGGGAAGGGACGATTGACTTGTCGGTGGTCCCGATGGATGATTTTGATGTAGTTCTTGGGTTGGAGTTCCTTGATAAGGTACGAGCTTTCCCTATGCCATTTGCTAATTCTTTATGTATCCTAGACGGTGGAAAGACATGCATGGTTAGCACGGAGCGGGATTCTAAGTGTGGAGTGAAGACCCTTTCGGCCATGCAATTCAAGAAAGGGTACAACAAGAGCGAGCCTTGCTATTTGGCGGTAACAAGGCTAGAGACGGATGGCGAGTCGGGAAAATTGGAGGTACCGAAGGAGATTGGGCGGGTACTTGATGAGTTCAAGGACGTGATGCCAAAGGAGCTACCCAAGAAGCTACCACCTAGGAGAGAGGTGGATCATGCCATCGATTTGGAACCGGGTTCCAAACCACCCGCCAAAGCCCCTTACCGAATGTCACCACCTGAGTTGGAGGAGTTGCGAAAACAACTCAAGGATCTTTTGGATGCAGGCTATATTCAACCCTCGAAAGCCCCGTATGGTGCGCCAGTGCTATTTCAAAGGAAGAAGGACGGATCCTTACGGATGTGCATAGACTACCGGGCACTTAATAAGGTAACAATCAAGAACAAGTACCCGATTCCTCTCATTACGGATTTGTTCGATCAACTTGGAAAGGCGAGATACTTCTCCAAGTTAGACTTGAGGTCAGGGTACTACCAAGTACGGATAGCGGAGGGAGACGAAGCCAAGATGACGTGTGTTACAAGGTATGGATCTTACGAGTTCTTAGTAATGCCTTTTGGCTTGACTAATGCTCCCGCCACATTTTGCACCCTCATGAACAAGTTATTTCACTCGTTCCTTGATAAGTTTGTGGTGGTATACTTGGACGATATCGTTGTTTATAGTCATACCTTGGAGGAGCATGTCTTGCATTTGAAACAGGTGTTCCAAGTGTTGCGAGACAATGAACTTTATGTGAAGTTGGCGAAATGCTCTTTCGCCCAAGACGAAGTCGAGTTCTTGGGACACAAGATCAAAGACGGTGGATTGATGATGGACGGTGCAAAGGTAAAAGCTATCCAAGAATGGGAACCGCCAACCAAGGTGACGGAGTTGAGATCTTTCCTTGGGTTGGTGAACTATTATCGAAGGTTTATCAAGGGGTACTCGGCAATAGCATCTCCCTTGACGGACCTATTGAAGAAGAACAAAGCTTGGATTTGGGATGAAAAGTGCCAAGCGGCGTTCGAGAGTTTGAAGAAGGCGGTTATGGAAGAACCGGTGTTGAGACTACCGGACGTGACTATGCCTTTCGAGTTGCACACGAATGCGTCGGACTTTGCTATTGGAGGAGTTCTAATGCAAGAAGGACATCCGATTGCATTCGAGAGTCGAAAGTTAAACGAGACGGAAAGGAAGTACACTGTGCAAGAGAAAGAGATTACGGCAATTGTGCATTGCTTGCGGACTTGGAGGCATTATTTGTTGGGTTCAAGATTCGTAATCAAAACGGATAACATTACTACGAGTTATTTTCAAACCCAAAAGAAGTTAAGTCCCAAGCAAGCTCGGTGGCAAGACTTCCTAGCCGAGTTCGACTATCACTTGGAGTACAAGCCGGGGAAGGCTAATGTGGTAGCCGACGCATTGAGTCACAAGGCGGAGTTTGCGGCAATCACCCAAGCGCAATTCTTCCTCCAAGACCGAATTAAGGAAGGATTGGAACATGATCCTTTTGCCAAGAAGCTCGTGGCCCTAGCAAGAGAAGGAAAGACTCGGAGATTTTGGCTTAAGGGAGACATGTTGTTTACAAAAGGAGATCGGCTTTACGTACCTAAGTGGGGTGATCTTAGGCGTACAATCTTGAAGGAGTGTCATGATTCAAAGTGTGCCGGTCATCCGGGAATCAAGAGGACGTTGGCATTGGTTGAAGGCACCTATTATTGGCCAAGAATGGAGGACGATGTAGAGACATTCGTGCACACGTGCATTATTTGCCAACAAGACAAGATAGAGCAGAAGAAGTCCGGAGGATTATTGGAGCCTCTACCTATGCCCGAAGGACCATGGGAGAGCGTTTCCATGGACTTTATCATGTTCTTGCCGAAGTCGGAAGGATGTGGGAGTATTGTAGTGGTGGTCGATCGATTCTCGAAGTATGGAACTTTCATTGCCGCACCACCCGATGTCACAGCGAACGATACGGCTAAGCTTTTCTTTAAGAATGTGGTGAAGTATTGGGGAGTGCCTCATGTGATCGTTAGCGATAGAGATACTAGATTCATGGGGCGCTTTTGGACAGAGTTGTTCAAGATCATGGGAACGGATTTGAACTTCTCTACGAGCTTCCATCCCCAAACGGACGGGCAAACGGAGAGGGTGAACGCATTATTGGAGCTCTATCTTCGGCACTATGTGAGTGCCAACCAACACGATTGGGCTAAACTCCTTGACGTTGCCCAATTCTCGTACAACATGCAAAGGAGTGAAGCCACAGGAAAGAGTCCTTTTGAGTTGGTCACGGGGCGCCAACCATTGACTCCGAATGCCTTAGCCGCATCATACGAAGGGAGTAGCCCGACCGCTTACAAAACAATGAAGGAATGGCACGAGCAAGCGGACTTAGCCCGGGCTTCGTTGGACAAAGCGGCTAAAAAGATGAAGAAGTGGGCGGATGAGAAAAGGAGGCACGTCGAGTTCGAGGTCGGAGATCAAGTGATGGTGAAGCTCTTGCCTCAACAATTCAAGTCACTAAGGAAGGTGCACAAAGGCTTGATACGGAGGTATGAAGGCCCTTTTCCGGTGATTGGACGTGTTGGAAAGGTTTCTTATCGACTTCAACTACCGCCCAAGTTGAAGATTCATCCGGTCTTCCACGTTAGCCAACTCAAGCCTTATCACAAGGACGAGGAAGACTCGAGCGAGGGTGTCAAGCGGGCACCAACAGTTGTTACTTACGCATAATCGAGAGGTTGATGAGATCTTGTCGGATCGTGCGATACGGAGACGAGGAGTGCCGAGCTATAAGGAGTACTTGGTCAAGTAGCGTAATTTGCCCGATAGCGAAGCTAGTTGGGAAGCCGAATACTTGTTGTGGCAATTTGCGGACAAGATCAAGAAGTATCACGAGGATGGAACGACGAGGACGTCGCGAGCTTAGGTGGGGGAGGATGTCACGACCCGCCTATTCGTAGTGATCATTTCCAAGTATGTTCGGGATTCTAGATTACTCCACACTTCTCTTGGAAGCTCTTGGATAATCTAGGAAGACTTTAGAATATATTGGAAAGTGTTGGAAATGGTAGGAAGCTCTAGAATGTCTTGGAAAGACTAGAACCTTATGGAGATTCTAGACTTCTCATGGAAGCATGTAGAACTTGTACATAGAAGTAGTATAAATAGGGGGAGGCCTCATTTGTTCAAGGCATCCATAGAAATTCATTTGTAAAGCTCTCTTGTAAAGCTCCAAGTAATACAAAGCATTTCTTTTCATTCCACTTGTTCCTTTCTATCTTCGTTGCATACATCGTTGAGTATTCGAGCAAGGCTGAGCTAAGTCGAGACTAAGTGCCGCACGGGAGACCTTGTAGAGGCAATTTCGTGACAAGAGGCTTACTTCAACGTAGTTACTTATAAATGGTCAAATCAGTTGTGTTTAATTATAGGGTCATTTGCATATATATCCCTCCAAACATGCGAAATTGCATATATATCCTTTGTATGCATAAAAATCATTGTACTATGTGCATAAAAAACTTGTAAAATGGATATATATGAAATTATTCAACTTTGGAGGGATATATATGCAATTCCCCCTTAATTGGAAACAGGCCAATTACTAAAAAAATGCTAAAAGGCCACTAGCTGAAAGTTTCACACAGTCTACTTTTAATGCAAATATCCTCATAATTATATACTAGCAGGGTGTCCGCGCGTTGTGGCGCGGGCGCCAGACAATTAAAATATTCATCGAAATTTTTTTTAGTTCTATGTTTTACAATACAATAGATATACGGAGGACGACAATTTTAGTTTTGAATATTGTTATGCAATAACAAAACTTTTCATATAAAAATTGTAGATTATCCACGTGATGTGGTGACAATAATGAGTTGGTAGTAGTTATATTGTAAAGGTATAAGGTAAAAGTAGTTGACAATAGCCCGTAGTTATAAGTTATCATTGAATAATAACACCATAGCGAATTTTAAAAATCACTTACATTATACTAAGAACATTTAGTTTTCAAAAATAATGTTTGTTAAATTTGTCCCACATGGATGGATGATACAAGTAAAAGATTACTCATAAAGATAAAGTAAAAATAAATATTCAATAAATTATGTGGGTTACTTTAAAGAGTATAATTTCAAATATACATATATAATATATATAATTAGCAATTAGCACTTTGCACATTTGCTTTGAAAAAATTGTCTGATTTTTATAAAACAAAGTTTTTAGTTTTTACGGTAAGTTTTATTAAAAAAATTCCAAAAGGCGCATATGTTGATTCTCGAGGCACTCTTGCAATTTAATAATATTTTTTGAACATTGTATTTTAGTATGCATTTTTAAACACTATCGATTTAACAATATCATTTTCGGACGGCTTTTATGGGCTAGGCGAACCTGTGGTGACTTCGATTCCCGGTTGAACTCGTTGGCCCTGTCCGCTTTTTAAAACCATATGTACCATCAATTTGTTTACATATAAATTTCATGAATATTTGTGTGTTTTATTAGTTTGTACAATATGTATAATAACAAGTACTTTTCATATTAGGTGTGTTTTAAAAATAACATTTATTAGATATTTATTGTTATGGACATTTTTTTCTTATATTAAATTACTTTGTATTTTTTTGTTATTTTTTTTGAAAACATGTTTAAAAAAAGTGCTTTAAAGTGTTGCAACAAATGCTATTATAGAAGTACTTATTAAAACTTGCCGTTATTAGCAAGTGTTGAATCTTAATTTTTTAAGCCTTCTTTTTTAGGAATGTCCCAAATGCTTTATAATATAGTATAGAGAGTATGAATCTAATGAGAAGAAATATTGAAATGAGAAGAATGAGAAAAAATATTAGCCACACATTTCAAATGAGGGAGATAAATATAAGGGGAGATGCATCTATATTTTCAGGTGCATCTTAAATATGCGGTTATGGTTTCTTCTCACTCTTCTGATTTTAGTTTTATATCTCATCCGATCCTTACTCATAGTATAGAAGTATAGATAACAAAAAGTAAAAACTGTAGTTGATTAGCCGAGCTCATCTAGGTTTATTTCTACCCGTAATTAGAAGATGACATGTTTTGGTTTGAATCCAGTTTGATCTGTTACCCAACCTACCAGACCCGCCCATTGTACCACCTTCACAACAGAAATCAATTACGGAAAGGAAACCAATAGACATACACACAAGTAAAGAAAACATTTACATAGTCTGCAAACAATACCTGATGTAACAATTGTATGCTGTAAATTGACTCTTTTTGGCACATCTATACTCTATGGAAAAAAAATGATGTGACGGCCAATGCAATAACAGTGGTATATATGCAGCAAGAACTTGAGAATGGTTGATATGGCTAAAGAATGACCAATAACTGGTACCATTGGGCCACACATACACCAGTTGCTGCTCCAATAATTGTTGCCACCATAATATTAGGAATGAAGTACCCTGTAAGCAATATCAAAACATCACTATATCAGAGACTACAAATCCTTAATAGAAGTGTTGAACTAACGGTGGTAGCAATTCGAGGAACCTCCATATGGTTCACAAAGGAAAATGCTTAAAAACAAGAGTACGTGCATACACATCTTTCACATTCGCAAGAAACTAAGGGGCTAATTACATGCTATTAACAACGTTTTTATATTTCGTTACACCACATATCCGATGACATGTAGTTAGGAAAATGTCCAATTTTGGTCATTTCATCATACAATAAATAGGTCTCTTAATTTTTATGCTTTTCGAAGATGCAACTTGATGTGGTGTTTCACAGCCCTTAAATCTTTGATACAGCCGGATACGAAGTTAGCCATTTTTTTTTCATTGCTGAGTGATAATCGTGTTTGACTTGTACATTTAGAGCAAAGGGCTTTTCCATTACATACACAAAATTTCCTAAAATTTTCTCATATCAAATTTTGTTTCAATTTTGACACCCACTCAAGTCCCACACCTGATCGGTTCACAAACAGAAAACACAATAAAACAAGAACGGATATTACTTGGAATAAGCTCTCCAATTAATCGAAAAGACTTGCTTACAAAACCGATATAGAATGCATACATACAAACCACATTTCTGGTTTGTTTATATAGGTGTTAGAATTTGCTTTCTAATCCTACTACAATTCTAATAAAGCTAGATAGTCCTTAACAAATAAGGAGTCCTAATTAGACTAGAATTGTAAACTTCCATATGCTTGGAAACTGTTTTGTCTTCCCATCTGCTCGTATCTTTGGACTGCACATTAAGCTCGTGACTTTTGAATTACTCATTAGCTCGAGTAGAACATTAGACCAACATTCACCCCCCTAATTTCTGACTCGAGATAGGTAGGTCTTCAACTCCGAGTAACTCTTGCATCTCCTTGAACTTAATCCTTGCGAGCTTTCACGAAATATCAAGACGTTGTAACTCACCTCTTACAAATTCAACTTGTACTTGGTCTCTTTCAACACACTCTCGGATAAAATGATAACGTGTGTTTATATGCTTGCTTCTCCCGTGAAAGACCGGATTTTCATAAGTGCAATAGCCGATTTGTTGTCAACAAATAAGACCACCACTCTTTCTTCCATTCCGGTTATTTCACTCAACAATCCACGTAACCATATCCCTTGACACGCGGCTGAAGTTGCAACCATGAACTCGGCTTCACAAGACGATATAGCCACCGTGTTTTGCTTTTGTGAGCACCAAGTGATAGGTGATTTACCTAGATAGAAAACATGCCCAGTTGTGCTTCGACCATCATCTTGGTCCATAGCATAACTACTATCACTAAACCCCACTAACTCCTTGATCTTCTCTTGGTTGTATCGTATTCCAAAATTCAAACTACCTTGGATATACCTTAGTATTTGTTTCACAGCTGCCATATGTGATTCTTTTGGTTCTTGCATGTAACGACTAACCAAACCAACCGAATAAGATAAATCAGGTCGAGTGTGTAGTAAATACCTTAAACAACCAACTCGTCGTCTATACAAAGTTGCATCAACTGGTTTTCCTTCCTTGTCCATGCTTAACTTCATTCCAGGTTCTAATGGACATTGAGTAGGATTCGCTTCATGCATCCCAACATCTTTCAAGATCTTCTTTGCATAGCTTTCTTGACTTATTGAGATACTTGAATCCTCTTGCTTTACTTCACTGTTTCGTGCTTTAGGAAACGCCTTCTTGGTTTGTTTTCCTACCAAACAAGATTCACACAACTTGTTCTCTTGATGAATTATTGGCAACTTTTCAACCATGCCCTTCCTTGCCATTAATTCCATCGTCTCGAAATTAATGTGACCCATCCTAGCATGCCATAACCAAGCATCATCTTCCATCTTTGCTTTGAGACACACCGGACTTCCAACTTGGAGCTTAATCTTGTAAAGTCTATTACTTGTTCTAGGAACCTTCATCGAAGCTTGCCATCCGAGTCACGCATAGTAAGAAGGTTACCTTTCATACGAATGTCACATCCGCTTTCGGTAGCTTGCCCAAGACTAATTATGTTGCTTTTAGCTCGGGTAGGTAATAGACTCCGGTGATTAACCGTTGCTCACCCGTTTTCCCTTCAATGATTATCGAACCCTTCCTTTTATCTCGATGCAAGAGTTATCACCAAACTTCACTCTGCGGAGATATTCACATTCAACTCGAAAAGTATTCTTGGATCCCGTCATGTGATTACTTGCTCCATTATCCAAATACCAAGTGTCCTCCTCGTTTGTCTTAGTATTCAATTGGTTTGGGATAATCTTTCTTCATTCAAGAAAACTACTTCTTGAACGCTTTTCATCATAAAAGTGTCGGTCATCATCATCCTCCGTTTGCAAAGGTTTGATTCATGCTTTTGCTTCGACTCACTTCGCTCGTGGCGCTTAGAAGCAAAGTGACCATATTCATCACATCCAAGCATTGAATCTTTGAAAGATCTCGACTTTTGTTCTTCTTTTGCTCCGTATTGCTCCGGAGTTGTTACGGTTGTGGTTATTAGCTTGACCACTATCATGAGATTTGTTTTGAGAATAAAAGTTTTGACCTTTACTGTTGCCACCAGAGGAATTCCTTCCTCGACCTTTCTTATCATATCTTTCACCCTTCCGAACATCAACATGCCTTGATCTTCGAAGTGGTGTCAACACCCTTCATTCTTCCTTCAAAAGCTTTCAACCTTCCAATTGCTTCTTGAAAAGACATAGTATTCAAGTCGACAAATTGTTCTATTGAGGCAACAATTGCAACATACCTATCCGGAACGGATGGAAGTAGCTTTAACAAGTTTCTTGTCTTCATAAATTGTTCCCAAGCTATTGACTTGATTTACAATTTTGCCTAACCTAGCCGCAAAGTCATCGATTGATTCGTTGACTTTCATCTTTAAAGATTCGAATTCCGTCTCCAAGGTTTGCAACCTTGCGTCTCGAACCCTTTCAACACCCACATACCGGTCTTCAAAGCTCCCAGTTTCTTTGGGTGTGTTGAATTGTGAAACTTGAAAACAAGTTCTTCCGAATCGCTGGAAGAGTAACGCCACCGCCATGTGATCTTGCTTAGCAACAACTTGTGTTCCTTCCCCGGTTCCAGTGCATCGAGTATTCCATGGACTCGAATACGCTTTAACTCTTATTGCCCATATGTTATAATTCGTGCTTGTTAACATTGGACATTGAAGAGCCGTTTAGTATGTTCAATTGGTGGTTGACTCGACTCGCCTTGCACCATCCTTCTTGAACGCCTTTTGTAAGTTACCGTGTAGTTGGATTATCTTCCACCTAGAACAAGCTTGTTTTACTTCTTGCCTAAGTAAACCAAGTGTAAAGTTTTAAACTTTATCGACTTCTTGGAACCCTTTAGTCTTCGCTTGGAACCCTTCGAGATCGACTACTCTTGGAACCCTTGTGATCGACTTACGCTTGGAAACCCTTCGAGATCGACTACTCTTGGAACCCTTGTGATCGACTTACGCTTGGAACCCTTGTGATCGACTCAACGCTTGGAACCCTTCGTGATAATCGACTTTGGAATCCTTCGCTTGGATAAAACCAAGAACCTTGGTCGACTTATTAAAACCTTCGCTTGTTTTAAAACCAAGAACCTTGGTCGACTTAGTAAAACCTTCGCTTAAGAACCATTGTTTGAATAACTGGTCGATCCTTCTTGATAATTAAAACCCTTGGTCGATCGGCTTCTTGCAACCTAGCTCTTGATACCAATTCAAGTCCCACACCGATCGGTTCACAAACGAAAACACAATAAAGCAAGAACGGATATTACTTGGAATAAGCTCTCCAATTAATCGAAAAGACTTGCTTACAAAAGCGATATAGAATGCATACATACAAACCACAAGCTTCGGTTTGTTTATATAGGTGTTAGAATTTGCTTTCTAATCCTACTACAATTCTAATAAAGCTAGATAGTCCTTAACAAATAAGGAGTCCTAATTAGACTAGAATTGTAAACTTCCATATGCTTGGAAACTGTTTTGTCTTCCCATCTGCTCGTATCTTTGGACTGCACATTAAGCTCGTGACTTTTGAATTACTCATTAGCTCGAGTAGAACATTAGACCAACACCCACCTCAATAGTTGTTTTTCTTTCTAATTCGTACGTTCTTATTTTTTTTGAAAATGTTCAAATCAATAGCCTTTTTGGGAGTATTTAAGGTATTGATTGATTGTAATGAATTTGGCAAGGTGTAACTGATTTGGGATTAGTGTCCAAGTTTTGATGCGTTTTTTTTATGAATGAAGAATTAAGTGTGTGAATAAAGTGTGTTGTACCTTCCTATTTCATAAACCAATCACAATCAATACTCATATTATTAATTACATTAGGTGCTCCAGAGAGTTGTGCAAAACTCTAGTTTATAAATAGAGACAACCAAGTGCATACAATGTAAAATATATTTTGGTCTTGTGTGATGAATAAGTTGTTCATCGTTTTCATTCTAACATGCACATTTGCTTCTCTAACGCATGCGTTTTGTTTATTTGGAAAATGGCATATTATTGTAACGAGTGATATGCCTAATAATGATCTCATTGTTCATGTCAAATCAGGAGACGAAGACCGTGGAATTCATACCATTCCATTCAACGGAACTTATGATTGGACTTTTTGCGACAGCTTTATAATTGGAAGAATTCTTTACTTTGCCGCCTTTTGGTCTGGTTCGAAATCTCAGAGTCTACATTTGTTTGACAAACCTATTCGAAATATATGCTATCAACTAAAACCGGGTACTCAACATTGTTATTGGTTAGTACGTCCTGATGGGTTTTTTGTATCTCACCGTCCCGATGGTGATTGGGTACATGTAGCATTTTGGCGTTGAATAACAATGTCTATGTTGTATGTTTGCTACAATATGAAACATTTCATACGCATAAAAATAAAGTTTGATTATCTAATTACTTTTCAACATTCATGTACACATACTTCTTGCTTCCTTAAGCAGACTTTTGACTTTTCATTCCCACTCCCTTTGATAAACAGATCGTGACATGAATGAAAATGGCTTTTGCTTCCACATTGGAAAAAATACTCGCGTCTCTTTTCCTTCTTCCTTATCTGCTATTTCTTTTTCACGTTTCTGATCAAATCATACCCATCAGAAAAAATGGCTTTTAAGCTTAGTTGACACTCCTCAAGACCTTAACCTATCTAAAACACAAATCTCGGATTATTTAAAGTGTTTTACCAAGATTTTAACCGCTCTAAAACACAAATCCATCATCGATATGTGGATCAAAAGAGACGTACTCACCGTGACCATGGTACCGGAATCTGCTGGTGCCGCGGAATCTGCTGTGCCTCCGGAAAACAATGTAGAAATTACTTCATCTGATTCAGTGTCACCAAAACTTAAAGTGCAACAATAGGTTTCGCTATCAGATTTAGAACCTCCATTCGATAACTGAATTTAGATGTTCTTTTATCATCTACAAGATTTCGAAGCTATGAATGGTCTCGAGTTCCCAGTCCTTTGAAGGCAAGATTTCTAGTCTTTTGTTGTAAATACACTTTCAAGTGCAAAGTCCATATGTAAGGTGTCTAGTGAAACCACATAGTGCACTGGTAAGGACTCATTGCCATCAGTCATTAAACACATTGCGCTTGAATATAACTAAAATTCCACAAAATGCTATTAACAGCTAAATAGAACGTATGCCCAAAAAACATGCAATATTTCATCTTCTATATAAAAAGGTCTAGGTAGCAAAAACATAATACCACGCAATTTTAAGTACTTCACAAATTAAAACATATTGTCAACACTTTCATATGAGTAACCTGGACCCATTTTGATTCCCAAAAAACTTATGTTATTAGAAACACATAATCTTGACTTCACAACCAAGGCCACAAGAATTTATTGTATGATTCATCACCTCTTCAGATATTGAATTGCTTTGAATATCATCAAGATTTGCTTCTGAATTTAACTCTCAAAAATCATATCTTTAAAAGTCCTTTTTGGCTTGAACTCCATGGCCCTACTTAATTTTATTTCTCTCTCTTGTTTAACTTACAACACCGTGATTGAATTAGTTTTTGTTTTGGAGGATAAACTTTCACTGTGTTCTCAAGTTCAGTAGTAAAAGGGGGGAAAAGGTGAAAGTGATAAAAGTTGTGTTCTCAAGTTTTTCTTGAGAGGTAAAGTGAGTGAAAGTGGTAGGATTTTGCTTATAAAACTTTCGCCCCACTTTTGAGGTGAAAGACACATTACTTCCTCCCTCTTTCTTTACATCCCCTTTCTTTAATTTACTTTCACTTTCTTATTTTCTTTTTCTTAAGAACACAGTAAATTTTGTTTCGATTGCTGGTGTGCTTATTGGGGCCAGTTTAGAGGATAGTAGTGGTCGGGCTGGTGAGTGGTGTTTAATGGACTCATGATTGATGGGCTGAGTAACTATTTTCAATCACATTATTCACCCTCTATTTCCCGTATTTTTACACAAACATGTAATCCGTCAACCAACCGTAACTGGCATATCCACTATTCCAAAACCACAACTTCTATCAATTTCGCAACAACCTAGACCAAAGAAAAAAGAACCCATAGCCTGTAAGGATGAGCACGGTACCAAATTGATACCAAACCGTAAGTGGTACCAGTATTTTTTGAGAGCTCCACCTTTTGAGAATTTGGTATGTCTTGCAGTTGAAAGTAGTGCTCACAACGAATTAACCACACCAACAGGTCTTTTTACCATCACAGAGAGGAAAGTCTAATTTTCCATACCTAGGTTGTTGATATCGACCTCCTGCCCGGTTTGTAGATGATGCTTTCTCCCATTCCCACTATCTGATTTCCATCCTTCTATTTGCAAGGCCTCAATGCCTCGTGCTAGTTCTTTGACATGACCAAAGAGATTCTCCCGTTCAGCCTCATCCTTTTTTGCGGTCCTCTTAGTACATCTTCAAAAATGCCTCAAACTTCTTATCCCACTTCTCTCTTGATCCGCCCATAACTCTTGGCTCTGATGCCAATTTGTTACGGCCCCGGGTCTATGATCGAGTTACTGGTCTGTTAAGTGTAAAATCAATCTCTTACTTATGAGACTTTCTGCCTTGATGACCTATTTTAATAAGATAAATATGGCTAGATATACAGATAACCCACAAATCTCTGAAAGCTGAGTTGAAACTGAAATATTTTAATGACTCTAAATTCTCATTTTTATTAATGAAACACAACTTACATTTAAAGGAAGAAACCGTAACAAATAGCACTACCTGATAATCTTAAAGACCTATATTTTATCTTAAATAATAACAAAATATTGTAGCTAATATATTCCCATTCAAAAACAAGATAAATATCCTAATGAAAGCTATAAAAATAAGATAATGATGATTTCTACAATATCATCACAATCTTTTGTATTTTCAATCTTGTTGGTTGTAACAATTCTCTTGTTTATAATGACCAATATGCCTTGTAGATGAAAGTAATCATCGAGGAAAGGGCGAGGGCATTGCAGAGGAAGTTGTATAATCAGTATGGTGGAACTTGAGAGGGCGCCAAGGACACTTACATTGGAATGCGATATCAAAGGAGAGCTAGCCTTAGCTCACAAAGAATGTTCTATCAAGTGGTTTAGCATGAAAGGCGACATAACTTGTGAGGTGTGCAAGCGAGAGATTTTGAACTTGCCTCTTATGTTACATTCTCGTGGATGCAAATAAAAGAATCCAACAACGTACATATATAACTTAATTTTTGGGCATATATAACTAACAATGCGAAGTGGTTGGTTTATCAGGGTATGGAGGTGACGCAGGTTTCTGACCGGGATTTAAATTTATAGTAACTCGTCTACCTATGGTCTACTTAATGCACTAACGAGCAGTGAACCCGATCGTGTATATTGTAGATGTTGGTAAAGCTGAGGTCGTTCCCAAGAGCTATGTAGTTCCGAATTCTAGTCTAAGTCTAGTGTCACATTTTTTAATAGAAATAATTGAATTAATTAAGCTAATAAACAAGAAATAAAAAATGCAGAAAAATAAATAAGTTTGTACGCAATAGGGAGAAAGTGTGCTAGCCTACTTACTCATCTTATCATGTTTATGATTATGTTTTCTATTATTACCTCCTATTGATTCAAGTGGGGTTTAGATTCGCCAGACTCCTATGGTCAATTCATCTGACCTATTACACACAACCCCCTACTCGTTATGACGGCATTACCTGTCTATCTAACGCAGGTCTCTGGTAAGCTATGCTAAATCATTAAGTGCCGCTACATGCAAGATTCTTAACAATGTGTGCCTATCCGTTAGGATCTTAGACACACATCCCTAACTTCTTAAGTTAATCCAAATGGGAGGTGATCCGGACGTTAGGATCTTAGATCACACAAGGAATAGGTCGCCAGTTGGTCAAGTTTTACCTACCCTCGCAACTTCCTACTCTAGGGTCTTTTGGTCCATTCTCTTAGAGAAGTAAGTACGACCACCCTTCAAAACTACCAAAACTAGGGTGACTACCAACAAACTATGCATGCATACACTACAAGCAATAATAGAAGTGCGAAAACATACACACAACAATCAAAGAATTATAACTAGGCTAGCACTAAAGGTGCTTAGCTGATACTAAGATGAGCACTTAATTCAATATTTAACGACATAATGAAAGACATGAATCGAAATGTAATTGAAATGTGAAATGCTAAAGCATATCTATGATATGGTGTAACTTCTCCCTTGGAAATGGCTCCGTATGCTTTTGTGGATCGCCCCTTTGGAACCCTACTTCGTTCTCTGACTTTTGGTGGTGAGTGAGATGTGTCAAATACAGATAGGCCTAATCTGGTTACGGCGTAACCTTTTAATTTGGTTACGCCGTAAATTAATTAACCTCCTTGATCCTATCTCATAGTGGTGGTTACGGCGTAACCTTATAAGTGGTTACGCCGTAATCTCTTTAGCTCCGTCGTAATCCCCATACGTAGCTACGCCGTATTCTTTAAAGATCCCATCAAGAATCTCGTAGTGCTTGTTATGCCGTAACTAGTGTTAGGGGTTATGGCGTAACTCATGGAGGCGGAAAAATTTTCATGACCTAGATGGTTACGGCGTAAATTGAGTTGACAGTTGCGCCGTAACTAGTGTTGACTTGGTCGTCACATTCAAGTTGATACTTTCGGCGTGAGTGTGGCATTTTAAAATAGTTTTGCATGCATTTTAAAATCATATTCATTAATGTACGCATTTTTGCATTATAACTATACTAATTCAAAAAGGCGAAATAATAAATAAAACATTAAAATGTTGTGGAAGATAAATAAGTAAAAGCTATTTATTGTGTACATTATGCATTAAAAATTGTAATACTTAAAAAACACATTAATGAAATCTTAAAAAAATTTAGGAGAGAGGGTGCTAAATGCTTATAAGTAGTATAGATATGTGTAATATGGATAAAAATCAAATAAATTATCGCTGGTGAATTTACATCTTTGCATCATTTGTCTTCAAAAACTTGTCTTGAAAAACTGTTTTTTACTTTTGTGGTTAATTTTATTTAAAATTATTCAAAATTTAATTAGATTGGTTCTCGAAACACTCTTACGATATAATAATAGTTTTGAAACTTTGTAGTTTTGCATGCATTTTAAAATCAAATTCATTTATATGTGCATTTTTGCATTAAAACTATACTAATTCAAAAATGAGAAATAATAAATGAAGCTTTAAAATGTTGTGGAAGATAAATTAGTAAAATCTATTTATTGTGTACATTATGCATTAAAAATTGTAATGTTTAAAAAACACATTAATGACATCTTAAAAAAATTAGGAGAGAGGGTGTTAAATGCTTTATAAGTAGTATAGATTTGTGTAATATGTATAAAGATCGAATAAATTATCACTTGTGAATTTACATCGTTGCATCATTTGTATTCAAAAAATTATCCCAATTTTTACAAAAAACCATTTTTTACTTTTGTGGTTAATTTTATTTAAAATAATTCAAAATTTGTTTAGATTGGTTCGCGTAACACTCTAACGATATAATAATAGTTTTGAAACTTTGTAGTTTTGCATGTATTTTAATATCACTAGCATGGTTCCCGTGCGTTGCGGCGGCGGGTACCTTGAAACTAAAATTCCCGGTATGCAATGTTTCATGATTATGCATATTTCGTGACAATTACTTTACAAATTAAATGATGATAGTTTTAAGTTGGAATTACTTTAAGCAATAACAAACTATTTCATATAAAAATAGTAGGGTACGAGAGTGACGCAAATACGAATCTGCAATATAAAGAAAATAGTCCGTAATATTATAGAAGCGTGTAGTCAAAGTTGTTCAGTTTGCTTTATAGTAAATAATAGGTAACAGACATGTGATAAAATTTTAGAATGGTTACATTGTATCACTTTTATTTGTTTTTGTATATGTGCACCATTTTCTATATCAAGTTTACGTTTTTATATCAATTCCATTACTATTAGGCTGGTGTCATCAAAAAATAAATAAAAAAATTGGCCCAACCAGCCCGTGTGTGAACCCGGTCCAAACAAATAACCAAAAAATCCGGTATAAGAGATATACCCTAATCCACGCGTTTCATTTTACTTAACCCTAAAACACACATCAAACCATCCGCCCCATCATCTTCTCTCTCATTTCAGTACATACAAACCCCACACCAAATCCATCTCTATCATTAACCCGACGAAACAAAAAATAACCAAACCCTTATACCTCATGCGGTTCGAATATTAAAGACAACACACAAGAGACCTCAAATCGTTAATACTTCACTTTTATGCTCGATTCGTGAGATGGTTTAGCTACAAGATCCAAAACGGGTCTCGGGTAAGGTTATGATTTGATTGTGTTTTGTTTGTCTCTAAATCAAAAAAAAAGAAAGAATTTAACAAAGTTGTTATAATTCTTTATTTATGTTCGGATATTGAAAGGAGGTTTATCTTCAACAAGATCTATGAAGAGATGGGTATTTCGTTTATCTGAAGGTTTTTAAGGTTCTTCAAATCTCATATGAGATGCGAAATAAAGTAGATCTTTTGCACCATTTCATTTTGGTTTGATTCTTGTTAAGATCCATGATGATTGTATTTCATTCGTGTTGTTGAACTTTAAGAGATCTTGATTTATTTGTAATGAGGTGGTGATGGGTTTTTTGTTAGATGGATTTGTTGTTGGTGAGTTGTTACTGTTTTTCGTTTTTGGTTTTCTTATCTTCTTTCTTATTGTTTTTGTTGATTGTTCGTGAGTTGGGGAATTGATGTGAGTTGTTGTAAGTTTTTGTTATTTTCGATTGTAGGACAACCAAAAAGACACAGATACCAAACACAGTCGTGGCAATGGTAGAGATGTGTTCCAGTGGCATATGGTTGTGTTTATGTGGTTGTGTGGGTATAAGTGATTTGGTGTGTTTTATTTTTTAGTTTGGGTTATATATAGTTGTGAGGTTACGGGAGGGATTAAACTTGGTGATGATGGTGTCGATGGGCAGTTACAACTTAACAATTCAATGGGATTTTACAATTGTTATGTTACAAGTCTCAGCTGTTACTTCTTTATTTATGAAAATTGTGATGGAAGCTATTAGTAAAAAGTCTCGGCTGATTTTTAGCCTATTTGTCTAACAGCAATTTTGGAAGTGTAAGTTTCAGGGGAGCTATTAAAAGCAGTAAGCTTTTTATTTCGTAGAGAAATTTACAGCTCTATTATTATAGCTTTTATAGCTTTTATTACACGACTTTAACTTACCAAGCATAAGACTAAACGGATTGTTGTTTCTATATTAAGAAATGTTTTTGGTCTTACAAGTTTTAAGACTACTTTATTTAGCAAGTCCTAGACCTTTAATAAAGTAGAATAGATATTCATTTATATGTGCATTTTTGCATTAAAACTATATTAATTCAAAAAGGACAAATAACAAAATAAAGCATTAAAGTGTTGTGAAAGATAAATTAGTAAAAACTATTTATTGTGTACATTATGCATTAAAATTATAATGCTTAAAACAAACATTAATGACATCTTAAAAAATTTAGGAGAGAGGGTGCTAAATGCTTTATAAGTAGTATAGATATGTGTAATATGTATAAAAATCAAACAAATTTTCACTTGTGAATTTACATCCTTGCATCATTTGTCTTTAAAAAACTGTCCCGATTTTTACAAAAAACCGTTTTTTACTTTTGTGGTTAATTTTATTTAAAATAATTCAAAATTTATTTAGATTGGTTCTTGAAACACACTTACGATATAATAATAGTTTTGGAACTTTGTAGTTTTAGATGCGTTTTAAAATCATATTCACTTGTATGTGCATTTTTGCATTAAAACTATACAAATTCAAAAAGGAGAAATAATAAATCAAGCATTAAAATGTTGTGAAAGATAAATTAGTAAAAGCTATTTATTGTGTACATTATGGATTAAAAATTGTAATGCTTAAAAAACACATTAATGACATCTTAAAAAAACTTTAGGAGATAGGGTGTTAAATATACTTTATAAGTAGTATAGATATATGTAATATGTATAAAGATCAAATAAATTATCACTTGTGAATTTATATCTTTGCATCATTTGTCTTCAAAAAATTGTCCCGATTTTTACAAAAAACCGTTTTTTACTTTTGTGGTTAGTTTTATTTAAAATAATTTAAAATTTATTTAGATTGGTTCTCGAAACACTCTTACGATATAATAATAGTTTTGGAACTTTGTAATTTTGCATGCGTTTTAAAATCATATTTATTTGTACGTGCATTTTTGCATTAAAACTATACAAATTCAAAAAGGAGAAATAATACATGAAGTATTAAAAAGTTGTGGAAGATAAATTAGTAAAAGCTATTTATTGTGTGCATTATGCATTAAAAAATGTAATACTTAAAATACATTAATGGCATCTTAAAAAAACTTTAGGAGATAAGGTGTTAAATGCTTTATAAGTAGTATTGATATGTGTAATATGTACAAAGATCAAATAAATTATCACTTGTGAATTTACATCTTTACATCATTTGTCTTAAAAAAATTGTCCGATTTTTACAAAAAACCGTTTTTACTTTTGTGGTTAATTTTATTTAAAATAATTCAAAATTTATTTAGATTGGTTCTTAAAACACTCTTACGATATAATAATAGTTTTGGAACTTTGTAGTTTTGCATTCATTTTAAAATAATATTCATTTATATGTGCATTTTTGCATGAAAAGTATACAAATTCAAAAAGGAGAAATAATAAATGAAGCATTAAAATGTTGTGAAAGATAAATTAGTAAAAGCTATTTATTGTGTTCAGTATGCATTAAAAATTATGATGCTTAAAAAACACATTAATGACATCTTAAAAAAATTTAGGAGAGATAGTGCTAAATGCTTTATAAGTAGTAAGTATAGAAATGTGTAATATGTATAAAAATCAAATAATTTATCAGTTGTGAATTTACATCTTTACATCGTTTGTCTTCAAAAATTGTCGATTTTTAAAAAAAACCGTTTTTTACTTTTTTGGTTAATCTTATTTAAAAAAATTCAAAATTTATTTAGATTGGTTCTCGAAACACTCTTACGATATAATAATAGTTTTGAAACTTTGTAGTTTTGCATGCATTTTAAAATCATATGCTATTATATGTGCATTTTGTATTAAATTATACTAATTCAAAAAGAGAAATAATAAATGAAGTATTAAAATGTTGTGGAAGATAAATTAGTAAAAACTATGTATTGTGTACATTATTCATTAAAAATTGTAATGCTTAAAAAACACATTAATGACATCTTAAAAAAATTTAGGAGAGAGGGTGTTAAATGCTTTATAAGTAGTATAGATATGTGTAATATGTATAAAAATCAAATAAATTCTCACTTGTCAATTTACATCTTTGCATCATTTGTCTTCAAAAAATTGTCCTAATTTTTACAAAAAACCGTTTTATACATATGTGGTTAATTTTATTTAAAATAATTCAAAAATTTTATAGATTGGTTCTCGAAGCACTTTTACGATATAATAATAGTTTTGGAACTTTGTAGTTTTGCATGCATTTTAAAAGCATATTCATTTATATGTGCATTTTTGCATTAAAATATGCTAATTCAAAACGGAGAAATAATAAATGAAGTATTAAAATATTGTGGATGATAAATTAGTAAAAGCTATGTATTGTGTACATTATGCATTAAAAATTGTAATGCTTAAAAAACACATTAATGACATCTTAAAAAAATTTAGGAGAGAGGGTGTTAAATGCTTTATAAGTAGTATAGATATGTGTAATATGTATAAAAATCAAATAAATTCTCACTTGTAAATTTACATCTTTGCATCATTTGTCTTCAAAAAAATTGTCCTGATTTTCAAAAAATCGTTTTTTACTTTTGTGGTTATTTTTATTTAAAATAATTCAAATTTTCTTAGATTGGTTCTCGAAACACTCTTACGATATAATAATAGTTTTGGAACTTTGTAGTTTTGCATGCATTTAAAAAGCATATTCATTTATATGTGCATTTTTGCATTAAAATATGCTAATTCAAAAAGGAGAACTAATAAATGAAGTATTAAAATGTTGTGGATGATAAATTAATAAAAGCTATGTATTGTGTACTTTATGCATTAAAAATTGTAATGCTTAAAAAACACATTAATGAAATCTTAAAAATTTTTAGAACGGAGGCTGCTAAATGCTTTATAAGTAATATATATATATATAGATTGATTCATTAATAACATAACATAATAAATAATGACAATTAAATATGTAACATAACTTAATAAATTGAGACATTTAATTAAATGGTATAACGTAATAGTTATATAATATAACATAACATAATATATTCTGTAAGTATCATTGGTGGAGCTTATAAGTAGAGACAACCAAGTGTACATACAATGTACAATTTTGGTCTTGTGTGATGAATAAGTTGTTCATCATTTTCATTCTAACATGCACATTTGCTTCTATGACGCATGCGTTTTGTGTATTTGGGAAATGGCATATTATTGTAACGAGTGATATGCCTAATAATGATGTCATTGTTCATGTCAAATCAGGAGACGAAGACCGTGGAATTCATACCATTCCATTTAAAGGAACTTATGATTGGAGTTTTTGTGAAAGGTTTGATGGAAGAAGTCT
The DNA here is from genome assembly GCA_022545495.1 of Chrysanthemum lavandulifolium. Lineage (NCBI taxonomy): Eukaryota > Viridiplantae > Streptophyta > Magnoliopsida > Asterales > Asteraceae > Chrysanthemum > Chrysanthemum lavandulifolium. The sequence goes on from CM040238.1 coordinate 280,319,660, forward strand.
TTACTTTGCCGACTTTTGGTGTGGTTCTAAAATTCAGAGTCTACATTTGTTTGACACACCTCTTCGAAGTATATGCAAAAATGATAACATTGGTACTCGACATTGTTATTGGTCAGTACGTCCAGATGGGTTTTTTGCATCTTACCGTCGCGATGGTGATTGGGTACATGTAGCATTTTGGCGTTGAATAACAGTGTCTATGTTGTATGTTTGGTACAATATGCAACATCTCATACGCATAAAAATAAAGTTTGATTATCTAATTACTTTTCAACATTCATGTACACATACTTCTTGCTTCCTTAAGCAGACTTTTGACTTTTCATTCCCACTGCATTTGATAAATTTGATAAACAGATAATGACATGAATGAAAATGGCTTTTGATGCCTTCACCACAGTACACATCGGAAAAAAATACTCACGTCTCTTTTCCTTCTTCCTTATCTGCTATTTCTTTTCCACGTTTCGCTATCAGATTTAGAGCCTCCATTCGATAACTGAATATAGATGTTCTTTTATCATCTCCAAGTTTTCAAAATCTTTTGTTGTAAATACACTTTCAAAGGCGTTGAATCAGATTGAACTTTGAAGTTACATCCTCTTTTTATCTTATCAACAAGTGAAGGCGTGTTTGACTTGTGTGTGTGGCAGTGGCTTGGGATTTTCATTTTTTTCAATATGAAAACCAAAATCAATTCACGAAACATATAGAAGAGTGAAATCATGAAAGAGATGGGGATGGAGAAAATGAAGAATAGTGACAACTGGAGGAAGATGATATAATTTACTCAGCAACTAAAAAAAGACTCTTTAACCAACTGACTTAGCTCAGTTGGCCACCCGAGTTTCTTCTGGAGTTTGGGGAGGGGTTTTACCCAAGTTCAAGTCTCATGTGACAAAGAAAATCCAGTTTTTCTCTTAAAACAAAGCCGTGAGTTGTAAGGGTTTCCCTTGCGGGTCTCTCCTAGTGGTTCCGGTCCTGGCTGCCCGTTTGGATGGTTTAACTCCGGGGGTCGGATTTCAATTGTAGTGCCATTCTAAAAAAAATAACAAAATTAAAAAAAAAAAAAAAAAAAAAAAAAAAAGACTCTTAGCACATACACAAAAGAATTGACTATCAAGGAAACCGTCTAACGTGATTCAAAAAACTTGTTAGACATCACAAATATGACATGCAAATATTTATAGGAAACACACTTCAAAACATTTTAAGCGTATATGTTTAGCGAATGGGAATTCAATTTCGCAAATTGCACTAATCAAGAGGGAATTTAAAAGCCTTTATAGACTTGTGTGTTGCTTTTAAGTGGATCTCTGTCATTTTATAGAGTTTAGACATCAGATGATGATTAAAAATGCAACCAAAACCTAATCCTTAATTGCACAATTGCACAACTATAACTCATAGGCACGTGATTGATGCAAAATTTAGAATAACCTCGTCACTATGTAAAGTTCGTATAGAAAAAACATATAGAAAGAAATGGAAGACTAACCTTTGGCGATTTTGTAAATGGATCTTAAGTGGGGCATGGCCTTTACGGGTTGGAATGACCCACAAAGACATTCTAACACATAAAGACATCCTAGCTTGGCATTGTGGAGTTTTGACTAGGGTTCAACGGGTTGTCAGAGTAATTTTACGACCCTAAGTCACAAAATTTCATTTTAGTAGAATTGGTTTTGCTATTCAAAGGGGTTGCGACACGAACATTGCTGCCTGTTGCCCGCCATCTTATTCTAAAAAAAAAAAAAAAAAAAAAAAAAAAAAAAGAAAAAACTGTATATATTGAAATATTTCTGACGGTTGTAACTTGTAAGCATTGGGACTATTTCAATCCCCTTGACAACTTTAATTTTTACCTGCACTTTGTACATATTTTGGCCCATTTGTGATTAAATCTCTAACCATCATACAAAATGGGTCAAAATTTGTCGCCTCGGTGAACTGTCTTAACATTATTAGAAGAGAAAAGACATCAATAAATACATTTTCATGTGTCACAGTTCCTGTTTGAAACAACAAATCAGGATATGAGACACTCTTAAGTAGACCAACATATCAAATAGCTTACAATCCGTAAGACCAAACTTTTGCAGTGTTCTTGCACCGTCATGAGGATTACATTCAACTGTGGTCTCACAGACTCCAAGTTTTCCCGGTTGAATAGCCACTATGGTCATGTAGAAGTAATACGTCGTGGTCATCTTATGGTATTTTCACGTCTTAAATCCAGCCTCACTGATTGTCGTTTGTCCTTATACCATCTGACAAGACTTGTCGAAGGCATTGACGGCAAATTCACCAATATAACAATGATGATATCGTCATTCTCTACTGGCGTTTCTTGTTCCTCATAATCAGTGGTGGAGCTAGAAAATCTAATCACGGGGCAATACATGTTAAAAGAGTAAAAACAGAACCGAATCAAACCAACTTTCTAATTGAAGTGATAAACAAACTTGCTTGTAATGTAAGCTTGCATATCGAAGAGCCCATTATCAATAAGAAACATAGGTAGCAAAAAATTACGATAATGCACACAAAGCTCTATTGAAACTTTGCTTAAATTGGAATGGGTTGGCAGTTGCAACGCCTTACTTTAATGCATATAAAGCTTTTATACTTTGTCCAACCATTAAGATACTTTTGTTGGAAAATTTGAGGTGAAAATGTGTTTTTTCACCCACATTGGACACAAGTAATTATAGACTTGAGTTGTCTATATGAATGTCATACTAATCGGATATGTACTCTTTTATGAGAGCTTCGTAACAATATAATGAGTGTCCAAAATGAAGCTAATGTGAATGAGATATCGAGTCTCGAACTATGCCATTTGGAATGTAACTTAAGGAATAAATAATAGGACAAAGTCTATCCCACATTGGTGGGTGAACAAACTGAACATGGGCTGGGCTTATTTCTTTTTGCTCCAAATCAGTAGCTTTAAGACCTATTTTAATTCCTTTTATTGTTTTGGGATTGTAACAGCAAATATGCACATGTCTGTTACGGTTTAAACTTGATAACAGCCAATTGAATGAAATTGATCACGTTTAATGAGAATCATTAAATCTGCTATTTCATATTTACTTATTTACTATGCTTTAACTTCTTTATGTGTTGTTATTATCTAATTATGTTGTTGGGTGCGGTATAATTCTCCTACAGTACTTAAAACAGTTTCTAAATACATTACCCGATGACAGTATTTGAAACAATCTTTAAAATGGTTTTGGCCTGCTTTTTGAGAACGTTTAGATCATGTTTTCGTTTGATCTTGTGTGTTAATAGCATTACACATAAGTTTATTATAGTATTTGATGTCCTCGAAAAAAAAATCTGCAAATAGGTGTCCCTAAACTTTCATTTTTTTGCGAGTTATGTCCTTGCCGCGTTACTGTAATTGCAAATTTAGTTTTTTGACTAACGGTCGTTAGTTTGGGCCGTATGAAATGACTATTTTACCCTCGCCAAAAGTGACTTTTTTTTACCGTGTGAAATGACTATTTTACCCTCGCCTACTAGGGGCATCTTTTGCACTTTACTATTCATCTTATTTTTACTTACCATCACCACCACACAACTATCACCACCACAAATTTGTATATCCGAAATTTGCGATGATGGTTTTATGTTAGACCTAATAGATTTTTAAGTATTTTTAATTCGGATATCCGAAATTTCCGATAACATTTATTTATTCGAATATCCAAATATCTATAGTATTTGGAAAACTTTTATATGAGTTCCAAAATTGTCCTTTCATAAAACCCAACTTTTTAATAAATTATGACCAAGCTTTCGGATATCCGAATACATATAATTTTTGAACACCCACAACCTAAATCAAAAATCCTATAAAGTAAGTTGAATATTTATTCAAAAATAACATATATAAAGATGAGATATGCGAACATATATGAAATAAAG